>VCRD01000396.1:11364-55647 GCA_006783055.1 Trinorchestia longiramus | reverse complement strand
GTGTGTGTGTGTGTGTGTGTGTGTGTGTATCAAATGAAAGGTAACACTAATTCAGCTAGAGTCCACGTCAGAAATTCGATATTTATTTTTCTTCGCCGATTTCTAACATAATTTTCACTACGTACAAATTATTTAATTCACGAAAAGGCGGTTGAAATTTCCTATTTGAATAATTTGATAAACAGAAGAGCACGAGGGATGCTGCCAAAAACGTGATTGGTGATCAGAGCGTGATTACCTGAATTAATGTTAAAATTGAGCAGAACTCTCCAAGATGAAGCCTATTTAAACAACCGATTTGCCTCGGACCACTTTTTTCGTTTCTTAAATACTCAACATAATTCTTCATATATTGTCTAATGTTTCCAACTGTCAATAGTAGAAGCTCGTGCATGTATTTTTCAAATGATTAGCAATTAAGACATTGAAAAATAATGACCGAAACACCCTTCTCTTTATGATTTTTTCATCCTTTTTAAAAGAGTAATATTTCTTTCAACCGGTATTTTCTGTATGGAAAATATTTTGGCTTCTACCGGCTTATTCATATCGTTCATTAACAAATGAAGATTTTGTATTGCTTCTTTAATTATGAAAAACATCAGCACATCGGTGGGCTCGACAAGCACGAATTATTTTCTCTGATAGTCATCAAGTGTAGATGCCTGAAGAAGTAATGATTGATATATTCAAACGAGTTTTTATTCAGGGCCAGTGGGGAACCTTCAGACTTTCAGGAGAAGGTAAACTGAAGTCAAATGTATGGCTCACTAAAATAAAAAACTAAAGGCTTGCGATTTCGCTCAAGTAACTTTGAGAACTTGGTTAAGCGATCTCAAATTGCCAGAAATGACGTGTGATGAGAAAGTTACATAGTGGAAAATAATTAAGAATACAGATTGACAGAATTATCGTCAACTTTTTTTAGTTTTTAAACCCCGTTAAGGGCTAAAAATTATACTCCGATTAGAATGTTAAAGTAATCACATACTGTATGAACCTAACAATCGTAAATACAGCGAGGCGTTCCGACTCTCATTCCTTTACGCCTAAACTCAGATGAAACGATTTATGCCTCAGCTTAAGGTCTCTAACTCTTCACCAATTTTTTACGCTTTGACTTGAACGTTGCTATAACGACGGTTTTCAACTAAGAAGTCTTCACTGCTTGTATTTGAACTTTCATGTATCTTACTATAAGAAATATTGCATCATAAATGGCTATAATTAATATTTATATGCTCATAACCAATCTATCTATACCTATACCAATCTATAATAAGAGCTGCATTTCAGTATGTCTCAATTTTTCGCGGCAGTGTACCCGTGCCATCAAAAATGATGGCAAAAAAAACTATGGTGTAATAAGAGCTGCGTCCGTCCGTCCGTCTGTCCGTGTGTCACACTCTTCTAATCGATAGCTTTGATAGTGACAAGGATAAAGCTTAAGAAATACAAGAAATCATTCTATTGCATTATTTTTCTGTGGTAATCCAATTCCCTTTCACTTGCATTATGGTAGCCAGAATACACAATCGATTTATTTTTACAGATAGAAATTTACTTTGGACTTTTTCTGTTGAAACTCATCATGATACTTTGATATTTTTAATCGATAATGCGAAAAGAAATGTTTTAAATTAGTTTAACCAGTAACCTGGCTACCACTTAGTATAAGGCTAAAGATTTTGGAAATTGAGTTATTATTTTCGGAATTGTGATTTTCTTGAGAAGCTTCAAAGAGATAATAGAGGATATTTCTGAATAAAATTCCGGCAAAAAAAGTCCAACTTGGATAGAAACGTGTCCAACCGTAAGAGAAAAGCAGCATAACTTCGACAGCAAGAAAGACACCGAAGACTATCGGACGAACAACGCGAAATGGCAAGACGAAGCAATGCTGCTCGCATGGCAAAGTTAACGAGTACACATTGCACTAGACAATACAATGCATTGTATTGTCGGTACCAAAGGCACCGGATCACTATAAAACACGCCATTTTTTCTGTTATTAGCTTTCTTCTCCCACTCAGCCCTGTTATTGGTAGATAAAATAGAAAATAAAAGTTCTGTATACATTCATGAAATACATTCAGATTTTGATAATCCCTCGGGTAAAAATGAAAAATGCATTTTACTTCATAGATCCTGAATTTTGCGGGTACACATTGCACTAGTGTTTGATATTCTTTGGCTATAATTAATTTTTTTATATATAATAGGGATACCCAATATTTTTAACAACTTTAACAAATATTTTATGCAACCATGATTAATGTTTTATACCACATAGCTATAACCAATATTTTTTGTTATCGAACTTGAAGGTTGCAGTTATCATCGCCGCAGGAGGACGCAATTCGAGTGCCCACACGGCTGCCATATCTTACACTGCAGGCTTCTATCACATCCCCGTGCTATCGACCTCCGTTCGGGACAGCTCTTTCTCCAATAAAGTAAGTATTGGATCATCTCAACAGCGGCTGTCCTAATCGGACCGCAACGCTCTCCTAGAACATGGCAAAATCGATAACTCTCACGTCCATTGCGACAGATTACGAGAAAAAAGTCCGAGGTTTAGTCGCTTTAGCAGTGATATAAATGAATCTCACTTCATACATAGTGTTATTGGTGGGAGGATTGAGTTCATCAGTCTCAGCATCTTAGCGAGGGAGAAAGAGAGTAAGAAACTGGAAGAAGTGCGAAAATGATTGAACATACATACGTGTGAGATTCATCCTCGAAAAAAATTTAATTAACTTGCAAACATTCTTTTTTAAAATGTGCTTAGTTTGCAGGAGACCGTTATTTGATGTACATATAATATGCGGTCCAAAGAACAGCATTGACGAACGCATTCATTTCCGTGACTAAATTCATCGACGAATAATACTTGGCAGAACTAGTAGAAAGTCAGGCTAAGTATCACATCATGAAGAAAGTTATTCCTGAACACACTTTTCGTTGGGCAACTTTCGCATCTCGTAAGGTACAACGAATAACCATTTACTGCCGAAATTATTGAGTGGGTTGAGCGGGAGAATTAATAATAAATAAATCAATTATAACGCTCAGAATTTGTTTATGAACGTTTAACTCAAAAAATATTCTTGCAACATCAGAACAAAACCCGACGAGTAAGGCATTATCTGAATACGTTGAATTATGAACTGATATTCTTACATACAAGAAGTTTAGTGACTGCGAACGAATTCGTCCGCTACGCCAGTAAGGAGATAATTAGACGCTAATCAGAAATTAATGTCAGAGGAGCGGACAGTGATGCGTAAATTGTAAACTCATTACAATTAATGACCGACGTAACTCAAACGAGCAGAGAACGTGATTTATTCCGAGCCATTCCCATCGCCAAATGTAAGTGTTCAAATTCATGGTAAAATTAGCAGTCACAAATCAGATTTAAAACTAGAAAAATTAAATTCAAATTTACGTTCGTAATGTTGATGAATTTGCTTTACTAGCACAAAAATACCTTGAACATACACCAAATTGACATACACCAAAGGTAAAACGCTGAAGAAAATATTTATGGTTTTACAGACTGGATCCTTTTGGAAAAACAGAGGAACATGAATTCGCCACTAGAGTGGAAACCCGTTTCCTTATAAAAATGAACATAAACTCATGTACGAGTATACGGTACACGCACTCACACACACTCATAAACGAACAAAATTAATAACATTAACACGTTGCCTTCGATTGCCTGATTGGTGTAAAACTTCACTTTGTACGCATAGTCACTAGGATCTGAAAAAATTACAGAACCTAACCTCAGTGGTACACATACGTACCACTTCGGAGTCAACGTGTTAAGTTGAAGCAATTCGTAATATGTTTGCACTATGACCTTTATTTAAATAAATTTTATTGGTAAAGACCTCAAAATAAAAAGATCTTTCCTATCTTGGCCCAATGAACTATTGTTTAATAACACTGACCCTCTACCATGATATTCTTTTCCTCGTACTGTCTGAAGCTCCCGGCTGCAAGTGTCCCACAGACGGAGGAAATAGAAAAAATGTTTAATAACTACAATGTCAGGTCTTCATCAAGTCGTATTTTACGAGTATTGCTTTCTACTTCTTTTGAAATACATTCGTAAACACAAAATGACACGAACGCGTTCTAAGATCGGAAATTAACTTTCCATCGTAACAGTATCAAATTCTGTTTTACATATGGTATACGATAGTTGCTTGATCCATTAATCGACAAGAGAGAATCGGGACGTAGCATAGTTTCTCTAAGACAACACCGTGAACATAGATTATTATCAAGTTACTGTAGCACATTCTTAGAGAACTGCTGTTTCCTTCAAACTATTCCTACCCCACGATGTCTCCAAATAGAAGCAATAACGTGAACTTCCGTAGTTTAAAATATGGTATACATATTTCTGCTTAATATTACTTTTGCCTCATTCCATATGAGTATTCCCGTGTTTAAAGCTTTTGTTATACCACTGTAAAGGTAGACATTCAAATCTCACCATTCAAGAACGGTTTTACCATTCTCACCATTCAAGAACCTTGTGTGGGTGATAGGACATGCGCGGGCTTCAGAACAGGATAAAAGGAAAAGACTACCGAACTTAACCAGTGCCTGATATTATTTATCCGTCACAAATTGCAGGATTCCTAATATCCATAAAACACAGTCGAACCTGGAGCAGGAGGTAGGCAAATAAGACTACGAAGGGCCTTATTTCAGAACTTGCACGCGTCGCTGCTGCGCACCGTGCCACCATACAGTCACCAAGCTGCCGTGTGGATCAAGCTCCTCGAGCACTTCTCGTTCGTTCAAGTAGTCTTCATCTTGTCAGCCGACCCGGAAGGCAGAGCCACCCTCCGTCATTTCCATAAACTCGTTAAACTCATGGACGACGACAAGAAAGTCAAGGTAAGCTTTGCATGCATATTTAAGCAAATGGTTGGCAGGGGCACTAGTGCGCAGTTTTTCATAAAATTTCATCCAAAATTTTGGACACATTTTGACAGATTTAATTTATGACTATGAAACGAATGTTGACAAACCAAAATGAGTTTGTCAGACTGAATCTTTATTCATCTTTATGTGTAAGTTTATCAGCTAAAAAATTAAATCGTTTCAGATTCTCTCGAATGTGTGTACTATCAACTCGTTTGTGAGAATACTGTGCTATGAATAATCGCCATATAGAATTTACTTGTTCGTACAATTAATAGTTCGGTTAGTTTCACTGTTCATCGAGGGACTTGGAGTATTGGAATAAGAGCGACTGCTTCGTCAGTTGCGCTATTGATTGCAAATTATGCGGGACTCAAAGAGGGTCAGAAGTCAGTGGGGTTATTGATTGTAGATCATGCGGGACTCAGAGAGGGGCAGAAGTCAGTGGCGTTGTTGATTGTAGATCATGCGGGACTTAAAGAGGGCCAGAAGTCAGTAGCGTTATTGACTGTAGATTATGCGGGACTCAAAGAGGGACAGAAGTCACTGGCGTTATTGATTGTAGATTATGGAGGACTTAAAGAGGAAGAGAAGGTACATCTCGGTACCTGCTGGAAGGAAAAATGTTGCTGTACTCTGCAATCAGAAAATTGGTAAAAGGTTGAATAAAAAATTGAAAATGTTCAATCTTGAACAATTTCAACGGTCGAATATGCTTCAATCATAGGATTGCAACTTCAATTCTGTGAATTTAGAAAAAACTGTTAAAATGTACAACGTACTTACGAATGTCTTCAAGGTATATACCCACATCATTTTCTCATAGCGTTGCCACGACGTATGAAACACAATTTTTTGTATTAGCTGAGTTTTTAGATTATATTGCATTACGATTAATTGAATTTGTAAATCATATTTTTCAGTATATCAATAATGCCAAAATTTATTTTCCAACATAGTTATCAGGGTATTTACGAGTATTTTATTACTTTAATTCAAATACATACGTGGCAGCTCATTGAAAGCTCTTTGTAGTAATCTCGTTATCATCACTTTTCTGCCCCAACCATCAGACATCTCTTACCTCCGAGCAGGCATTGAATATCTTTATGTTGTGTCTTACTCGGAGTGAGCTCCTGAGGCAGTAAAGGACAGTCGAGGAACCCAATAGGAGAAAAGGCAATTAAAGGCAGGATGAGTTTACTACTCTGTACTTGTGCTCCTGAATGTTATATTAGTTATTATTTCTTCATTGCGCACGTCCCGTCGTCGAGTACTGGCGTACGGACATCTTGCTGGGACGTGTATAGTTGGAGCGCGTAGTTCTTGTTAATGCGTAGGTCGTTTGAGCCCCCATACTGTCCGCAGACAGGATGGCTGGTTTCTGTCTCCTCTGCTCTGCTGTTGGCTGTGAGTTGAGTCGTTCAAGCAATGAGAATTCTTGGTAGAGATGTTGACTTTGGAAGCGCTGGATAGAGAGTTTGTGACGCCGGTCGGTCGGTGAAACGGAAAGGGATACTAGGAGTGGAAGAGAAATGAGCGCTCTGCGCACATGTATTGAGTGGTGGGGGTCTGTCCTTGGAGTTTGTTCTTGCAGGTGGTCTCTATAAAGAGTTTTTTTGATACCCTAGAGGGGTATTGATGCTAGGTGCAGCGGTGTGGGGTGTCATGTGTATTTGGGTGTTGGAGGGTGGCCGAGTATTTTTGTTTTCGAGCTTGGGAAAGCTCTGTGTGGTATTTGTCTAGTTTCTTGTGAGAATGTGAGGTGTAGGTATAGTTGTGGGTGCATGTGTTCAATGTTGGTCCATATTCTTTTTGCGTGTTCGTGTAAGAGGGTGTTGATGGGGGCTAATTTGGTTTGGCGGTGCAATTGGGCTGATGTGTTAAAATCGTGTCATTCTGCGTTTGTGATGAATCGTGTAGCTTTGTTTTGTACACTTTGTAGTTTTGAGATGGAGGATGGCGATAATGTGTGGAGTGGGATGGCTGGGTAAATGAGGGCTGATCATGCGTAGGCCAGGTAAAGCTTCCTTTTTGTGTCCGGGTGCATGTGTTTGAAACGGTATAGACGAGAGAGGTTGTTTTGTGCTATTGCTTTTCTCTGTGTGATGTGTGAGGTGTATCTCTGGCTGCTGAGGTGGAGACCTAAAACTTTGCCTGATTTATCGTACGGGAGGGGGGGTGTCGTCTACGTGCACTTCGTGTTTCTTGCGGCGGCTGATGGCTATAAGTTTGAATTTGTTCGCGTTTGTTTGAATCTTCCATTTCCTTTCAAAGGCATTGATCTGGGCTATTGCCCGTGATGTCAAACGCCGAGCGTTGTAGCCTCATTATATGTATAGGGCGGTTGGCTGGGCACTGCTGCCTGAGCGTGACCGCTCATTGGTTAATGACAGCAGCCTCGCGTGGGATTCACTTATTTTGTCCCATTTGCTCATTGGTCGATGACAGCTAGCCTCGTGTGGTGGAACCATGCCATTCACTACATCTTACGACACTGTTCACGACTCTAGATCTGTTCCAATGAATGGCACTCCGGAGTTACCTCCGTAAACAACTACTGATAAACAAAGCTAGGCTATATTTCCACAATAGCTACAAATAGCCATGAGAACATGAAAAAATCTTACAGTGTTTCTCATTTTACTTGAATTTGAAGTTTGTGAATAGTAAAACATGAATCACGAAAGTTATAACAAAAATTTTCAGTTCATTGGCTATTTAGTTCAACCAGATTTTGGAAACTTATTTGTTGTATTTTTATTCTTCAGATTAGTTCAACCCTGGAATTTTCACCTGGATCAGAGAGTGTGGTTGAGCAGCTGCTGCCTCTACAGAATAGCACTGTTAGGGTGTACCTCCTGGCTGCTGGGTGAGTGTTATTTCAATCTTGATGAGAGTCAAAGAGATGGGAGCGATGATAGTCAAAATGATGGGAGGGATGATAATAATAATGATTGGAGGGATGATAGTCATAAAAGTAGTCGTTATGATAGGAGAGATGATAATAATAATCATGGGAAAGATGATTGTTATAAAGATAGTCAAAATGATTAGAAGGATGATAGTCATTAAAGTAGTCATTTTAATGGGAGGGATGATAATAGTAATGATGGAAAGATGATAGTCATAAAGATAGTCAAAATGATGGGAGGGAAGATAGTCATAATGATTGGAAGGATGATAGTCATAAAGATAGACGTTATGATGGGAGGGATGATAGTCATAAAGGTAGTCGTAATGATGAGAGAGATGATAATCATAAAGATGGCCTAATGATGGTATGGATGATAGTCATAAATAAAGAAATAATGATTGGAGGGTAATTTTGGGAGCTGTTCGCTAAGTACACTCAAAATTGATATTAGACGTGTGTCTAATGTTCAAAGATGATAATATCATTTCATTTGCCTTTGGGTCGTTTTTGTTTTGCGCATAGTTTTAAAAAAATATTGTGTAAAATTGTATGATGGACAGGGTGGGCTAGAAAGGACACCCCATTAAAGAAATTTTATTACTCAAACACTACTTGGGATAAAACATAAAACTTTATGTCAAATCATTTATCAGATTTATGAATTTTATTTATAAAGGAAATTTAATTATGTACCCTAGATACACAACCGCATATATGTTAACAGTACAAGGATATTAGATCCTATTTGTTCGCAATGCATTCTGAAGAAACACGGATCGCTTTCGTCAAGCATTTTTATGAAAATGGGTCGTCTTTTGTGAGAGCACGGAGAGCTTTCACAATTACTTCTGGAATGGATCTTCAAGCTGATCACAAGACGCTGAGAAAATGGATAAGAACGTTAGAAAGCACTGATTCGTTATCTAACAATAAACAACCTGGTCGAAATCGCTCTATTCGAAATAAAATAAACATTGATAGAGTGTCGCTAAGTCTTCACGTGGATGGCACGGTCTCGACAAGAAAACGTTCAGCACAACTGAACATTAGTAGATCATCGCTGAGAAGAATTTTGAAAAAAGATTTTCAATTATTTCCTTACAAACTGCCAATAACCCTACAATTAAATGATACAGACTGTGCATCAAGGTTGCAATTTTTACGTGAAATGTTGAATACCATAAGAAAAAATACTGATGTCATTAAAAATTCAATAATGAGCGACGAGGCCCATTTTCATCCTTCAGGATAAGTGAACAGACACAATTGTCGTATCTGGGTCCAGCAACAACCCAAACAATTTGTTGAAAAGCCTTTGCATTCGCAGAAAGTTACTGTCTGGTGTGGTGTGATGGTTGATGAAATCATTGGGCCATATTTTTTCGAAAAAGATATGGGTAATGCAGCGACCGTCACTGGAGAAAGATATCGAAATATGGTCAGTACTTTTCTTGAACCTCAACTTGAAGCAAGACATCTGAGAAAGATTTGGTATCAACAAGATGGCTCCACGAGTCACACCGCGAGAGAAACAATTCTTTTAAATCTATTGTTTCCACAAAAATTGATCTCTCGGCATGGCGATGTTAACTGGCCGCCTAGATCCCCGAACCTAACCATACCCGACTTTTATCTATGGGGATACCTTAAAGGAAAATTTTTCATTAATAAACCTACCACAATCGCTCAATTAAAGAGAAACGTCTAAGAGGAATTCCGGCAAATTAACGGCAACACAACGAAGGTTACAGAAAATTCTAAAAAAAAGGTTGGAAATGTGCTGTCGGAAAAACGGGATTCACTTAACAGAGATTGTTTTCCACACTTGAATGTTATTTTTTAGTAAAATTTATATATCTAATAAATGTTTTGACACAAAGTTTTATGTTCTATCCCAAATAGTTTTTGAGTTATAAAAGTTCTTTAATGGAGCATCCTTTCTGGCCCACCCTGTATATTAACATTTGTGTAAGGTCATTTTATGTAATTAATTTATCGTTTCCTTCCTACTTCCTCTCCAACTTGTTATCACTTTCTTTTTCAAACTCAAGAAGTGAACAAATTATTGTTCCCCTGATTTTATCCACAGTTTTCTTCTAGTGTGCTCTTAAGCTCTCATGAAAGAGAAAGTGCAATCCTCTCTGCCTCAAATAATTGATAACTGTATTACGCAAAAATCCCTAAAAATAACCACTCTTTCCGACTGCAGTTCAGAAGACAGCGCTACCGTACTCCGGAACGCAGAAGACTTGGACCTTGTCTCCGCTGGTCGGGTGTGGTTTCTGTCAGAAACAGCGCTCAGGAAAACTGTGGCTGTGCCTCGAGGTGTGATCGCTGTACGGCTTCTCAAGCAGCACGACCTACTAGCTCATCTATCCGACAGCTTGTGAGTGGCCATTCTGAATTCTGTCTCTTGTAGAACCAATGAGGAAAATCAATACGAACAAAGGTATATAGATAAGGAATATTAAATTTACTTGTGTTTTTTAGTCGTATACAGAAAGCGCCTTTTTTGAGTCATTAAAAAAAATGCGACATTTATGGGAAGTGAAAAAAATTGGGGCATTCTGCTCGCATGAAATGCATTGTAACTTACTGTCTCCTAACAACACATTCGTAATTATAAAGAATAAACGATATATTCCATGCGAGTAAACGAGAGACGATGATAGGGTCGGAGAAGGACTGAGAACCGTACTGATGACTAATGAAGTTTTGCGATGCATCCAAAATTCGGTGTTCGAAATATCAACACAAAATGTGTACATTTCATGACTCCGGCAGGCGAGTTGCTGCCATGGCGTTGAAAATGATGCTGGAGGAACAGCCTGAGCTCGTCACCAGCCCGCCCTCTGTTTGTTGTCAGGACAATCACTGGAACATAACAGGACCTTTGCTATACAGGTACTACTGTCACTTAAATTTCACTGTTTGGGTTGTCAGCCGCATTGCACTTAACTGAACAGACTGATTTTACGTGTTGTTGTGGTGGAGTAAGGCCGAAACTCGGCAGGTCAGGTAGCCGTTCTCATACGAACGAATCGGAACCCATTAATAGTCACACCAACTAAGCAAAATACTATCATATGAAGAGATATTCATAGAACAGCATTTTAAAATCAATGAATATCATCTCTCGAGCAATTGGTGGGAAGGATAAGTGTTATATACTTCTACATGAGTTGTTCTTTCAGATTTTCAAGTTGTGTTGGCTTGAGGATCATAGGTTCCACACCCTCGTCCCTCCATCCAATTAGCTTTTGTGATCTGTGAACTGAAATGCGGAAGTCAAGATCTTTGCATTCTTGTGTCACTTTACCGTCATTCACGGGGGAAAATAATTGTGATCAAAATCACAGTTGCTCTCATTTTGGTTCGTCTTTTTAACGAACCGACTTGATCATAAAAGGAGTTAAAATTTGATATTGAAGTGTGTGGGGAAACTACACATTTGGTATTTTTCAACGTTCAGTTAAATTATAATTGGTGGTGAGAGTGACGGAATGAAAAGTGAAGATAAAAGGAGTTAAGTGTTTTTTGATCGTTCTAAAAGCCACTGGACAATTTAAAAATAAGGAATATGTTAGGGATAAGCACTGCAAAATATCTGCAGTATACTGCTGCATATATTTTGATGTAGAACTTGACGAAGTTTTAATCATGTGCTACCAGAATTACGTATTCATGCAATGACAACATAAATCGAACGCACATGTATTGTAACATACAATGTTTACTGCTATGTGCATTCGGTTACCTAAATAGCAAAATTCTTTCTCGAGAAAAGTGAAACGAAAATGGATCTCATTTTTGCATAAACTATTTTGTAAAAATAACATAACATGTGAGCCATATTAGTCCGTCACATGTTGTCAATCACAGCTTTTTTAATTATTTACAGTAGTATTTTCTTTCACCAACATAGATAACTCTGTACTAACTGGCTCATTATAATTCACACAAAAACGTATGAATCTCATAAGACAACTTATGTCTTCACCACATCATTTGATATACAATTAATGAAGTACTGTAATAATACATTCAGACATATTTGCATGCGCATCATTTTCGGATAACCTATTAAAAAGTTTAAATTATCTGATTCATTCATAATAGAATAGAATAGAATGAGGCTATAGGAACGAACCTTCGGGCCCATTCTTGGGTCGGATAATTACTTCGATAATTATTCGGTTGTTTACCCAAGTCCCATGCCGTATTTCTAGCCGCGTCAACCATGTCGGCAGCGGGATTCGAACCCGGGTCTTTCCGCTCGCAAGCAGATTCGCTCACCAGTCGACCAAGCTGGTGATGAGAAAAAATACTGAGAAAAAATTTTGAACACTGGCGAAACTTTCGTCCAGCTCGTTTCCTGTGTTCAAAAAATATGTTATGATTCCATTGAATTTAATTAAACATGGGTTTCATTTATGTTTTCTTCTAATTATTTTTTACATAATTTTTCGAAGGTTGGTATAAAGGAACTCTGTTGTCTGCTGCTCAGGATCCTCTTCAAAATATTACCATCATTAAAATTAACAACAAAACAGCATAATTCGCTTCGGAATTTCACTATTGAGGAGATTGAAGCCACAATTTCTAAAATTAGAAGGAAAATATTTTATAACTCCGTTAACAACGTGAGCATTGGAACTTTTATTTTGTGAGAATGCTTATACTTTTTCTGAAAGGGATGTTTCATGTAACGTTATTTGCTCATTTATGCAAGCATAAATTATTCCTTGAATATTTTGCGAGGCTTCAAATTATTTCTGCATTGTTAGCTTTGTGGATCTTAGAATGAAAGAAATTACTTCGGAAACTCCCAGTCAAACACTGCCACTTCCTGAAATTAAATGAAGTGTCAATCCTGAAGTGCTTTCGCACTTTAACCTCATATATGTAAAAAAAATAAGTAGATTATATTCATCATCAAAGCTTCGGATTTAATTTTCTAAGAAAGAATATGTCGGAATATCAAATTTATTTTATGTTTTAATTTTTTGTTATTTATCTGGAGTATCTATACCAATCTATAGGTGTCCAATAGATACGTCCACCAATGAACCCATCTAGTCTATAGCTCCTGACCTTTCACTTAGGTTTGCGTTGCAGTGTAACCATAATTTTCAATAATTGTTTTTAATTTGATTAATTGGCTCTGCTCACTTCACATCACAGACTTCCCGCCTGGATAAGAGACTTCAGGTCGTGCAAGAAAGGAGCGAAAGACGTGATTTTGAAGCTAATTCTTGAGCAGCAGCGCATATTTTCAACGACTTGTAGTGATAAATTTGTTATCACATGAATTCTCCTAGTAACTGTTCTAAACATTTAAAAAACAATGCAGTAAAAACAGCTATCGATCAACTGCAAACTGACCGCTGAAAAACATGAACCTATATTAGCAGAAGTAGGCAATGATTGAAAGAACATGACTTACTTCAAAAAAGTGATAAAACTTTCAAAAATCTGCTAATGAATTGAGAATGTGTCTTTACAACTTCACAAGTTTAAAATTTATTAAACTATTAATTCAAAACTTATCAAAACCTGACAGTTACTGTGCTTGATAGTCTTTGCAGGTCACAGAGATCCATAGACTTGTGCGTACATCTAGCAAAACTAGTTTTACCTTTTGCAGGAGTTGTCCAGTCAGCATTAGCGACGGTAGTAAAAATGAAAATAATTTCTAAGGAGAATTATAAATTTAGACCAAAAATTATTCATTTATTATTTAATAACCAGAAAAAATTACAAGATATTAAAAATTTTTGAAACATTTCTTACGGGGCGAAGAAAAGTCTTAAAACCATTCGTTTAAATGTTTAGCACATCGTGGAAGTCATGCACAGTGAAGAATATAGGAAAAGTTAGAAAAAAGTTACTCTATTATCACCGAGAAGTTAGTGAGAAAAGTTAACACTGACAACTATAGCACAGAAAATGTGGAGCAATTTATTGAAAGATAGAGATGCAAAAAGTTATGAACTAACTACTTGGAAAGGGAATGCATTGAACGTAGAGTTATGACAGGACTTCAATGCATAAAAGTAAGGAAATTTTAGAGAATGAATACCAAAATTTAATGATAAATATTAAACAAAAATTAAAATCATTAATGTTAGTTACTTTATCACAAAAGCAACTTGAAAATTTTTATCATATGCTGGAATGAAGGGAAAACCCCTTCAGTAACCTTCACGTATAGGCACTCTATACTTACGTGAAATTTCAGACTTCTATGAGAATCTACAGGGTGCGGCAACATAAATTCCGTTTTTGAGAGGAACTTCCTTTGAATAAAAGAAGTTATGTTGCTGCACCCTGTAACACGTAAACTTTAAGTTATTATAGAAAACTATTCTAGGAGTTAAAAACCCTTCAATAGTAGAAATTTAGACAACAAATTCACAATTTCTGGCCACAGTACGGCGTGGATGCGAAGCCTCAGTTTTCCTAACAACTAAAATAATCGTTGTTATTAAAAGAGTGAAACTTCAGTAGCACTGGCCAACAGGAAAAATATATTTAGTATGGAGCCGTTATTAGCGACGCTAGAAAAAACTTCACGTTATATTTAACTGCTACATTTTTATATTCAGGTTTATAATTAAGTTTAATGAACACAAAGTATTGTATGCTGGTGTGTGTGACTATTGATAGAATTGATTTAAATGGTCCTGGGATTTTCAAATGTTCGTTTTGAGGTAAAAAATATTGTGCGTGAATCATCAAAGCGATCAGAGAATTATTCGAACAGCGCTGGCCAATTTAAATCTACTGAAGCGTCCAGCCTATTATATTTATATTAGCTATACATTTGCATTGGCCAGCTCTGTTTGAATAATTATTTAACCGCTTTAATAATTTAGGCACAGTTTTTCTACCTCAAAACGAACATTTGAAAAGCCCCGGAACCCTTTAATCTTATGAAAAATGACTACGTTAAAATTTACTCATTCACAACAGTCGTCGTTTGCATGACACTCACTCACCAGGTACATGAAGAAGCAGGAGGTAATGGATGGCCTGACAGGGCGTGTAGGATTCGACAGCAACGGTGACCGGACGTTTGAAGAATACGAAATTGTCAACGCAAAAGAAAAAAATCAAGTCGTTGTGGTCGGCAGGTACTTCCTCAACAAGGTCAGTAGTAACTCCGCATGATGGTTCCTTAATAAAAGATTTCGTGGGATATACACACAGTTTCATTCTCTATGAGAATTTCTCCACGTTTTCATGCTTCAAGAGCAGCTTAAGTTCATGTGCCGTTGGTTGGGTTTTCCGTTTCGTAGTTGGTTTATAATGCATACATCTGCGGTTGGTTAATTTTGTTTTGGAAACTCGTATTTTTTTGTTTTCATTTCGCCACACGTCATTTTCTGTTATCGTCACACTTTCAAAATATTACAAATAATTTTCATTCATTTATCCTCTCTTTTTATAATGTATCTTAATTTTCACTCTTCACCAGATCATGCATTTGATCATGAAAAACCACTGTTCATTCATGACAATTTCTTGAGAACATTCCCTGAAATAATTTCTCTTTGATCATAAGAATGTCAGCATCTACTTCTCTGAATGATGTGCACAAATATGAAGAGCTTCTTGCGTACTTTTTTAATTGGGCTCTGCAAAGTGTTTGATGAGGCTTGGACATCTACCTCAAGTTCAGTCCCCTGTGCTGTTCAAGTGAATGTTTATGCCATTATGGTGAGCTGACTTGACATCAGGAGCCTCTTTGAATATAAGTTGTTTTTTCAATCAATCAGTGAGAAAATTTTGCTTGATATATGTTTTTCTTCTCATTATTTTGTGAACCACGGCCTCTTTAATCAATTAGAATCCCCAGTTCAATAAACGCATCGTAATTTTTTGCTGTGCTCCAGTTATGTGTAAGTTGTGTCCACAAAAACTGTTCTAATTTGTAACGCTCGAAGTTAATGGAATATCAGCTTTCTCACAATACATCCAAGGGACTGTTTTTCGAAATTCCAGACAAATCGATTTGAAATATATCTGTATACTTTGAACATTGTTCATTTCTTTTATGTCATAACTTCGTGATTGAAATGATGCTGAAGAAAATCACGTAGACTCTGCACCTCAAAACCACACCCTGCTCAATAACCGCTCCTTGTAATTCGCTACAGAGGCAGCAGCATAGACTTGAGGAGTTCCTGATTTTCCTTCATTAATAAAGACGACTATAATTAAAGAGAGAATTTCAGAAACGCAGCTGTTACCTATTTGCGTATTAGGGTTATTTAGAAAGTACATTTTATGACTAGAAGGTAACAGGTTATTGTTCGACCACATACAGAAGTTAATAAATGGTTTGATTTTAAGTTTTAATGCCAGTTTAAATGTGTGAGTTTGTTTGGTGAACCATTTTAATAATAATTTTTGTAGCAGATTTAAAATTAGATCAATGATAATTTTGAAAAGGTCATGTTATTTGCGCAGAACGTTAACATACTGTAAAAGTTGTGACTGTAAGTTTAATCTACGATTTATTCTCTCCCGTATTCAGTTTCGAGCCAAGCATGTAAAAATAATTCGAAGGGGATGAATGTTGAAAGTTAAAACAAACTAATTTTTGAACCTTGATACGCAAATGAAAGAAAAATTTACATGATAGTAAGGTAATCTTAGATATAATTAATGGTAATCATTAATGCCAAATGGAGGAAGCATATAGTTAGGATTGTAGAAGCATACCAACTCATCGAAACGAGTTCTATGAATTCTAGATACTCAAACCAACATTACAGAAATGTTAATACGATTAGTGAATGGCATAAAGCAAGTTTTAGACGTTTGGCTTAGCTATCTATGATATTGAAAATTGTCAGGTTGAAGACAATATAAGCTGAATTTTTGTGTCATGATAATAAACTGCTTTGACTCTGATACAATGTAGCCTAATGGGAATTATACCTGAAATCAATAATAATCATTGCTGTTGATTTATGATGATAATATGCTCAAGATCATCTTCAAATGTTGGATTAAATCCAGTTGGATGGAATCATTCAATGATTAAGAAAATCGAATTTAGAAAATGCTGCCATGTTTTCAAAGATACTCATTCATGTTCTCGAGTTTTCTATTAACTGAACCATCGTTTATGAATTTTTAAATCCTTTTAATTTTTGCTCAACTAAATTGTGTCAGGCACATTAAACGTTTGCTAGCTTCTATACCGTTTTTTCGTAGCAGCAAACCACTGGATCTTCTGTTCCGTTACTTCGCTCCAGTCCCATACGTACGTAGACCATGTTGAACTGACTAACGAAAATGTTTGTAAATTAAAACAGTAAACATTCAAATCGTGGAAATTCGGTTTTTGTATCAAATTCAATATTCTATACCTATTTGGAGGTTTTCAAACATTTTTCGTTCGCTTCATTTCTTGGTGTTTCAAAAATTTTCCGACTGCTTGATCTTTTTCAGACATCCCAGTCCTTGGAGCTCACACTGAAGAGCGGAGACATCGTCTGGCCGGGAGGCATGACCGAGAAGCCTGCTGGCTACAACATCCCTTCACACCTCAAGGTGTCTTCGTGTTAACAAAACGAGTAGCAAAACAAGGTTTTCTAACTAAATCTATTTATGTTTGTATTCATTCAGAAATGAGCTTGATGCAACTAAATTGTTGGGCGTTGTTGGCATTTTTACATGGAATTTAAATCGTTAACAAACTGAGTTTTCATGACTCAAATTTCTGCACGATGAAAAGATTTCTCCATGTTACGTCTCTGACCTGTGCATGTCTTAGAACAAAAGAACTGAGTCTTAGACAAAGGTTGCTTTGAAAAGTTTGATCCCTCGTGGAAGTTTTCTTTGATCACAGTGTTCTGTAATTGCGCACAGCGAACCTTGGAGGGGCTTCTGTTCTACCCTCTGTTGATACTGCTCATATTGTAGTAGTAGTCTGCCTAGTGAAGTTTTTCGAAGGTTGTTCAGTTTTTTGCTCTTTTTCATCTTCATGGAAATGACTTTAGTTTCATATGGATGGTCCATTACATATCACGGCGTTAGAAAAATATTGGAAAAGTACTAGACCCGAAAGATACTTTCACCAGGGTCAAAGAAATTTTCTACTTTACTTCCTCCAATTTGTAGATAGAAAGTTTTAAAAGCATATCATATCGTTTTTGTCTCGATTATACAGTCAAAATATAATAGTTGAAAACTAATCAAACTTCAGCGTTTATTCGGAAACTTGATATGGAATCATCAATTTTAAGATTTTTCTAACTTTTTCAGCCCTGCACAGCAATTATTATTCACTTGATGTCGATTTTCTTAGTAAATAATATTTAGCAACACACAGGGTGCGGCAACATAACTTCCTTTTTTTCAAAACAAAACGCTTTGATAAAAGAAAGTCATGTTGATCATAGACCATTTTGATTATTTTGGCACGTATGAGTGGCAATAATGTACTACATATACGCGTATCAAAGCTCTCTGTACTGCATCACACCGATACCTCATATCCACACTGGTCTTATGTCATAGAAACTGCACTCAACATTGAAGCAACGGACTTTACATTGGTAACTCAAAAACAATTTTAATTGTATTATTATATTAGTTTCTACGTTACGCATGCACATATGATATTGGGGCCTGGTAAATATAATCAGTTTAAACGACAGGAAATAAATTTGAACATGTGTCTGAAACAATGGTAGACTAAGTTTGGGAGCTGATGAATAACAGTCAACATAGGATTTCGCTCCTGCACTGAAGTTTAGAGTTTGAGTCTCGTTTGTCAATACAACCTGGGTCATAACGACATAATATGACGTATTCACACCAGCTAGTGAGCACAATCTGAGTCATAACGACATAATATGACGTATTCACACTAGCTAGTGAGCACAACCTGAGTCATAACGACATAATATGACGTATTCAGACCAGCTAGTGAGCACAACCTGAGTCATAACGACATAATATGACGTATTCACACTAGCTAGTGAGCACAACCTGAGTCATAACGACATAATGTGACGTATTCAGACCAGCTAGTGTGTCATCCATGTGGCACTACTGAAAAATCATAACGAGAACACTATCAAAATTTTACACTTTTTTTTAAAAGATCAATTGACTGATTCCCTACGAGTTTCTTTCCACCGTAATGTTTTTACATTTAGTTTGAATAGTCGATATAATGTTAATCTTCAGTGAAGTTTATGCTGTCTACTCCTTCAATGGTGCTCGTATCGGCTTGTCTTTAGTAAATTTTGCATTGTGTTAATATTCAGTGAAGTTTACTGTACATAGTTTACTTAATGTGGAATTTTTATTACATCCTAATTTTTAGAAAAGTTTGTGTTTTCTTCATTTTCATTAAATTTTGTAGTCCATTAATTTTCATTTAAATTT
Organism: Trinorchestia longiramus; assembly: GCA_006783055.1. Taxonomy (NCBI): domain Eukaryota; kingdom Metazoa; phylum Arthropoda; class Malacostraca; order Amphipoda; family Talitridae; genus Trinorchestia; species Trinorchestia longiramus. The sequence continues at coordinate 36,368 of VCRD01000396.1, read as the reverse complement.
GTTCATCTTTGTTCTTCTGCAAAATTTACATGTTTTTTAACATGTTTTAGTCGTCAGCGTATGAAATTCATATCCATTATCTAAATTACAGTTAAATTTATACTGAAACTTGTATAAATTTTAAATTGTTTTATTCTTCAGTGATACTCGTTTCATTTTATTCTTCAGTGATGTTCGTTTTGTTTTATTTTTCAGTGATGTTCGTTTTGTTTTATTCTTTAGCGATGTTCGTTTTGTTTTATTTTTCAGTGATGTTCGTTTTGTTTTATTCATCAGTAATGTTCGTTTTGTTTTATTTTCAGTGATGTTGGTTTTGTTTTATTTTTCAGTGATGTTCGTTTAGTTTTATTCTTCAGTGATGTTCGTTTTGTTTAATTCTTCAGTAATGTTAGTTTTGTTTTATTCTTCAATGATACTTGCTTTGTTTTACTCTTCAGTGATGCTTGCTTTGTTTTACTCTTCAGTGATGCTTGCTTTGTTTTACTCTTCAGTGATGCTTGCTTTGTTTTAGTCTTCAGTGGAGCTCGATTTTTATCCTCAGTACTGTTTATTTTGTTTAATTCTAGTGTGAATTTTAGATTGCCTAAAGCTTCACTGGGGGTAGCTTTCTTAATTCATGTGTGTTACTTTGAAGAACACTTGGAAGAGCTAGGTGGTCTCAATGGATATATGAGCCACAGCAATATGTTGCACTTAGTTATTTAAATATTCCAGTTAAAATTAACTGAAATTTGCGTACACATTCAAAGTAAAATTGACTGAAAAAGTGCAGAGTAGCATACCTTTATGTTGGGAAACACATGTTGGAAGTAACATTTAGCATAGAGAGGGTTAAAAATCTTAAAAAGCTCCCACTCAGGTTCTGAGCAGACTGTTGCAATAGCTAAAATATTGAGGCAATCAAATGTTTCTGAATGTTTATAGCGGTGTGCTGTTGTTGTTGTTGTTGTTCGCCTAGCGGGTAAACCGGGGTAGACTCAGGGGTGCGGGCTGGGCTTGGGTGGGGGCGGATAGGAGGAGGGAAGTAGGTTGGGAGTGAAGGGACACTAGAGAGGAAGGTTGCCGTGGACACCGGGTCCAGCCAGAGGTCCAGAGGGGTAAGGTGGGTGGGGGTGTTGGGGCGGCTGAAGAGGTGGCTGGTGGTCTGGTCCGCGGTGCCGCAGGTAGGACACGTGGTGTCCTGCGGTGCTCCTATTCGGGCCTGGTACGAGTTCAGGGCTCTGCTGTGGCCCGATCGGAGTTGGGAGAGGAGAGTACGGGTGGATCTGGGAAGGGATCGCTCTTGTTCAGAAATGGGCGGAGGGACAATTAGAGGACCCTGTTGGGGCCCGCTGCAGAGATGGCCTGCTGAACTGCTGAGGAGTGCAGGGAGTTAAGGGATTGCTTATAGGTGGAGGGAAGGCAGTCCTCGTTTGGAGATAGAAAATGAGCTATGGAAGGTATGAAGCGAGATTGGAGAGTATGTTTTATGCTACGAGGGCCGGAGGGTTGGGTGACTGTGAAGTAGTTGGGGTGATGAGGGCGGAGGGAGCTGAGGAGGTACTGGGAGCAGAGGAGGTAGAGGTGGTCGGCTACAGGAAGGACTCCCGTCTCCCTGTGAAGGTGCGAGGTGGAAGCCATTTTGTGGGATCCGGAGGCTATTTGAAGGGTGGCGTTCTGGATTGTTTGAAGTTTTGCTATAGATGAAGGCGGAGCGTTGGGGAACCAGATGGGGGCTGCGTAGATGACTATTGAGTTGATGAGGGCCTTGTATGTGAGAGTGATGGTTTCCTTATGCTGGACCCAGGAGGAACCAGCAAATGCTTTTAGGATGTTTAACCTATGCCGGGCCCTCTCACAGATTGTGTTTATGTGAGGATAAAGGTGAATTGGGGATCGAAGGTAATTCCTAGGATTTTGGGAGACCGACAGTGTGTCAGGTCGGTCCCCTCATACGTGACGTGAGGGTTGGTGTGGGACTGGTGGGTGTCAGGAGTGAAGAGAGAGGATTGGGACTTGGCTATTGATACTGTGAGGCCCTTTTATTGGGCCCATGTGATGACATCAGCGGAATGAGCGGTGAGGATGGCGGAGGCGTCAGGGATTTTGGTTGTCGTTGCTACTGTTGTGAAGTCGTCAGCGTATGAAGTAATGAGAGGTGCAGTGAGAGGGTAGTCGGAGATAAATAGGTTGAAAAGTGCTGGGGATATAACAGAACCCTGGGGGACACCCGCTAAGACGGGTCTGGAGGAGGAGAGGTGGTGGTGGTAGGAGCATTTGGCTGATCTGCCTTTCAGGTAGCAGACCAGCCAGCAGAGTATGTGGTGGTTCAGGGGGAGAGAGGAGATTTGGGAGATGAGTTGAGGGTGGGGGACGGTGTCAAAAGCTTTAGAGAAGTCTATGGCCATGATAGTTGTATGGAGGGGAGGACGGTGCTGGTTGAAACCAACAGCTATAGAGTGACTTAGGGGAAGTAGGACGGAGGTGGTGGAGTGAAGGGGCGGAAGCCGTGTTGGTAATCTGAGAGAGGAATGGCTGCCGTCAGGTGCAGCAGTCACACGTACAGTATATGTGCTGCTGTAATCCGAGCGTGGAGAAAAACCCAAAAAGACAATTATAATTTTTACCATGAATTTTGAACTACGAAATGCATTAAACTAAACTGCTGAACAAAATGGGGAACTAAAACTAATTCACTCATAGAATTGGGAAAAAAACATGCCAGGTTGCGAAATCTTTTAGTCTTACTTGAGTAGTGCTTGTTCTTCCTTTGAGGCGTGATGAAAATATGGGGGAAAAAGGTTACCATAACAAAGCAAAACATACAGATGAAAAAAAGGCAGATAAACCCAACAAGAATAGAATAGAATAGAATAGAATAGAATGAGGCTATAGGAACGAACCTTCTGGCCCATTCTTGGGTCGGATAATTACTTCGATAATTATTCGGTTGTTTACCCAAGTCCCATGCCGTATTTCTAGCCGCGTCAACCATGTCGGCAGCGGGATCCGAACCCGGGACTTTTCGCTCGCAAGCAGATTCGCTCACCAGTCGACCAAGCTGGTGATCCACAAGATGACGGTTGTGCTTTCATTACCAGTGTTTCAATCGTTCATCTATACATCATATTCCATCAGTTACTAGGTCGTCCCTCAGTACATCATGCTGTATCAGTTACTAGGTCGTCCCTCGGTACATCATGTTGCATCAGTTACTAGGTCGTCCCTCAGTACATCATGCTATATCAGTTACTAGGTCGTCCCTCAGTACATCATGCTGCATCAATTATTGGATCCTCAACTTGTAGCCAATACAAAAATGTTCTCCTTACCTATTCTCGATATTGTATACATACCGTGCCTATACATGCAGACCAACAGTACATAATTTTTCCTACAGCACTTTAATAGTTTCTATACTATTCCAGCATTTTTGTTACAGGACACGAATTACAGTTTTTGTCAATGTATTTCTTCAAATTGCATATCGAGCACAGTAAGTCAGTTATTACACTCTTAATGATTATTGAGTTACGGTAGCTGTTGTTGCTTTGACGCTAACTTGCTTTACTATCTCTTCTTCGAAATGGAAAATTAATTTCTGTGTTTAGCTATTTTATGAAAATGATAACCTTGCTTTGATGAGATGTGGCACCTTGCTGAAGTTTTTTTATTCATTTCCAGTTTGAGGCACACGAACTACCACAGTTGCCTTAGCCATTAGATGGCACATGGAGTAGTAACATTCACTCCTCAAATTCCCACTTTCTTTGGTGTTACATTCGATCGGATAGTGTTTAGACTGATAAAAAGATAACATTTATTTTTTTAATTTATCTATTACCAGGTGTTGTCACTGGAGGACAAACCATTCCTTATGATGTCCCATGGTCCTCTAGTGAACGACTCGTGCGCAGCCCCAACACACGCCCCCTGCTATCCCTACTCTGGACAAATCCGTAAGTTTCAACAACATTCAAAACTAAATGTGCAACTGAGCTTTTATAATCAGATACGTTTACGTAAAACAGGAGTACGTGGCTCTAGCTTCTTAATTAATAAACACATAGAAAAGCCCTACTAGACGATTAAGGAAGAGCGTATATTTTTTTTAAATCACTGTTGCATTTATTGTATAGCCAGTATTTTGAGCTAAGTGGACTATCTTTTTGCATCTATTCATCAAGAGATTTAAATATTTATGATCCTGTATGTTTTCGTGACTTATATACCTTATTTTCTACTTCTACGAAGAATGTTCTGTTACTTTTTCATGTAACAACAGAAATACCAATTTCTAAACAAAATTATAACTTTGTGGGGATTACAATAGCAAGCACCTACATGAATTATTCCACGAAAGTTCAATACGAATGACATTATTTAAACTATTTCATTTCAAGTGAAAGCCATAATCGATATCTATTTAACAGGACTCATTTTTTTTCATTTTTTTAAACTCATTTTACTCGATGTACCTCCGATGCTATAGTTTCACATACTGATAGTCTTTTAAAGCGGGGACAGATTGATTGAATTTCAATTTTTGTGTAAAAAGCGATGAAATTTGTTAATTCTCTTACAATGGATCAAATATATTATTCTAAGTATATCATTATATTACATATTATTCCGCGTCATGACTTTCCGATGATCCATGTTAAAGAACCCCAACACGAGCAAAAATAACATTGCTTTTTGTCAGGTTTTCTTGCCGATCTTAAAATTTCAAAAGTCCTAGTGAATATCCCCTTTGAGAAGTGAAAACGTAGCTTCAAAGCTATGTCCTCTCCTTTCATAGTCAATATAATAAGTTATAATTTCACTTGACGATCATGTATGATTTATGCTATATCTGATGTTGAAACTCGTTGCTGTTTCATAGCCAAGATGGACTTGCAAAGCGAATTGTTGGTTTTGCAGTTAATGCTTCATTATTAATTCATGATAAAGCGGACAACTCCTTGCCTCAGTAATGTGTTTTTCTCTTTTGTTATGAAGTGACTGACGTTCGGTGCTGCTACGGGTACTGCGTTCATCTCCTACAGGAACTCTCACATGCCTCCAACTTTACCTTCGATCTCTTCGTGTCCAATGATACTGAGTACGGTGCCCGCTACTACAGTAACGGTACAGGTGAGTACGGTGCCCGCTACTACAGTAACGGTACTGGTGAGTGCGGTGCCCGCTACTACAGTAACGGTACTGGTGAGTACGGTGCTCTGTACTACAGTAACGGTACAGGTGAGTATGATACTCGACCGGAGAGTGATTTATGTAGTACATTCAACAAAGTGTAGTACGTGTACCACAGTAGTACAGAACATTTCATTCACTGAACTGCCACAACTTTTGAAGTAATCACATCAGAAAATTCAGCAGAAAAGAAACTTTCATGCAATGTGCACAAAAAAATAGTTCTGGAAAACGAAGTACAAATGAAGCTAGAAGACACAATTTAGGTGTTTAAAAAAGAAGTGCTGTTCAGTAACAGAAATAAGTAGTGAGTTGTATACGATGCTACAACGACGAAACAACCACCACCAGCTTGGTCGACTGGTGAGCGAACTCGCTTGCGATGCGAGAAGATAGGGGTTCAAGGCGCGCTACCGCGGTGGTCAGTTTGTGTATGACCATCGCTTGGCTAGAATTACGGCATGGGACTTGGGTACCAACCCAAGAATATGGGCCAAAAGGCTCGTTCCTATCGCCTCATTCTATTCTATTCTATTCTACAAACTCGTTTCTCCAGGCGGAATAACCTGTGTAGTAGACGTTCAAGCAATATTGTTGGGAAGCCACTATTGAATTATGTGACAAAAGTAATCTGTCACGAACTTTCTATTGTTTGTTTCATTGAATTTTTTTCTGATTGAGAGATGTGGGTGAATTCTTGAATTCAGTATTGCTTACACAAATTGTGATGTTTTTAGCCATAGGTTGGATTGCATTTTTGAATCAATGAAATAAAATGGCAATGACTCCAAATTTCATGCACTCTAAAATCTTCGTTCTTTTATTTCATGAAATACCAAAATTGGCCCCTGGTGAATCTCAGTTCTTATTTACCGCTAAATAAATCGCTAAATCTTGATCAATGTCCATAATCTATTTTTTCGTGTTTGACTCATTATTATGAGTATTAACTGTTTTTTGTCCCAATGGCAAATAGAAGTAAGCAGACGCTAGTGTATTCCAAAAGAAAGTACAATAACATTTTCTGTGTCGCTATGAGAATAAAAACCGAAGCTCTTAGCTGAATAATCAATATGATTATTGAATACAAACATGATCTCTGTTGATGGGAAGGCAGCCAGAACTAGGGAAATCTGTTTCCTGCCGTCGGTGGTCTAATTTGTAAAAATTGTTCACTCACTGATCAAGAAATTATGTTAAAACCGATTGTGTTAAATCTTGAACTGTGCCCGTATCATGTCAAAGCCAGGTTGAAAAAGCCTTCCGCGGTCTATGGCTAAAATTTTTAAACTTTCGTTGATTTTGCCGTTTAATTTTTTGCCTTTTACTTGGAAAAACTTTCGCATGTTTTTATGGACTCTTTTCTTAATGCTTGATTTGTCATCCGCTAGACTCATCCTGCTACATTAACAGTGTTCCTTATGAAAGTCATTTCACTATCTAGCTCCGTGAACTGAACTTTTATCATAGTGGAATTATTGTTGACATAGTTAAACACTGTCATCATAATACAATTATTGTTATCATAGTTATATACTGTCACCATAGTACAATTATTGCCATCATAGTTATGAACTCTTATCATAGTACAATTATTTTAATCATAATTATATACTGTCACCATAGTACAATTATTGTCATCATAGTCACACACTTATATCATAGTACAATTATTATCATCACAATTATATACTGTTATTATAGTACAATTATTGTGAGCAGCGCCAGACGTAACTAGTAGTTTACTTTTTAAATAAAATGAAATTTCAACAGTAATTCCTGAAAGAATCAATGGCTAAATACTTTCTTAATCGAGAAAATTACCAACTAATTGGTTTTTATTAATTGAAGATTCGTTCGTCTTGCTTAACCACGCATGACAACATTTAAAAGCCACAGAATAGTTTGCAAATATTGGCAACATAAATAATGAGACCTTGCTTTCCTATCAACGTATTCAAGTGGCCTATTAAATACATTGTTAGTGTATGCCTAGTTATTTCCTTCGTGAAAACAATAATAACTGATATCCATGCATACATATATATATATATATATATATATATATATATATATATATATATATATATATATATATATATATATATATATATATATATATATATATTTATATATATACATATATAAAGGCCTATACACAAATATATGTCTATGCGTACATATAGTTTTATTTTGATTGATTCAGTGAAGAGTTAGTAGAGGAGAGTATTCTAGGCTTTAGAAATAATAATACAAGCCTGCCCTCTGTATTGACTCAAGACACGATATTAGTGTTCTTCATAGGACATAGCTACTTTAGTGTATCCTAAACTCACCAACGTTGAATAGCGCAATTTTTGATTACTAATTTCTCTAATACTGCATATACTATGTATACACCGGTATACCGGTATATACCGGTATTGCATATACTATGCGCAGTATACACCGGTATTGTATATACTACGTGCAGAATACACCGGTATTGCATATTCTCTGCGCAGTATACATCGGCATTGTATATACTATGTGCAGAATATACCGGTATTGTATATACTATGCGCAGTATACACCGGTATTGCGTATATTATTTATGTGCAGTAAACTCCGGTATTGTTTCTACCATGAGCAGTATATATCATCGGTATCTAATATACTATGTGCTGCATACACAGGTATTTTTTTCCAATTCAAAGAAGTGGTCATTTTTATGCATTCCCGCTAAGAAGACCACGATAGCAAAGTATTTACTACAAGAACAGCGGGTATACTTTTCTATGTTCGAGTTCGAGTACTTTTTTCTATGTACGTATGTGGACTTTTATACTTTCAATATTAACAGGGCTATAGTCCTAAGAGACACTTGAACCAATAACCTTCCAAATTGCATAAATAAACCATGAACTATTGGTTTATCTTGCACCATCCTGTGATGTATATAATAGAGTTAATATCTTAAGAGCAGAAACAAGATTTGAGACTGTCAGAGAGTAGACATTTTATAGTATGACTTTGTATTACATTACTGTGAGTGCATGCATGTAAGCGACATTTGACATGCTCACATACCGAAATACCGGTGTTATGCTTAAATATATGCTTGGCAATCTGCAAGAAGGGAACGAGTCTCTCTATGACCATGTTAATATGTTAATAGAGAAATAGAGAGAACATGTTAATATAGAGGAATCGTGACTAGGATTACGTGAATAATTTTAGTAATGTACATGAGTTTACAGTATCCTTTGTAGGAGAAAACTTTAAAAAAAAAACAAGTCTCCCGTCTTGTGTTGTGATAGAACGGAATGGTTTGATGATTTGATTGAACCCGAATTTGTCGAAACCGACAGAACGAATATTAAATTACAAGATAAGTCGGGGCATGAACGCAAATAAAAAACACAGCTTGTTTGTTTTCTTTTCAAAAACAAGTAAAACAGCAATAGAAAGTACATATTGCAAACAGCAACTTCAAAAAAATTATTTCGCACAAATAACCCGTACTCACGTAATTTAATTCCCAATTTTATCTGTCTGATTAAATATTTTGAAAAGTCTTTAGCAGAAATTCAATTGCGATATTTTAAAAACAAAACCAAAAAACTACATCACCTTCATTCCAACTTTACACATGCGTTTTGACCATAATGACGGTCAAGTCAGTAGGTCAAACAACGATGAAAGGGAAAAACTGCAGTTAACATGCGAAACGATCACTTTTATGTAATCGAATGGTCACCTGATTAATTTTCAGTGAAGTGGAACGGCCTGGTTGGAGACTTGCTGCAACGACGCCATGAGGCTGACATGATAGTTGCTGCTCTCTCCATCAATCCTGAACGCGCACAAGTCATTGACTTCTCGAAGCCCTACAAGTATCAGGGAATCGCAATTCTTGTGAAAAACGTAAGTAAAAATCATAATTAGATATGTCTTTTTGCAGAAGGCTGCGCATCCAGTTGGCGATGAAATTACTCTCGAAGCCCTACAAGTATCAAGGAATCGCAATTCTTGTGAAAAACGTGAGTAAAAATCATGGTCAGATACGTTTTTTTGCAGGTGGCTGCACAAACAGTTGGCGATGAAATTATTCGTACACCCACCATGCATAATGTTTTTAAACATTTTTTATAATTTAATGTTCTTATGATTATAATAGACAATAATAGAATATGACAACAGGAAAGAGAAGTTTCAAGCCCCTTGCCGTCTAAAGTTAAGGCATGGATACCATATTTTTTTTGATTATCTAGCATTAACTAAGCCTATAATTTTTCTGAATTCAATTGTCACCTATTTCTATTTCAAGATAAATTTTTACAAAAATATGAAATCGTGTAGACTATCACCGAACTTTATTCAGTTTGCTTATCATATTCGTCCCGGAATAGTACTGCTTTCTTGTTTGTACATGTATTTCTACGCAACCGTCGCATGGTAACAACATGATAATTGTTGTATTGTTGAATGATTGTTTCGAAAACTCACAGGAAAATGCCCCTTACCCAACAAAACTATGGTGTTTTCATTAACAGTCGCTGCCACAGATGTAGGCTGCATTAATAAAAACGTGGCTGCAAATTACATTGCTTTGAAGCTAGATTTCATGATCAAATGAAATTAATACAATCACAAACCGACATCTGCTCGATTGAATTTCACAAAAGCGTTTACTATTTTCTCTAAGATCGCCGATCTAATTAAATTGAAATAGAAGTTAACTGCTATTAATTAGCAAAACATTGAGCGGGAAAACGCACCACTTTTTGTTAATACAATCAGTGATGAATCAGTGTCAAGGAAATGACTAAGAGAAATTGTATAATGTATCATGTATTTTTTGAAATAAACTACAATTTAACAAAAAATAAGAATACTTTATTAACCTCCTATTACCATTAGTTAAGTTAATCTAACCGTAACATGAACGTTTATTTGGTTCGCTTCTCCTACAGAGCCCTGTGAAAACCTCAAACGTGTCGATCGTGCAGCCATTCCATGAGAGCCTGTGGATAATTCTTCTGGTGTCTGTACACATCATAGCGGTCTGTGTCTGGATGCTCGACCGTTGCAGCCCCATGTACAAGTGAGGCCACTCACTTTACCTAATTTTTGGTACTTTCTTTAGCTGAAATAAACGATGCTATTCTAGTTACACCAAAATGACTGATATTATTTTGTTACAAAAGAAACGGTTGAATTAAACAATGCTATTCTAGTCACACCAACATGACTGATATTATTTTGTTGCAAGAAGAAATGGCTGAATTAAACGATGCTATTCTAGTTACACCAACATGACTGACATTATTTTGCTACAAGAAGAAATGGCATTGCTATAACAAATGCAATATTTTTCAAGCATTAGAGAAAGAGATCATTTAGAGTTTCTTGAATGTATGTATGTTTAACCAAATAACTGAATTTCCTTAATACAATTCAAAAATTGACTCATGGATTACTGCTGCTGTATGCATTTTGTTTATCGTTTAATGTAGAAAATCAGCAACTAACATATTTAGCTTTCCCCGTAATGCTATCGTTGTGTGGGCTATTTGTTACTTCTTTTCTACCTTTTTATAAATGAAAGCTGTGTTTTCTTTGCAATTAACTGCGATACTATGGTTGGGCAAGCCCCAAAAAAATTGTGAAGACTTTCATCAGTCAGATAACAATAAACTATGATTGATCTTGAGTTCTTACGAATTACTAACACGTAGAAATCGAAGTGGAAAACATTCAGAATAGATAGATTTGTCTACATTTGCATCAGAATAAGCTTCACTGTGAAACTAAGTTGAGAGATCACAAACAAACCCTTGAAAATTTCAACATAAATAATATATATAATAAATAATGTATGGTATGCAATAGTTTTTCAATCGATTATATTTTTTGTTAGCCAAAAACAGTAATGATCTTTTACTTACGATAATCCAGTGAATTTTACTCAAGAATGCCTTCTCTTAGCGGCTCTCATTAGAAAAAACACTTAATTTCGTCAGGAAAACTTCTTGGCAGAGGGAAATCGACTTTAAACAGAGGGAGAAGCAGTCCAAACATTAAAATACTAAAACCAAATCAGTCAGTCAAAAGGCTATGTTCTCTTGTCCCTTGAAGTAATTTTCACAAGTTATCTCATTGCAAAATTTAAAAATTAAGAGTCAGCAGATTTACTTCATTTCATAAAGTATTTATTGAGGAATGAGAACTTTAATCATAAAACATCATCAATCACTCATGACCCATCTGTCTATACCTATCTAGAATCCCATGAATTACCTCTACCTATTAGGAATCTCTTTTCTACTCTCGTTCAAAGCTTGACATTTTTCCACTTATATATAAATATATATATACATAAATATAGTAGTAAGACATTTCATTTTTCTCCTTCAGAAATGGCGGAAGTGAGTCGGACTCGTTGACGTTAAGTGAAGCCTGCTGGTTGTCGTGGGGGGTGCTACTCAACAGCGGCATGAACGAAGGTCATCCTTGTATTTATGTACATTTTCCATTCAATTTTTAGTGTCATGTAGTTTTTTCTTTCAGTTTACGTTAGAACTGCTTTCAGAAATCCCAAGTCCTCTACTCGCTTATAGGTTTGACAGCTGGTCTTGTTTCTTGTTTTCATTTTGTGACTCTCAAACGTTGGATTTCGATAAAATCTAGTTACACATTTTGTGAACCAGGTGTGAACGATGAGCTGGAATTGGGATGAAGTCACTTCATTTTTTACTGATAGCAACCTTCCCGAAAATTCTAAGTTCTTCATGAAATCGGCTCTCTCATTGGGCAAAACATTCCTCGAACAGAGCAGCACTGTGACTTCCATCAGCGTTACAAATATATGTATTTCATTATGTGAAAGTACTGTTCTAAATATAATTTCCACTAGTATGCTCTCAAATAAAAAACGAACGAATGAGTTAAATATGATAGTAAAACTATTAAGCACAGAAACGCAAATGCTATAATAGGCGCTCACTAAAAAGCCATATGCTACAATCCATCGTTTGGTCGAGTTGGTCCATTCCATGTAAGAAATTTTTTGGGACGCAGTGAATGTGAAGGAAAGTAAGTAGTATTATCGGTTTGATTTTTGTAGTCGACCAATTCTTCATTTCCATGCATGTGACCAAGCCTGCTCAAAATATTTCCTTTGTTTTTTGCAATTCCTTTCTATTGAAATCCATGATAGCGTAATAGCGGCCTTGCAATGAATCAGTGTAACTAACACGCGCCTTTCAATAACGATGAAATATTCAGAGGCGCAACGCTTGCAACAAGGAACATTATGATATCAAACATAATACTCACTCCCGTACATCGATGTGCGAGATTGAATTCAACGACAAATTACTTTCAACTCATTAATTGCTGCGAGCTATGCGAAGTGCGTTTGCCAATAGAATCAGTGTAAAGGAAATAACTTACGGAAATTGTATATTGTCTCATCTATTTATTAGAATCAACTACAATATGAAAAAATAGGAGTACTTGATTAAACTTTTTATAACCTTTAATTAGGTTAATCTAACTGTCTTTCAGATCTTCAAACTGTGCTAAATACATGACCTTGAAAACACTTTATGCAGCTGCTGAATGATAATAAATGTAAAATGTAGCTGGTACTATTTTTTCAAGCTAATCCTAACAGGAAGTCACTCTGGAACTAGAACTAAGTCTTCTTTGTGAGAAAGTTATCAGGTTTCATACACCACAAAGAGTTAATATTCCTGAGTTCTAAAGTTGCCAGGGAGACCTTGGGAACGAATTTTCTTTGACACGTTTTGCCTAAACTAAACTTGACAACTACGTGACCGAGCTTCAGTACAGACGTGAAGATGTTTATGCAGTCGTAAACATTAGAGTGGTTAGACTGAAGGACTGACACTGATGTAACTCGCTTTTGGTAGCATTATGTAAGCGCTATTAACTGTATTTGAATTCAACACTTTAATTCGTTTATTCGTTAGTATTTCTTTTCCTAATGTTGCTGGTATTGTTATGTCCTCTAAATCATTAGTTATTTTTTGTAGTTATATTTCAATCTATTAGATTTAATACAGAGGTTTCGTAGACAAAACGGACTCACCTTGAAATGACGTGTAAAAGTCAGAATAAAGAAATTAAATAGAAAATACAGAGACAAAATTACAGTTTAATCTGTTTCAAATGTTGCTCAACTGTCCACCAACTTGAACTCGTGAAGAATCCAAATCCTTCCATTGCTCTGGCAGGCACACCTCGGTCTCTGAGCGCTCGTGTACTAACCCTCATCTGGGCGGGCTTTGCTATGATCTTGCTGGCCTCTTACACGGCCAACCTGGCGGCCTTCCTTGTGCTGGAGGAACACACTGACACCATCACTGGCATCACCGACCCCAAGGTAGGGAGTAACTGTGACTGGCATCACCGAATCCAAGGTGGGGAGTAACTGTGACTGGCATCACCGATCCCAAGGTAGGGAGTAACTGTGACTGGCATCACCGATCCCAAGGTAGGGAGTAACGGTGACTGGCATCACCGACCCCAAGGTAGGGAGTAACTGTGACTGGCATCACCGACTCCAAGGTGGGTGGAGTATGTGACTGGCATCAACTACCCCAAGGTAGGGAGTAACTGTGACTGGCATCACCGACCCCAAGGTAGGGAGTAACTTTGACTGGCATCACCGACCCCAAGGTGGGGAGTAACTGTAACTGGCATCATTGACCCTAAGGTGTGTGAGTAACTGTAACTGGCATCATTGACCCCAAGGTGGGTGGAGTAACGTGACTAACATCACCGATCCCAAGGTGGGTTAAGTAACTGAAACTGGCAGCACTAGTCCTAAAGGAGCAGATAATCAAGAACGGTAATTTTTAGTGGTGGTCGGGGGTCGATAAACTCACATAGGTGAACTTCATGCAAATGTTGAATGATTGGTGTTTCTTCTTCATACCAACATTCTAACGAAAGAAAGATTTCCTGCGGATTTAAGGCTCCATTGTATCCGTACACAATACTTCTGAAAATTAACGTTGTCCTATAGACACGGAATATGAGAGTAAATCCAAACGGGTGCTAATTATTTATGAAGAATTTATAAATTCGTTATAGGGTCAGAGCTACAAGGTTGGAAGAACGTTTGTCCATAGTCCCCTGAATTAAATCTCTGGTCTAAAATAGTATGCCATACAGACCGCATAATGGAAAAGAATATATAAAAAACAATGAAAAAGAGCTAAAGGAACGGAGAGTGTAAAAGTACGTTGCTAATACTGAGTGTGAAAGAAAAATCGAAACAAGAGAGCAACTTGTTTTGTACTAGTACTCCCTATGTATAGACGTGGAAAATGTCATGTGGACGGATACGGTTAAGGGTTTAGGAAATTGCAGCGGAGAGATTACGATGAAAATGTATGGGTAAGTGTACTGGAGTTTACCAGATGACTCAATTTTGATCTCAAAATAATGTTCTGCAGTGTTCAATAAATTTATGGAATTGAGAGAAAATAGGTACCCGAAAATTTTAGTGTAAATGAAGTGATCGAGAAAGCAAGGGTAAGCTTGTGCAAATTTTTTAGGCTTGTGAGCTGCTTGCTTAAACGAGCTGTGCTTATGAAACACCTATCTTCGTTCCGGATAAGGAGAAATGTCAGTAATTTCATAGTAAAACACAAACAGGCGAAATGTCGAAAGGCTGTAGCAACATAACTACCTTTTTTATGCGTTTTGCTTTGAAAAGAGAAAGTTGTTGCCACGTTCTGTTTAGAGATAAGACCCATACTGTATGGATGGAATTATGGATTTCTATGGGGTTATGTTAAAGATATGGTGTATCGAACGAAGATACAAGGTTTTACTGCCCTGAAGCAAAGGATTACTGATGCCATTGCCCCTTGATTGATGAGGCTCTGCTACAGCGAACACGGTAAAAAATCGAGCCCTGTCTTGATGTGCTTCGTACAGCTAATGGTGCTCATATAGAAATGTTTTAAATGAGGTAAAAAACTGCAAAATCTAATTTTCATTTTGCAATAATTCCCACAGGTGTATCTCTTCGTTTTATTTTGTAATAATTTTTCAAATTGTAAAGAGACTTGATGGAGACCCTGGGGTAACAAAGAGTTGTATCACATTGAAACATTGAACATTGTATCACAAGGAATTTTCGTTCAGCTCAAATCAAACTGCACGTTTTTTCCAGACAAGTTAGGTGACCTGCACTCGTCTAGTGTCATAATCAATACAAGTGTGTCCTCGCCATAATACGCTAATGGCAGCAGTTTTCAGGTACATTCCTTGATCCAGCATCAGCAACACTTTCTCTTTACCTTTGTTGTAAATTTCGTTCCAAGTAGGTACAAAGCATGGACAAGTGTGCATTGCTCCCGGCTTTTCTTCTCGATTCTTTTTAGCTCCTTTTTTCTGAGGAAAACACACGATTTAAAGCAGGGCTCTGGACAGGTGCGTTAGGAGCTTTAATTTAAATCCTAGATAATTACCTCATTAACCAGACGCTCCACAGTCATGCGACTGAAAAAGGTAGCGTATTTCTGAAGAAAGTGATAATTACTTTTTTCTTTAATAGACATACTCATTCCTTTGACTTGGCTGGTACTCATGAGTTTGTTGCCTACTCAATATAAACAATTTTTTAATGGTTAATCTAAATTTTAATTCCAAGTTGCTCATAAATTCTACTGGATGAGAGTACTAGTATTTGAGCGAGCGAGTTCACGTAAAAGTTGAAGTAATTTACTGCAGTTTTAAACTTTTATTTATTAGGATGCTTTTAAGCATCATAGATTAGTGCACAGGTGTGATATATTTCTTCGCCAACGATTAAAAATAGATATCATGATCAATAATTAATATTCAATTCATACAGGGTGGCCCATTATTAAAGTACCTTTTTAAAACTATTATAGCTATAAAACTACAAATGGTAAAGAGATTTGGTTAATTCAGAATGAATGAGAAGATTTCAAAGTTTTCTACCAGCGTATCAAGTCTACCGACAATCACAACATATTGCCCAAAAAATTCATAAAATCCACCCCCCAAAATGAATCGCTACGCAATGGAACAACGAGCAGAAATAGTGGAACTTTACTTTCGATGTAATTGTTCGGTTACTGCACTTCAGAGGAATTACAGGAATATTAATGATATTGAAGGAAGTCCTTCGAAGAAGTGCATAAAAAACTGGTATTGAAATTTAGAGAAACTGGGACAACAGCAGACAGACAACGTTGTGGCAGGCCACGGACCATACGAACTGGTGCTTCAATTCAGCTTGTAGCAACGAGTGTTGCTGATCGGCCCAAAGCGTCAGCTAAGAGACGTTCAATTCGACTGACAATTTTGTCAAACAGAATAATTTCTTGTTATGGTGATACACTAGGGCCGCCTTGATTTCCAGATCTAAGTGCTCCTGATTTCTTTCTCTGGGGATAATTAAAGTAAAATGTTGAGATTGAAATGCCTGATACTTTACAGCAATTGAAACTAAACATCATTCAAGAGATCAACAACATTTCACCAGAGACATTAAGGAAAGTAATGAGCAGCACCGTTGAAAGAGCACGCCATTGTTCGACTAATAATGGAGGTCATTTGAAAGATATTGTACTCCATAATTAAATGTATTTAATTGGTTCATTTATAAATTTATATTAAACTTTGAAATTTCTTCTTTCATTTTGAATTAACAAAATCTCTTTACCATTTATAGTTTTATAGCTATAATAGTTTTAAAAAGGTACCTTACTTATGGGCCACCCTGTACTATCGACCAATAGTGAGTCCCAGGGGAACTTCTGGTGAAAATAAAGGAAAGAACAGTGAACTGAAATGTTCGAAGTTTAGTCCGTAGAGATTTTTGAAAGTTAAAACTTTTCTGGTTCTCCGATTTTTGAAAAAATGAAAAATAATGCAAATGTTTTGAATTACTGAATGATTGTTATAATAATCCTAGTCAAATATATTTTAGTTCAAACGCAAAATCATCACGAGTTCGATCATTAGCCTACAGGAAATACTCTCATGTATTCATAAAATTAGTACTTTTTTCCACGACATGTCTCAATTCACATGAGGCAGTAATTTTATATATATCAGAGATTTTTTTAATTCAAACTAATATTTAAAATATCAAATCAATAAAACCTATTTTCTTAGTAGAGTGCATTCAGAAGCTTATTTTGCTTCACAAATCAGCTGTTCAGTTTATACCCCGACGGGCTGAATGTCAATCTCAATTTTAACAGTAGACTTGATCGATTTTAATTTCAGTTAATCAATGAATCGTAACTTATCTATTCTGGATCATGCTGAAAATGCGCTTTACCTTAAAATGACCTTTAAGCAAAGAGTGACTATCTAAACCAGGGGTCGGCAAACTTTTTTACCCGTCGACCCCTTCATAGGATATTTGTACTTCCATCGATCCCCTCCATGCACACACACATACAAATAGGTGAAAAAAATGTGAAACCATTAGTGACATTTTTGATGACCAAAAATAAAGAGAAATGTTAGAAACCAAACCAATCTTATGTTGTACCCTATACAATGTTTGAAGATATATATTAAGAGAAAGAGGCAGTCTTCAATGATATAAAGTAAAAAAGAAAAGAAGTTTAGCTACCTATAGAGAATTTTTGACTGCTTCGAACTCCAACAATACTTATCGTTGAAAAATTGATATGAACTTAATTATATAAAACAAATGTGCTACTTGACAATAATATTAACTGCCATGGAAATAAGCCATACGTTTTTTATCAAAAAAGAATAATGAAAAATACATTAACTTACCTATTTATCAATAAACTTGATGTTAATGAGATGGATGATCTTGATGAGCGGCAGCCGGGCTATTGATATTTGGTTTAAAATTGGATAGCTTTAACCGTAAATCACCACGGTTTTCCAAGTTTAGTCTATTTCTCTGCTTTGTTAAAATCGCATTCGCATGGCTAAAACCAGCTTCAACCATATATATCCTTAATCAACCCCCATAAATTTATCGAACCCTTGAGTTCTGTCCTCGACCCCGAGGGGTCGATATCGACCACTTTGCCGACCCTTGATCTAAAGTACCAACACGCAAACTAATAATTGGTGACACATACACTCACCCAGTAACTCTACTTATTTTTCTTGTTTCATATTCCCCTAAATTCCAGCTGAGAAACCCGTCAGAAAACTTCACATTCGGCACAGTAGCGGGCTCCTCTGTGGACACTTACTTCCGCCAGAAGATCGAGTTGTCCAACATGTACCGCGTCATGAACAGAAGTAATGTCGGGAGTGCACAGGAAGGCGTCAACGCACTTCTAAACGGGTCAGTCTCAGCTTTCATGTGTGTGCGCGTGAGGAACTAAAGACGCATAAACTGTGGAAATTATCACTTGCATCTGTTGCAGGCCTCAGTACATGTTTGATTAGTTGTAAGGTGAAGAGTGGCTGCTGGTGTTCATGTAATTCTTTTATTGCAATTAAGTTAGTAGTGGGATTTTTCCTTTCACCGTGCCCACAGAATGAACAGAGTCTCAACCGTTGATAAAGAACCAATTCAAAATCAGCTATCCTTTCGAAAAGAGATCTTTTAATTTAAAACCAGGTTTTCTGTAATGTCTCAATAAGATAACATACTGCATATCTACAACACTTTTCGAAGGTTGACGGTATTCATTTTCAAAATAAATTCCCCTGATTAAATGCATAAAACATAATTCATTTTCATTTGCTAGGTACGTTTTCATGTTCAGTCAGAGTTTTATTACATTACCCAAAATAGTGCTAGGACTCAAGCTGTCATCAGACCTGGTTTTGCCATGAGGAGGCTTTGGTAGTCGTAATTAATCTTTTTTAATCTGAGTGATACGTTCGCCAACACTAAAAACAACTTTCCATTGGTATTGGGACGGTCAAAATTTAGAGCTCCCCCTAACTGAGACTATACTTCGTATGCGAGAAATATGAAGCCTGCATACCGATATTTTGTTTCACTATTTCGTAACTTGAAATTGTGTTTTTGCTACTGTGAGGCATTCCAAAGACTAATGATGAGTATCGTTTCTTTGGACGGTTTTATGTTTGATAAGTGTTTCATGAGAATACAATCTTATCGTCCTATTTCAGTTTTTAAATAGGACTCAGAATCCAAATCGAATAACATGATACTGCCCATTACCTACATAACAATCTGTCTCTATATGGTACTGACTTTTTAATATTGGGATCAAAATAAAGACCTGGGTGTGCTCTTTACCTTAAAACAGTCCACAAAAAAAATCGGCAAAAAAATTCTTTTTTGTCCTCTACACATAAAACCCTGTCACCAAATGTGACCAGTCCTGTGAAAATTGGCCGATTTTCCTGGTTTCTGAATAGTAAAATAATGATGAAAATAATTGCAGGTTAATGGTAAAAAATAGCTTAATGTACCTGATTCCTTCTGTTAGAAAATCAGCATTTTACATGCCCTAGTTTAGTTTTAAGAAATTGTTTTTAAAATCAAATAATTCTAAAGAAATGAAACACATACACTTTTACCTACTTCCACAGCTATGTCCGACTTACTTCGAACTGAAAAGCATTAGCTCAGAACTAGTACCCATACAACACCCCATAACCCCCTTCCCTCTTTCATAAAATAAAGTTTTCTCTTAATGGCAAGACCTAGTAGTTCAATTTAACAAAACTCATTGTTTCCATGTGCCCTAGCTCCTTAAAGGCTTTCATCTGGGACAGCTCTCGTCTTGAATACGAAGCTTCACGAGACTGCAACTTGGTGACAGTTGGCGACTTGTTCGGTCGCTCCGGCTACGGCATCGGGCTGACTAGGGGATCCCCCTGGGCTGATAAAATTACGCTGGACATCCTCCACTTCCATGAAAGTGAGGATTTGCCCTATTATTATAGAAATTAGTCGTAGGAATTTCAAATGATCGTAAATACAGTTAGTAAAATTCATGATGAAGTAGATAGATGCCGAATAACAACAAAATCAGTCAGACCATAATAATTTCGACAACGACATCATGCTCAGAAACAGGCAACTACAGGGAGTCCTTGGGTTACGAACGAATTCCGTTCTTACGGACGTTTGTAAGCTGGTTTGGTACGTAAGTCGGAACTTAGGCTTATACGTCACGGAAATATGCCCTCACATACCAAAATTATACTAACTAATGATAAGAACATGTACATATATATAATATAAACAAAATATAAATAAATTAAAGCTCAAACAAGGGTGAAAACGGAAAAACTACGGAGCGCGGAGATGACAACGAAAGCTTCAGACCAAAGCTACAGTGTACTAAGTGAGCTTCTTCCTCGTTCATGCCCCGCGTTACCATACATTCAGCCGCTTGAGCAAAACAACTAGTACTACGCTCGGTTCGCAAGCTACGAACGGATCGCCGCAAAGCGGAACATGAATTAATAGGGTTATGGGCGCTCGTTCGTAACGGCGAGTTGTCGTAGGTCGAAATGCTGTAAACTGGGGACTCCCTGTATGTAACTTTTGAAATGTCATTTTAATGCTTATAGGTAACACCGTTCCAAAAGTGATTTTAATTTTCCATTGTCAAATTTGATTGCAAACCCCTTTTGAAACTTGAAAAAACTTTCTGTTGGAGTGAATTAGTTCTTATCACTGTAGGGTTATCTCAGGCAACTCCTTTTTTCCCATAAAAAATATAGGCTTGGTGGCAGAGGATATTTTATGGACAAATTATTTCTCAGTACACAGATAAATTAGAGTTGCAAAGAAACAGTTCCTTCAACAAGTCATGCGCAGGAAACACTACTTAATTCGAAAACAACTAATTTTACTTTTAAGGAGAAATTTTAAATTTGATTGAAGGTCAAAAGTTATTGAAAATTTATTTTAAAAATTTGTATATCGGCTAAATGGTGAACATACGAGTCTTAAACACGTTGTATTGTTTAATACCAACTAGCCCAGGCACTTACTTATCTTTTGATGCTTCTGTTCAAAGACACAAGAATTAACCAACATGTTTGAAGACCATAGAAGCAGCTCCACTGGGAGTACTTGAATAATCATGAGCATCTCTAATTTGAGCTAAACTCTTACATAACGTAGGATTCCTACTGAACTAAGCAAGGATTATGGAAAAGTAAGCCTGAATTCCATTCATATCAAAGTTTTTCATTGAGTTATTCACACATCTGCCAGCAGTCACCCCACAATAATTGTCATTTGTAACATGTTCAACCGCAGCTTCATAACTTTCACTGCTGATATGCTGATAGAATACCAAAGTAAATGCATTCTTATCAGTAATTCTCGTTAAAAATAATTATTAATATCCGATTACTTTGTATCGGGGTCGACATCAATTTGACTAACTACTGGCAGGTTTTCATCTTGAATGCCATATTGAAAAAAATTATACGATTAAGTGGGATTCTATACATCGTGTAATTATACCGTTACCGAATCTACAAAAATTATTAATGAAGCCAACTATCTCATATAATCAATACATGCCATTTAAGGAGCTTAAAATAAGATTTTCGTTACTGTTTCCATTACCCAGGTGGACTGATGGCTGAGCTAGACGACCAGTGGATCTGGTCAGATCTGGAAAATGAGTGTCCTGTTGATTCAAACGGAGAGCCTCTGCAGTTGGGTCTCACGAACATCGAAGGCATGTTCTTCATGGTAGTTGGTGCGACCATCACTGGTACAATCCTCGTATTCATCGAAATGTGTTACAAGAGACTCAGCATCAAAAACGCAGTTAAAAAGAAAGCGCGTGCAACCTTGTCCGTGACGAACGTGCCCGGAGGGGAACAAAACTTAGACCAGCCTGATTTGCTGGAGGAGGTATGGATACAAATCTTAATAAATTGCACTTATCATTCAATCTTACTGGTATTGATGATCTATAAAATATGTGTTACCCTAGGTTGATGAAACTTGTTTCAATTAAATTATACTTAACTATGAACTTTTCAGATGATCGAAGATTGTGGCATTCCCGAAGTAGCCCTGTTCGACCACAAGTGTCGGGGAGGCATTATACAAAACGGAAATCAAAACAGATTCTGCAGTGGAAGAGAACCCCACAGCAAAAGCCAAATTCCAAGGAAAGGGCCAGAGTATCGACGCAACACATCTCTGCAGAGAATTGGTGATCGTTTGAGCAATAGTCCTAACTTGCCTTGGGAATGCAAAAACTGGACGGATTCCGAATGGCTAAATTTTTACCTATACAAGGTAGAAGAAAAAATTAAAAATGCTGAGAAAATATCAGATATTTCGACGTTGGCGTCTTCTATTCAAGCCCGAGAGATTATTTCTGAAATGAAACAAGCTACTGAAAGAAATAATGAAAATAATATTTCCAGAATTCAAGTGAAAAAAATGACCCAAACTTTGTCTACTGGTCGATTTCCTGTTCCATTTGAGAAACAAAGTCGTTTCGGTCAGAAACCTGAAGCTACACCAAATTCTAAATCTCGACATTTTACAGTTGAAGTAGAACTGCATCATCAACGTATTCCAGGGGAGACGAATTCCATGAACAAAAATCAAATCAAAGCATTTGGAAACGAATATATGCCGTCTCCTGCTGGGTCAGTCGATGAGACCTATGAAATTCCTCGCCCAACGCTTTGTGATGAAGAAAAAACCGAATTGGCAAAATGTTTGTCTAAAACAGAAGCAGAGTGTGAAGATTGTGCTTTCGTAAAAGAGCACAAACAAGAGTTTCATGCAAATGCTTGTGAGACTACAAACATTGATCTATTACCCGATGTTGTTGGTTTTCCAGTTGTGAAAGAGGATTGCGTTCAAGGAAGTTGATGTGGGCATAACCTACTTTGAGTCTAGTTGTTTGGAGATCAATTTGCTTTGATAATTTCAAGAAATTATTAGATCTCAGTGCTGTAGAAACAAATCGTATTACTATTGAAAGAAAGCGGCTGAAGTAAGAAAAGAATTAACGGTGAATACTGTTTGTTCTCTCGCAATGTAAAATTTTAATGGTTTCCATGAAAACTTGATGCGTGTGTAGAATGCGGAAAGTAGTTTTAAAGAATAGGTATATTTGCTAGTGAAGATCCACGTTATAGTATAAGTGGTGTCTATATTTAACACGTTTCCTGCGATTGCCTAGCCGGTACAAATCTTTACTTTGTACACAATGTCACTAGAAAGCTCTGAAAAAATTGCAGAACCTAACTTGAGTAACCCACCGATGGGTCACTTCGCAGGAAATGTGTTAAAGCTGTAACATACAGTAAGTGTATATACTTCGTGTACTTGTGTGGGTATGAGCCTCACTCTTCGCTGCTGACAGCGGACGATGGTGTAATAGGTATGAGAAATACTTTGTATTTCTTTTGCACCCACTCTCTGTTATTCTACTACCCGTTCCCAGTAGGGAGTTCAATGTAGTGTTGTGTTCTATATAATTCCTGTTGATTTGCTTCAATACATTGGTTAAGGTTATGAACCTATAGCCTTTTTCAATTGAATTGAAATTATTTGTTAGCTCGTTTTCCCGTCACGAGTCTAGCCTTCGTTCTGTCTTTATTAACATTCAAGTTTTTCATACTTTGTTTGCTTGTTTTAAGAGGTAGACATTGAGTGCTTCTGTATCGGTCAAAGGTAAAGTTGCGGGGTGGGAACTACATCTTATAAACTTTTTCCCATTATAAATAATACTGCTCTATTCTGAATGTTTTGAAGCTTTTCAAAACACAAATATCAACACAATTACTTGCACGATTACATTTTATATTTCTCAAAATTTCCGTGCTTTCATTGGGAGTAAAGAATAATAAGAAACTCAGTAACTATGCATTTAGCAGAATAAATATACAGGACTCACATGTCTTCACGCCAACAAAATTGATAATAAAATAAAAGCATTAGAAATAATATCATTCTCCACTTTTTGGCCACGTGACTGTTGTTTGCAATAGCAGCACAAAGACTAGCATTTGGAAGTCAGTTTGTGGCATTTACCCTACTATTCCATGCACATATACCTAAAAAAAGGTTCTTTGAGCTCGTTTAGCGTATTGCAGCATTTTAGAATCACCACAGATTCGTAATAGGATTGAAGTCGAGCGATTGACAAGTTCATGGAAGCATAGTTCTTTTCTTCTTTCAAACCCCTCTTTTGTCTTTTCGTCATGTGTTTCGGGTCGATCTTCTGTTGATGTGATCACTGACGCTCTCCGTAGAAATTGTTTGCACTTCGACGTTCGTTTCGACAGTTCACGTGAACAGACGCACCGGAGAATTGGTGCTCAAATTATTCAAAATGTGAAAGACAGACAGAACTACTCGGCATCTAAATCAAACTGACATCCCCGTGAATGTGCCTCCCATCAAACTGAAAAATAAAAGTGACCTAAAATTTTGACTACGTGCAAATTGTGAGTAAAAATATAATAATAAGGTACTTGTGGGTTATCTGTCACCACTTTTAACTTATGGTTTCCTTTTGATGTTAAGGTTAGGTTAGGTTAACCCTTTCGATACTGATGGTACATATAAGTACCACTCCAATTTTGCAGCCATAGAAACTAAACGAGGGCAAAAAGTTCACAATTCACAATTGTGCAAAATTTTTCACAATTATAAAAAAATATTTATTATGATCCACTATTAAGCTTATATATCTTATAATGAAGTAATTCGAGTGGAAAAATGATAAAAATAACTGAAACATGATTTACGGTATCGAGAGGGTTAAGTTCTTCTTCTTGTTTCACTTTTATTGGAGCTTCGGAAATGAGTCCATGCAGCTCCACGCCTTCAGGGATGTTTTATTGTTATT
>VCRD01000395.1:280771-301728 GCA_006783055.1 Trinorchestia longiramus | reverse complement strand
GAGAGCTGGGTGCTGGTGTAGTCCAGTGCTGGGGGAGAGCTGGGTGCTGGTGTAGTCCAGTACTGAAGGAGAGCTGGGTGCCGCTGCTGCTGCTAGAGACGATTAAGCTTTAGAAACACACAATTCGAGGCAGGCTTTAATTTGAGACTTTCGTGATCGTGCATGCTCCTCGTGGGGTATTAAGAACCGAGTTATTCCTGGTATTTTATTTACTTCAGGTGTGAAGGTTATTTAGGATTCTTGAAATCTTTCATGTATAGTAGTTAGATTGAATATGTTTCTATACAGGATCCTTCGATTATTTTATTTACGGTATTTAAATTTGTAGAGGCATTCAGGTTTAAGGCATGAGATTACTGAAGCGATTAAGATGACGGGTTCTGTTGCAGACATTTTGAAGTACAGTCGTGCAGGATTCGTCATGTGGCTGGGCAGGGCGTGGAGGTGTGTAACTCCAGCAATTTAGGTTGGCGCCAGTGCTGCTTTTTTGCAGGTCCGCATTCCCTGCAGGACAAGGCTTCTGAGAGTTGGAGCTTGTGTCCGGGCTCTCATGGAGGGATGCTCAGGCGGACTTGGTCTTGCAGTGTTTCTTATACATACATTAATTTCATGTTATTTTCTGGTGCCTTCATTTTCATGGTGCGTTTAGATGCTTTCATTTTGATACCTTTGTTTTGATGGTGCCTTTAGATACCCCTGTTTTGATGGTGCCTTTAGATACCTCTGTTTTGATGGTGCCTTTAGATACCTCAGTTTTGATGGTGCCGTTAGATATCTCAGTTTTGATGATGCTTTTTCTTTTATTTTCCCTGTACAAGACGTTGCTGTTCTAAGGCTGATCTTGTGCTTTCAAAAGACGCAGGTCGTCACTTGTATAGCTTGTGCTATGATATCAACGACATCGCCGTTAATACGTTGCGTGCAATTATAGGGTACATATTAAAAGCGATATCGTTCAGCCCTGCATTTAGCTGTATTTCGAGATAAAGGTTTCAATACCATAGCAAAATTTTACTGGGAGATCACATCTTTTACTGGGAAATCACAAGTTTTACTGAAAGATCACAACTTTTACCGAGAGATCACAAGTTTTACCGCGAGATAACAACTTCTACCGCGAGATAACAACTTCTACCGCGAGATAACAACTTCTACCGCGAGATAACAACTTCTACCGCGAGATAACAACTTCTACCGCGAGATAACAACTTCTACCGCGAGATAACAACTTCTACCGGGAGATAACAACTTCTACCGGGTGATCACAACTTCTACCGGGAGATCGCAACTTTTACCGGGAGATCACAACTTTTACCGAGAGATCGCAACTTTTACCGGGAGATCACAACTTTAGGATCGACGGCGGGGGCAAGAACCACGACGACCTCATTGTAAGCTGCACAGCAGACAACGTGCACTCACATGCTCGGGACCCCGTGTTCTCCGCACGTAGTCACCTTACATTCTAACAACAATTTCACACTTGCGAAACAGTTCAATGTTATTGAGAGCGTGTTTTTTTTGTGAAGATATCGCCTGCATTATAATGGAGACGATGTGCTGGCTGCTGCTCTCATTTTTTGAATTTATTCTCCTGGCTGTGTCATTAATTATTGCCCGCAGACAACCTCAAGTCTCCGAGCTCCTTCTTGCTGGAGAAACAATAAACTGTTTCAAGTTTTTTGACGCCAGTTTGTGGGCTCTTCTCATCAAAATTTATCTACGTGATAGACTTTTGGCTATGTTCTTAACAAACGGTAACAATGTGGATCTATCTTCTCAAGTCCTCCATATATGATTTCATCCTCATAAGATAAAGTCTGAAACGCTCGTGATTAACGAATGATTATTTGTTATCAAGCAAAAACTTTGCGGCAGAACTTGGGTTCAAATATGTTTTACCTTTCGGGCCACATTTGTCCATAGCAATAAAGGTACTGAATATTTACCTTATAAAACTTATTTTCAGTACTTCTTATCGATGCTTATTTTTAATCTGAGAGCGTGTTAACGTTTATGAAACTCACGTGTCATAGACCTAATTGTGTGCCATATGAATGAGAATTTTCCTCACTTGCTAAAGTGGAAAAATGCTGACAAAAGATATTTTTGCAGTATTTGCATAGTTTAAATTTTGAGCTGTGAAAGCTGCTGCCGTTGCTTTTCTTGTGCTCTTTATTTGGACGCATTAATATTTGTTATGTATCAGCATTTTACTTCCACTTATCAGACTACAAAAGTGGATATGAAAAAAACCAGTTCCACTATTTCGTTCTGAATTTCTTTGATTTTTCCCGTAACTTATCGTCAGCTGGAAATAACAAGAGCATCAAAATGTTTAAAAATGTGCATTGTTTTTACATTTGTCGTCGAACATTGACCCGTAATAAATTCAGAGATTGGATCAGAGTTTTTGCGTCTTTTTGCGCTGCATAACTTCTGAGTCATGCGAATGCAGTTGTCATCGCTTGTGCGTTTTTCGGAGCACGATTTTCTCCTTATAAGTTACGATAAATTTGGTCATCTCGATACTAAATAATGAAAAAATGATCAATTTACTTGAAAGATCTCGCAGTGCGGACATTCACGGCGCTCTAGTCCACCTGAACTTCTTTATTGCAATAGTTTTCACTCATTTCCTCGTTATTTGCTCGTAAAGTTTCATTAGAAATTCGCGTTGTCTTCGATGCGGACGCTGCCACCGTTAAATACTGCTACTCAAGTCCTTATTTAACGGACGTCTTTGTGTTTTCAGCGCCAACTAATAGCCTGACCCATCTCACCGAGCTGATAACATCTAAAAGGATCCTGCAACCTCTGTTGCTTACACACGCTCTAATGTGTGTGGCTTTGTTCTGTGGTCCGGTATGCCAACCACCTTCCCTTACAAGCGTGTGTGCTCTCAGTGAGTCTCTTGCTTATGGACATGAACATTTTTGATGGTACCCTCTTCTTGCTTCAAGAGGGTGGCCAGAGCTACAACAAAAGTTCATTCAGCGGTTAATTTGGAGCCTTTATTTTGCTCTTGTTTATTGGAGGGCAACAGTCCTTCGATAAAATGTTATCCGCATTTTATACACTCATTAGGTATACTGTAAGTGAACACGCGCTTCTGTATGGCTTTATTAGATTCTGTGCGAGTTTGCTCAAGGTGTTTTTTACAATGAACTTGTTTTTTTTACAGATATTATATTTTACTGTAACAGTCTGTTCGGGTCCAAGTTCCCATGCATTCTATTACTGAAGGAGAACCGAAGTTTAATCTTGTGCGTCACGTTCGTTACAAAATTTCAGATTTATCGTCTTTTGAGTTGCCCGAAGTTTCCACAAAGCCTTTGAACTTTGATGTGCCTTCTAGTGAAGTCTACAGTAATGATTCATTGAGAAAAAGTGATGAAACTCCATTGAACCCAAAGAAAAGTGTTCCATCTTTCACTAGCTTGAATCGCGCAGGTATCCTGGATAACGAAATTAACAGAGATCGAAGGAGGTCTCCCAGTACTGAAATCGGTGTCAAGTTTGATAATAAATTGCGGCATTCTAGCATGTCTAACCAAGCTGCTACAGAGCAGCTTAGTCGTCTTTTTGACGACATCAAACGATGCAGGGAAGGAGCCACTGAGAATGAACGTCGAGACTCCTACATCGATTCTTCCACCTGCAAAGAGCACGGCCGGAAAGGAAGTCTATTTGATGATCGCCGGAGCAGCAGCCCGGGTTACGGTGGAAGGAAATCCAGCACCAACTCGGGCTCTGATCGTCGAGGAAGCATGGGAGAACGATACATCACGGGAGAGAAAAGGTTCATTCTCAATGGAGGCGTCGATCGACGTCGGAGCAGCGTTCTCAGCAACAACGGTAGAAATGCCTTCGATGAGCGTCGTGCCAGTTCCGGTAGTTATTTCAGCGATCGGAAGTTCTCGAATACTAGTTCCATCGGTGGAGATTTTGCTATTCCGGAGCGAAGATCCACCTCAATCACTCAGCTGGCAGATTTGAACCCCAGGAAACGCCTTTCTGTTGCCGAGTCCAATGGAAACCGTAGATCCAGTATGGCTGCCTCTGACCTTAGACGCACCAGCCTCAATAATAACTTGACCTCCGATCGACGGTTCAGCCTGTCTCCGTCCCAATCTCCTTCAAATTCTCGTCGAGACAGCGCTTCGAACGATCGACGGACCAGTTCCTCTGGGTTATATGGATCCCTTGATCGTAGAGCGAGTACCAACGGCACGTCGTCAGTGAACTCAAATCGTCAACCTAACACAGGTTCTCCTCGCGTTTCTCCTCGTCGGGAGTTTTCGTCGCCGCCGAAACTTTCTACTGGTGATACTAGCAATGGGGTTATCCTTCGCCGGCCTTCTACTGATTCCGAATTTTCGAAGAACCGCAATTCAGTAGGATTTCAAAGAGATTCATTGGATATTGATGCTCTCCATGGGATGAACCGTCTTTCTCTGTATGATTCTAGCATTCAAGAAGAAGATGAACTTTCATCTTCCCCCGGAAAGTCGTCCAGCTCATCGCCGACTCGACGCGACTCTTCTCAAAAGGATCGTTGGTCTCCAGTTCGTCGCGATTCAACTGAAGGCGGCAGTTCCACTCTTCCACGCGTGTCTAATTCTCCCGTCCGCTCGCACATAAACCGAACTACACCTCCGAGAACGACGCCTCCTCGGTCCTCTCCATCTCGTGGCTCTTCTTGCAACTTGAATCCGGTCAAATACAACGACCAACTCACCTCGTCTTTCCTGTCGCCTGGCAGATATAAGAGGACCTCTCCATCTCGTGAGTTTTCTTCAGTGCCTCGTGCGTCTCCTCCCCGTCCTGAGAGACCACCGCCTGCCAAGAAGCAGTCCATCATGTCCCGTAAGAGTTCTGACGCAGAGCCTGGACCGCTGGACGACTTGTTCATCAAGCGTGCCAGCAAAGCCCAGTCTCCAGGACGAGATTTCTACTCCCCTGCAGAGGTGAGTTGACCTTAATGACGCTCAGCGTTTTATGGCAGTAATGTTCGAGTAAGAATATAATTCATGGTGTAATTACGTATGATGGATTGTAGCTTTCTGGCTGTTCATCACACGATCATTATCCGCTCGTTCATTAATTGACGTACGCTTGCTGCTGGTATGTGTGGTATAGCCACTTTTGGTCGTTAATCTGTTAGCATAATCTTACTATATGTAGTGGTGTGGTCAGTTTTGAGACTTGACGCGCTGCGCGAAATTCATTCTTAATGGATCCAATTAATTTTTTCTGTCCCTAGCTTAATCGACAGCGATTTTAGACTTACGATTTATCAATGGAAGGTACACTTTTTCTAGGAAATTCATTGTCCAATTAGTTACTCAAACACTTTTGTTATCTAATTGTGAAGTTACAATAATTCTTGTTTTTTGTAATCTTGGATATTGTAAACACATGAATTTACTTATTCAATTGCACCTCTTTTATTAGCGGATGCATATACTCTGCCCTTCTCCGTATGTTGTGCTGAAATGTTATATGGATTTCAAGTTAGAGTGTGTGACAAAATGAAGTATGTTTGAATATTCTGAAGGTATAGATGTACCAATAACAAAAGTATTGCCAAGTCCTGACACCTATGGTTCTCCGCAATCTAGTGCAATATTGGGTAACACACTATTCCTGTTTAGTAAATATATACATTATAAAATTATGAATAAATGCAGGCACATTTAAACATTACTAGGCTCCTGCAATCCATTTTTGTATGTATTCACATTATTGTTATATATAAATGCTTATATATTTTATATGTCAGTATGGAATTTTGACGTTTTATTTGATGAGTGCACAACTAAGGAGGCTTCAATATAAGAAGTGGGATACCGGTGTGTAGACGCATGATAGATCAGAGGTCTCTCTGTGCTACCAAGCACGCAATGCAGACACGCCACTCGTCCATGACCTGACACTGATGTGGTGCCCTGCATGCACTGATGTGGTGCCCTGCATGTACTGATGTGGTGCCCTGCATGTACTGATGTGGTGCCCTGCATGCACTGATGTGGTGCCCTGCATGTACTGATGTGGTGCCCTGCATGCACTGATGTGGTGCCCTACGTATCTGGACCGGTGGTAGCGAAACATGGCACATGGTGAGTTTTGTTCTGTATCCTTCGGTGGAACTTGTGAAGAGCTTGCCAACGAACTAGGTAGTCATACGTCTCAAAGTTCGGCGGATATACTTCTGGAAGTCTCTTGAGAAGCAGGAGTCGGAGTTTATAGGTACAGGATTCAGAACAAGGTACGGTGCATCGTTTGAATACATAAAAATAGAACCTTCGTTTGTCTGTCGACTAGGAGGTGTCCAAATGATCTCATGAATAATTGTCAATTATTTAGAATAGAATAGAATGAGGCTATAGGAACGAACCTTCCGGCCCATTCTTGGATCGGATAATTCCTTCGATAATTATTCGGTTGTTTTACCCAAGTCCCATGCCGTATTTCTAGCCGCGTCAACCATGTCGGCAGCGGGATTCGAACCCGGGTCTTTCCGCTCGCAAGTAGATTCGCTCACCAGTCGACCAAGCTGGTGATATTTGGCGGATTGATAGCTCCACGTAGAATTACGTTGATGGGATTAGTCTTGAATGAATTTTGGGAACTTATCGTTCTTCGGCGGTATGATTCCTTAACTTCTTGCCGATAATGTCTGTTCTCGTCAGTATACCTAGATAACCTAGTGTTCCTGGGCAAGCATCCAAACGTACTGTTTTAAAACCAAACTTACGGCAACACTCGGTCTTTAATAAGTTGTAGATTTTATCTTTATTTAGATAATTTCTTTTCATTTTTTCTTATGTCTTGCTCAAAAGAGACCAGCGTACCGTGCAGCCGACCTTCTGTGCGAACCCTGCGATTTTATCTGCTTACTTCAGTCTCACATACATGGCGTACAACAAGAAGTAGCGTCGTCTTCAGTCCTTGCAATGAATGTCTCGTCGAAACTTGCGTTGCTAGAGCAAAACGCGTTTTTGAATTATTAAATTAAAATTTATATTATGGTTGCAAAAGGTGTTTCTGATTTATCATATTAAATTAAAACTTACTAAAGGGCAAAATACTTCATATTGAATGTGGCTGTGGTGATTAAAACCTGGAATATAATATTAATAATTTATCACATTGAATTGAAACTCGTTAAAAGTTCAAAATGCTCTTTAGATTCATCAGTTTAAATTGGTAGATTTTGCATCTGATCAAAACAAACAAAAAACATAAAAGTGGATGATGGCATCTGTGTGCGTGCTGCTCATAAGCTTCAGCTCTTCTTTGTCTGAGTTGTGCTGATGCATCATAATTTGCTGAGTGGGCA
The DNA here is from genome assembly GCA_006783055.1 of Trinorchestia longiramus. Classification (NCBI taxonomy): domain Eukaryota; kingdom Metazoa; phylum Arthropoda; class Malacostraca; order Amphipoda; family Talitridae; genus Trinorchestia; species Trinorchestia longiramus. The sequence continues at coordinate 294,383 of VCRD01000395.1, read as the reverse complement.
GCGTTCATAATTATGACTGCGTTGTAGCTGCGTTTTTTAGCTTATGCATTAATGGTTCATTTGGCAGGAATTTATGTCTTCATCGTTCATTGCTCTAGTGCCTCGATGCTTCAGCTTCTGATTTAGTTTCGGATTTTTAACCTCTTGTAATTCACCATTTTATCCCTTCAAGATGTTTATGCTACTTGTCTCCACTCTGAATTCTACCATTTTGTTGCTTCAAGATGCTTATACTGCTCGTTTACCTAGCTGTAGCAGGTTGTGCCGCCTCGATAGTGAAGTCGACGGATTATTTCACTGCGTAGATCGCTTTCATTGCTATGTGGTATCGTCGGAGTCATGCCACGGTTTCATGCGTGTGTTGCACAGTGCTTGTTTTGTTATACGTTATGTATCTAATAAAATGTTCCCTGAATATACTCAGTCGTATGTACTGAATTTAAAAATTGATGAATTGGTTGAGTTGTACGTATAATTAATCTACATATTTTTGTATAATTATCTCTAGCAAAAATGGAACTACATATTTATTCCAGTAGGCTCGACTACCCTATGATTTTATGGTCGCAGAATACGCGAACGCAAGTTATATTGCAAACCACATGTCAGAATCAAATTGTGTTGTACTCAAGGACTACTGTACGCTGTTTACAGTAGTCCTTGGTTGCACATACTTTAAATTCAGCTCACGTACACATATCTGAAAGCAAATTCAGGAGTTAGGAATTATTTCTAGATACTGGCTCTCAAAATTGAGGGTTTTGATTTGGGACATGCTGATTTTGGAAAGTAAATGCGAGCAGCTCACAGTTGGGATATGATAATGATGGTCGTGCTGCTTTGTCGCCATTACGAGGATTGAACTCTGCGCTCATGCAAGACATGGCACCACTGTTGTGTGGTGAGTTGTGTGTCTCTCAGGACGCTGTCACTGTGTTCACTGGGAGAAACTCTGTTCACTCTGTTGGATGTGAACGACTGTGTTCACTGGAAACGACTGTGTTCACTGGAAACGACTGGGTTCACTGGGAATGACTGTGAGTGACTGTTCCCTGATCCCATACAGTCTCGTTGCAAGAACTCACGCACTGTTCTGGGCAGGATGGACGTACCCGGTCCAACATTTCTGTATGCTGTACAGTAATACACAGAGGTTCTTACCTTTAACTCGACGAAAGACGTATTTCCGTGTGTTACGCTGTCTCCGACGGAGTATTGCTATTAATTCAGTAAAAACTATCTTTCCGGATGTTTAACCGTAATTGACGGAGTACTTCTAGTAATTAGACTGAAACATTTTTAAGTATATTATAACGACAGAGTACTACTAGTGTTTCGACAAATACGTATTTGAGTATATTATACGAAAATCGAGGAAGCGCTGTCAGTAAATCAACAGGAACGTTTATTAGTATATTATGCTGTAATCGACGGAGGTTATAACCGTTAATTCGACAAAGACGAGGATTTTGGATCCCTACTTTGTATTGTATCCCTTGTTTAGTAACGTGCATTCTCATTTAAAAATCGCGTTTATCTAGTTTCGCTGTGATAGCTACTGTTAAAGATGCTCTATCTTTTGTAAGTAAGATTTTTCCCTGAACATGACGGATGGAGACACTCCCTATCATCCGTAACTATACAGTTTTTTCCTTAAAACTTGAGATAAAGCCACTCTTTAACTAATCTTAGTTCTGGTTTAGGGTATTTCAATTTTTTGTCTTTTAATGACCCAATCCATGTTCTTTTGTATGTTTCGATTCAACTAATCAACGATTTATATACAACGCTTTGATACATTTTGTACTGCGTAACATGAGACTGTGCTATAACATTTCATTATATACAAGCGAAAGTAAGGTCTTAGAGTGCTTTCCTTCTTCAGTGAATGCTCGGTACATGTCCATTACTTCTGTACTGTGATGAATAGTGCAGGTCTTGCGTAGACGACGTAGAAAAGAGACGTCTGAATGTAGCTGCAGTGAAAGTCGCGGTCGGAATGTTGAATGGCGTCTCCTCTGACACTTCCAAGGTTAATTGTGCAGGCTTTAAAAAGTTCCATTTAGGAGATGCTGCTCTCCGTTGCGACAGCCTTTCTTGCTCAATGACGCTATTCAGTCTTTTTCTTTACTGTGGCTATGACTCGCGTGAGTTTCTTTATCGTGGCTATGACTCGCGTGAGTTTCTTTATCGTGGCTATGATTCGCGTGAGTTTCTTTATCGTGGCTATGACTCGCGTGAGTTTCTTTATCGTGGCTATGACTCGCGTGAGTTTCTGTTTGCATCACGGTCTCGTGTGTGTCAGATCCGTGGAGTGTTGTGATGCAGTGATCTGTAACGCCGTGTTGCATCATCGTTACGGGTCAGGGGCTCTGACTACGATTATAGATCAACGCTGGAATGCAACTCAAAGTAGTCAAGTCGAAGTAATGAACTTGGCTTAATGAACATTCGTTGCACTTTCTCACTACGTTTGAGTCTTAGCAAAGTCTACCCAAGTCCGGAGCACCACACACTTCCTCTTACATTACCCGCACTCACGGCCCTCTCTCTCTCTCTCTCTTTCTTAATCGTGAATGCGCGTTCTGTTCCTCTGCCACATTTCTTATTTAATTTTATAGTTTCATGTCGTGGAGGGTTCTTTGGTCACACGAGATACGCTTTTTTTCGCTACAGTTGGTCGTTTTTTTATTGGTTCTTACTATTTTTGTTCTTGTGACGTTATGAATGTGTATATTCTTAATTTTGTGTATTTCGTGTGACATGCATAACATATATGCCAACGTTGCTGTGCTGAAAGTGTTGGGCTTAACTTGTGTAACACCCGAATTATTTGGTCCAATTTTATTATTTTCTATTTCATTTCGTTTGTATTTAATTTTCGTTCGTATAAAATAAATGCTAAGCTAATTTTCTTCATGTTTCTATTCATCCACTGGCTTCACTCACGAGTCTAGTACGGGGGTATATTGGTACCAGTAGGATAGGTATGAGAGAGTTTGGCACTTAGTGTGCTGGGAAGAGAAGATTAAAATAGAAATATACGTAAATAATGTATGCAATTGGGAGTTGCCCTTCAGATTGATATGCGTGTTGTATGATACGAGGGCACCAAATAACGGTCGAATGGGAACCTGACCGTATCCTAGATACGCTGACACTAGGCCACCTATTATAATACTTCATTCTTGTGGGCTTTCGTGACTTGTGTGGGTACGTTTAAATTCATACATTTAAATCTGTTCACACTCTGAACTGTTGTTATTACTCTGTAGTGGTACTTTGCTGCGCAGTGTGTGTGGTGCTGGTAGTTATGGTAGTTACGCTGTGCTTGATGTGCTGGTAGTTATGGTTGTTACGCAGTACATGAGGTGCTGGTAGTTATGGTAGTTACGCAGTGCTTGAGGTGCTGGTAGTTATGGTAGTTACGCAGTGCTTGAGGTGCTGGTAGTTATGGTAGTTACGCAGTGCTTGAGGTGCTGGTAGTTATGGTAGTTACGCAGTGCTTGAGGTGCTGGTAGTTAGGGTGCATGCAGTGTGTCAATCTAGAGTGTGTCGAGGGTAGACCCAGCCAACAAAGACCCACAATTATTAGCTAGACCACGAGATGAGGTTGGTTGCTGTGCTCACAGCAGTGAGTCACAGGACGGGAACGCTCAGTTGCGCCAGATGGAACACGCTGCTGCTGCTGCTGCTGCTTGCAGCGTTCTCATTCCCGGAAGGAAGTTGACGGCTCACTATTGTGAGCTAGAAATGGTGTTTGTGCTCGCTAGAAATGGTGTTTGTGTTTGCTAGAAATGGTGTTTGTGTTTGATAGAAATGGTGTTTGTGTTCGCTAGAAATGGTGTTTGTGTTCGCTAGAAATGGTGTATTTTCTATTCACTAGAAATTATGTTTGAGTTCACTATAAATGGTGCATGTTTTATTCACTAGAAATGATGTATTTCTGGTTAGACTGAGCGGACACTTGTATCCTGTGTTATAACAGATTGTGTTTGTGTGCGCTATAAATGATTGCATTGCGTCACTACTGCACGGACAGGAACTCTGCGCTATAAATGATTGCATTGCGTCACTACTGCACGATCAGGAACTCTACGCTATAAATGATTGCATTGCGTCACTACTGCACGGACAGGAACTCTGCGCTATAAATGATTGCATTGCGTCACTACTGCACGGACAGGAACTCTACGCTATAAATGATTGCATTGCGTCACTACTGCACGGACAGGAACTCTGCGCTATAAATGATTGCATTGCATCACTACTGCACGGACAGGAACTCTGCGCTATAAATGATAGCATTGTCCATACCGAGTACAACAGAGGCGGAGACTTATGCTCAGTGCCTGCGTGTATTTGCGTGAAGTTCATCTGCAGGTTTTCTGGAGGAAGAGCTGAATGTGAGCATTTATTTGCACACGTTTCGTTGATTTGTTAACGGAAGTTGCGTGTACATTTCACTGAACTACTTTGCTTTGTGATAGCTGTACTGATGGACACAGCATTTGTCTTACCCAGAGGTGCAGAATTTTAAAAACCTGTTGTGTTGAATTTCTGTGGTCGCGTCGACACTAATTGCACTTGACATTATTTGCGACTGCGAAGAAAAGAAAAACAGAGGAGTTTCTCTTGCATTTAAGTTTCAACATTAGTAACCACGAGTGGAGCGAGTATGGCTGGATAATGGAGTCATACTTTATCTTGATGAAATTGGTCGATTTAGACCATTGGTCCTTTATTTTTGGGAGGTACTAAAAAAGATTTCTGATACGAAATGGAACGAATATTTGTGTTACATTCTTCCAAATATTTGTGCAACATTCGTTGCAATATTCGTATAACATTCGTTGTAATATTAGTGCAATATTCGTGCAACATTCGCTTGAATGTTCGTGTAACATTCGTTGTAATATTCGTGCAACAGTCGCTGCAATATTCGTGTAACAATCGCTTCAATATTCGTGTAACATTCACTGGAATATTCGTGTAACAATCGTTGCAATGTGTACAAAAATTCATTTGAATATTCATATAACATTTACTGGAATGCAGTATAACATTCCCTGGAATGTTCTCGTAACATTCAATGAATACTCATTCAACGTCCTGCAAAAGACTTCACAACTCGTCTCAGGAAGAGCGATGGCAGGCAGGAAGTGCATGGAGGTTGGTGGTAAAATGCGTCTTACTATCGTCTCCGGAGTACTACACGTGTTCCAAGGTCATTTTCGTAATGATGTAACAACACATCTAGGCGTCTTCATGGTATAATTAGCCTGCATGCTGTGCAGCACCACCTGTCAGTGTCCCGAACAGCTGGCGCGCTGCAGTGCCATCTGCGGATACGTGCAGCTCTTCCGGCTCTTGAAGCTGGTCTCTGCTGGTCAAGGAGGAGCTGGCGCCCAGCTGGTCAAGGGGAGGTAGCGCCCAGCTGGTCGAGGGGAGCTAGCGCCCAGCTGGTCAAGGGGAGCTAGCGCCCAGCTGGTCAAGGGGAGGTAGCGTCCAGCTGGTCGAGGGGAGCTAGCGTCCAGCTGGTCAAGGGGTGGTAGCGTCCAGCTGGTCGAGGGGAGCTAGCGCCCAGCTGGTCGAGGGGAGCTAGCGCCCAGCTGGTCGAGGGGAGCTAGCGCCCAGCTGGTCGAGGGGAGCCAGCGCCCAGCTGGTCAAAGAGGAGCTGGCGTCCAGCTGGTCATGGAGGAGGTATCACTCAGCTGGTCAAGGTGGAGGTATCACTCAGCTGGTCAAGGAGGAGGTATCACTCAGCTGGTCAAGGAGGAGGTATCACTCAGCTGGTCAAGGAGGAGGTATCACTCAGCTGGTCAAGGAGGAGGTATCACTCAGCTGGTCAAGGTGGAGGTATCACTCAGCTGGTTCCGCCTGGATGTGTTGGAAGAAGGGCTGTGGAGGTGCGAGCATTGCTTCATTCAGTACACATCCTGCATAATGACTCACTGAATTTTAACTCTTTCAGGCTCATACTTTTTGGGGAAAGAAATGCGTAATACGTTCAAAAATGTATAGATTTATAGAAATATTCTCTTATATTTATGATAGTGGTACTAATTTTGAACTGCTGAGGAGCGCAGAACTGAATTTTAAAGTGGTGTGCTTTCTTTACCACCAAGCATTAAACATGATCTCTTCGAACGTATGAAATGTTTACCACTAGACTTGAAAAGGTTTAGTGGTGTTTAACGTGCTGTGCCTTCGTTGCCGCGCTGAAATTAACTCCTTCTCTTGCTTGTAAGGGTGGAAGGTGCAAAATTAAGGCTGCTGGTACAGGTGTACGGTGTGCAGGTACACGACTTAGGAGTCGTAGGCCTGTTGAGGGCTGCGACTTTGTCTTCCCTAAATGTTGTGTTAAGAAGTTCTCCATTTCCGCGTTTTGGAGACTTCGCGCTCCTCGGCAGAAGATACGTTTTCTGAGTTTCATTGCGCGTTAGCGAGGTTTGTTATCAGTGTCTGTCCTCGTCAGCAATCTCTGTGGACTTGCTTTTCTCGGAGGGGACTGTAATTATTCACGGCAACTCTTATTGTGGAAGTCTGTTCGTAGTTTTGTTGTTAAATATGCATCTTATGAATGCTTCTCATGTTCTCTGTAACGGTATGAAAGTATATAATAATGTTCTCTCTTAACACACTGCTTTTGTTTTCGATTTCATTTTCCGTGCATTATCGCATTTTTTTGCTGATGTTTATTCAAGTTTTGCAGTGTTGAGCGATTGAAGCATAGGTAAGTCTACTCGTTATTGTGATTTTTTTATTCATCGATTCATGCAGTTCCACTAAAAGGTAAGTCCTTCTCTGAACCCAAAACTAAGAAAAAGAAAATTACTTCAAAGAAAACGTTCTATGGATCTTTGAACGAGTTACTAAGATATTTGGGTGGGTGCTATGAAGCTGGCTGTAATTTTCCTAAAGGCTTTTATTGTGGATCTGAAAGATACTCAGTACATTTCGATAATATTATAGAAGCATAATTGCTGTGTCTCATGAGAACCATGTGCAGAATACATGTCTGGAAATGCCGTGTGACGGGTAGAGCAAAATTCACTTCATTCTTTTGAAAAGTAATAAAATAAAACTTCGTAACGCCAAAAAAGTTTATCACGTATCAAATGAAAAATTTTTTTTAGTGTTTTATCAAGAACTAGTATACTGATGCAAAGGATATTTTGTACTCATAACAGTGCTATTATTAAGTCACCCAACGGGGCGAAATATTGCAAAGAACAACGAGTAAGAATAGTGGAAAGTTATTTAAAATATAATGAATCTTTAGTTACAGTGCAAAGGGGCTTCATAACTACATTTAATCAACGAAAAAGTCCTTCCAGGCATTGCATTGTTGCAATGATTTCAAGATTCAGGGAATCCTGGTGTACAACTGATATGGAAAGCTCTGGCACACAACCAGCAGTACGAAATGCATGTGCAATTCAGGGTTCATGTTGTGAACACTGACTGAAATTCATTGATTAAATGTTGCCATGAAGTCTCTCTGCGCTGCAACTAAAGATCCATTGTTTGAAATAAATTTACACTATTTTTTGCTTCTTGCAGTATCTTGATTATTACTTTTATTTTGAAAAGACCTTGTTCTTGCACGCTGTTTCTTAACCATCAAATTCCGTTTTATTTGAGTATAATTTCTGCTGTGTTGCTTGACCTCCATTGAACTTTCAAGTACAAACTTTTACGAGGGTTTACATTTCTCACTACCTGCTTTTTTATTCTTTTGTATTGTTTCGCAATCTCGTGACGAATTAAGAGTTTTCTAGATACATCTGTATCTAGATCACATTAGGATTTGAAAAATCAAGCCGTCTAAGCAGTTCTACTATACTTTCAAATCAAGATATGAGCTCTTCCGTGCTGTCTATTAATCGGTCATTGAAGAAGTTATGGTTCCCTCATTCATTATTAATCGAGCTTTATTAAATCGGTTTGCATAAACGCCAACACTAAACTTCGTAATTTTTGCTCTATTGCTGTGGTTCTATACGAAGGGGCTTCAAAAAGTTCGTGGAAACAGGACAGTTAAAGAAAACGGTCAAAGTTATGATGTTTATTTTTCAACGTATGCTCATTTAGGTCAATACACTTCTGTAAACGTTGATACCAGCTTTCAAGTCCATCTGTGTAAAAGTGAGAGTCATGCGATTTAAACCATGTCAAAGCAGCTCTTTTCACATCTGGTCTTTGCCAAAATCGAGGCCAGGACAAACATCAAGTTTATGGTGAAGCTTGGGTGGAAGAGCAACCAAATCAGGGACTCTCCGAAACAAGTTTATGGTGACAATGCCTCAAAGAAATCAGCAACCTACAAATGTATTAATCGTTTCAGAAGGGGAAGAAATGAGACTGAAGATGATTCTCGCTGTGGCAGGCCATCCACATCAGTTTCTGTGGAAAACATTGATGCTTTACGAGACATTGAAAAGGATAGGCAAATAACCACTGAATCAATAGCAGACACACTCGACATTTACGTGGGCTCTGTGCACGTAATTCTAGTGGACAGTTTGGGGCTGAGCAAGCTCTCCGCTCGATGGTTCCTAGGCTGTTGCGCCCAGGTCAACAGGAAACAAGGGCAGATCTTTCCATCGGAATTTTGAACAAGTAGGATGAGAACCCTGAAGTTTTTCTGCAAAAAATTGTGACCGAGGATAAAACATGGCTCTACCAGTGCGATCCCGAGGACAAAACTCAATCGAAGCAGTGTCTGCCCAGGGGTGGAAGTGGACCTGTCAAGGAAAAATCTGAGCGTTCAAGAGGAAAGATTATGACCAATATCTTGTGGGATACAGAGGGTATCTTGCTGGTTGACTTCCTCAAGGACAAGAAAACAATTACACCTGTTTATTATGAAGGCATTTTGAGAAAATTGTCCAAGAAAATTGCAGAAGAACGTCCTGGGAAGCTGCATCGGCGCGTTTTCTTCCATTACGAAAATGCACTCGCGCACGGCGCTCGGCAAAAAGAGCTGTGCCATGCCAATTTCGATTGGAAATCATTCGATATCCACCTTATAGCCTCGCCTTAGCCCCATGCGACTTCTTTTTATTTACAAACATGAAAAAGTCATTCAAAGGTACCCAGTTTCTATCAGTTGAAGATGTAAAAAGAGCTATTTTGACATAGTTCAAATCGCATGACTCAGTTTTACACAGATGGACTTAAAGGCTGGTATCAACGTTTGCAGAAGTGTATTGACCAAGATCAGTGTTTCTGAAACTTTTTTCAATCACCGCCCCCTTAGGACACATTTTATTTTTCACCGCCCCCTAATGATTGTTACTTTATATTATTCAGTAATATACGCCCCCCATTCAAGGCGTACCCTCCTACCGCCCCCTTGCATTTCCTTGCAGGGCCACTTTGAGAAACACTGACCTAGATGAAGCATATGATGAAAAATAAACGTCATGACATTGGCCGTTTTCTCTAAATGTCCATTATCCACGAACTTTTGAAGCCTCCTCGTACGTATGAACTCATTCCCACGTTAATATCTCTATGATATAAATGCTTTGTTGAACTTAAATGGCTGTTTTAGATTTTATGTACTTACTGTACAGATCTTTCAAATGGTTTTCTGTGAATGAGCGGTTTTCTAAAAATCGCACAACAGAATCCATAGCGATAAAAAATATACAAGAAACGAGTTCATACCTCGCTTGGAGATGCATTGAGTGTATTGGAGCATGAAATACTCGTTAAACAGCTTCATGCAAGTACTTTTTGTTTGCTGCTCCTAAACATATTGACATTTGTTTTTTTTTCGGTTTTATCTTCTCTGGACGCTAGCGAGTGAGATGCGCTAGCTATTTTTCTGCCGTGACCTCGCACGGGTTTTGGTTGTCGCGGTTGGTCAGTAGCGGTCTAGCTTCCATGGTGCTCGTGCGCGCTACTGTTGCGCTATGGAAGTTTCATCGGAAATTATTTTATAACCTGCAAGAATGTTATTCTTTAACGTTATTTTAAAAATGTTGTATTAAGTGTATACGATTGGTTTGAAGTGAATTAATTTTTGTTCGGAAACCTGTTTCAATAATTCATTTGTGATGACATTGAGAAATTGTTAATGTATTTAGGAATAAAAAAGTATAACTAAAGAAATTCTTTACTTTATTCGGAATTGCAAGCGATGAATGTGTTTATGGAGCGAAGGCAATGCACACGTGTTGGTGATCAACTCTTGACTCGTGTGCGCTGGTTTCTCTTTGCGTAGGATCAGTGGAGAAAAATTTCTGGGAATTAGAAAATTTGAAAGAAAAATTATAATCAAAATTTAAAAACTATTTATGACAAAGAACTGTAGGGACTAGTATCGAGGAGCGCATGCATCATTGTGTGATCAAAATAAAACTGGAATTAGGAACAATTGAAACAGCGTGTGCAGGATGTTAACACGTTGAGTGCGATACGACCCGCCGGTGGGTCGCTCAGGTTAGGTTCTATAATTTTTTCAAGGCTTTCTAGTGACTGTGTGTACAAAGTAAAGATTTGCACCAGCTAGGCAATCGCAGGCAACGTGTTAAATGTCATGGTGAAACGTTGACATTTGTAGGGATGAAAAAAATCTTCGTAAGGAAGAGGGTAATTGTTTATGATGAACAAGGTATTAAAACGGTAAAGGTTAGATAAGTAACTTTACTTGAAAATAGAAAAAGAAGACCTACATACAGTATCTACACTGTGTAATGGGTTAGCTGAGAACTATTACCTACGTTGAGGATGATATTCTTTTTTTCAATAATTCAAAGCACAGAATGAAACGCATGAGGAAGTATCGTTTAGCCAAATCGTTACACATTACGTGCGTTGTTTCTGTGTTTCTGCGTTTCACCAATACGTAGTTAGCTATTTAATTGGACTCAGTGATTGTGATTCATTGTTTATTTTTACAAGCGTTCTATTCTTTACAGTGACTTTTAGTGCATCTTACTTCCTTTTAATGTTGCAGCGTATTCTCATTATTACTTATATTACATTTTACGCCGGAAATTAATTATTTAATTCTACTGGTGCATTTCACGGTGTAACATTTCCGAAGTGTGAAAAAATCCCGAACCAGGTTTTAGTGTAGTTGTAGTAGTCGTTTGCGGATGTTTGATTTTTATTTGAATTTTTAAAATCTTGTCAGTAGGTGTGAAAACTGTAACATTAGTTTTAACACACGGGTAATTATTGTTAGAAAGTTACTGCGAATGATAATTGTCATCTATGCATGTATATATATTTTTATAGTGTGTCTCAGTGTCACCGCTTAAAAGTCTTAATATCAAAGTGCATAGATTCACTTGACGTTATGAACTGGTAGTTTTCTACCTAATGCACAGTTAGTGTGCTGCAAGTAGTGTGCTAAAGACAGTGTGCTGCAAACAGTGTGCTGCAAGTAGTGTGCTAAAGGCAGTGTGCTGCAGACAGTGTGTTGCAAGTAGTGTGCTAAAGGCAGTGTGTTGCAAGTAGTGTGCTAAAGGCAGTGTGTTGCAAGTAGTGTGCTAAAGGCAGTGTGTTGCAAGTAGTGTGCTAAAGACTGTCCTGCAAGTGGTATGCTGAAGGCAGTGTGCTGCAAGTGGTATGCTGAAGGCAGTGGGCTGAAGGCAGTGTGCTGCAAGTGGTATGCTGAAGGTAGTGTGCTGCAAGTGGTATGCTGAAGGTAGTGTGCTGCAAGTAGTATGCTGAAGGTAGTGTGCTGCAAGTAGTATGCTGAAGGTAGTGTGCTGCAAGTAGTATGCTGAAGGTAGTGTGCTGCAAGTAGTGTGCTGAAGGTAGTGTGCTGCAAGTTGTGTGCTGAAGGCAGTGTGCTGCAAGTAGTAAGCTGCAGGTAGTGTGCTGCAAGTAGTAAGCTGCAGGTACTGTACTGCTTTACTAGTAGTAGTGTGCTAAGCCAGTCTAGCCGAGGCATTGTAGCTAATAGCTTAGAAATTCTTTTTTAGTGAGCCTGTCATGCGTGAATAATTGCGATCCTTCTGAGTTAAGCAGTCCAGATGCTTTCAAGTGAGGGATTACGTAGAGGTTTATCTGAGGAAAAAATCTACAGTCTTTGATGATACATCCGCTTGACGTACTCTACTAATTCGAGCGTCTTTCATCACTAGAATCATGGCGCTTGTTTGTGCTTAGACTTTTTGTGCGCTTTATCAATACTGTAAAGTAGTTCATCAGGCTGGAACATATAATTCAAAATTATGTGTGTGCTGGCTTCTTTTTAACTTGTACAGAACCTCGAGTTCCTCTATTATGGTCACACACTTCATGAATCAAACTTCTCTATCATTTCACGACTGGTCTAAACTATTTATATCATGGAGTCAACACTTGCTGTGTTTTGGTCAGTTTATCTCTGTTGTTATGGTTGTAATACGAGCACGAAATTCTGATTTCATTAGAATATTCCATTCTGAATTTGGGCGCAGAATTCTCCATTCTGGTCTTGTCTGTCCGGTTCATCAGTGTTTATCATCGCACAGAGCGGAAACGAACGTTCCCGCTGACTGGTAATGCGCAACAGACTTCATCATCACGTCATGCTGCAGTGGCGACTGAACAGTCCTTCAATGATGCATAAATCATCCGACACATCAGCAGGTTCCATAAAGGCAAAATAAAGTAAACCACGAACAATGCGTGTTTATTTTCGAAACATCCGAATAATGTCATTCTGTATCATATTTTCATTTTCGAAAATAAAAATACTTTTATTGTTCTGTACTCGTGTTACGATTTTATGAAACCTTCATACGTGTGAGGTCATTTTGCGGCATCTTGGATAGCGTGACGCTGTGAAGCTTGGTAGGCTATGCGTTGTAACTGGGAAGAGAAAACTGTGTTCAGGTCCTCTATTGTGTCTCTGGTTACCTCCAGTTTGTAGGGTTATATTGTCTCTTAATGAACTGTTTAGTGTCATGCAATAACTAATTTTGCATGTCAACGCTATTTTTATTAATTCAATTACTTGAATTGGCAAGTTTTGCCGTGATGTATTTTTGTAATTCATTATCTCACTTGAAATCGAAATACAGGGTGTCTCAAAAAACTGTACTCACCCTTTAACCGTTGCTAACATGCTGTCTTCTTTGTGTTGCAGGTGTGAGGTTCGAACCTTTGCGAACATGATTAAATGTGATTAAAGAATCATGTTCGCAAAGGTTCGAACCTCACACCTGCAACACAAAGAAGACAGCATGTTAGCAACGGTTAAAGGGTGAGTACATTTTTTTGAGACACCCTATATTTAGTTCTCTATGCTAAAATCATTTTTTGGCAGTTCACAAGGGAAAAAATTGTCTCTAATAACCTTTTTTATTCTTGATTTTTTATTTTTCTGTGCAAGTATTATTTTTGAGCTTGAATGATTTATTTTTCAGAAGTTTATCCATTCTACAATAATTGAAAATTTGTTCTAATCCTTTAAGAACTTGCTGGGTTTGAGTTCCAGCATTTATTTACGGTGTCGATCACTTTCATAAAGCCACTGACTTATCTAATTTATCGAAACTGCATGTTCCTTTCACCTCCATGTCGGCTACGATGCGTTCTCTTATATATATATATATATATATATATATATATATATATATATATATATATATATATATAT
>VCRD01000395.1:244799-275144 GCA_006783055.1 Trinorchestia longiramus | reverse complement strand
TAGGATAAGGCGGCTCTGTGTCTTGGTTTTGATATTTCAATCATGGATTAAGCTATCGGTTTGGAGTGTATCGAAACTGCTTATTATACACAATAACATTTTAGTGGCACCATCGGTAATTTTGGCAGATATATCAGCAATTTTGGCAGATATATCAGCAATTTTGGCAGATATATCAGCAATTTTGGCAGATATATCAGCAATTTTGGCAGATATATCAGCAATTTTGGCAGATATATCAGCAATTTCGATAGCATCATTTGCAATTTAGATATCATCAAAAGGAATTTAGATAGCATCATTGGTCATTTCGATAGCATCATTGGCCATTTAGATAGCACCACTGTCAATTTCGATGGCACCATTGTCAATTTCGATGGCACCATTGTCAATTTTGATGGCACCATTGTCAATTTTGATGGCACCATTGTCAATTTTGATGGCACCATTGTCAATTTTGATGGCACCATTGTCATTTTTGATGGCACCATTGTCAATTTCGATGGCACCATTGGCAATTTCGACAGCACCATTGGCAATTTAGATACCATGAAATGTTATGTCGTCATGTTTGAAATGAGCATACATCAACTATTGTCTCGGACAGCATCAGTACAAGCAGGATCGTCTCATTCTTACGCTAGTACTCTAGATTCACCTCCGTGCTGCTGACCTCCTTACTAACGCATACAAAAACCAAACGTCTCCTCCCTGCTGCTCGGCGCCACACCGCCCCTGCCATCACCTGTACCTTAACTTCTTTCTCAAACTCTCTTTTTTTTCTCTCTACATATATGTATATAGATATACAGGGTGTCCATAAAGTCTCAACAGCACCTCTTTCACAAACGAGATCCCGGAAACACAAATACAAAGTGTGATTAAAAACTTTAATAAACACTGAATACAATAGAACAAATCTTAATAAAATATCTTATCAATTGCATTTATATTAATTTTTTGAAATGGTAAAGAGGCTTTATGGACATCTTGTATTTCTGTCTCTCCACTTACACGTGAGCTGATTACTGGTTTGCATTGCCGGACCTCAAACTTGCTTGAACTCTCAGGCCTTTCCCGTGGAATGTTTGCTGCAATTGTACGTGATTGTGAGGTAGTGACATTTCAGTCAGAGGGAAATTAAAATAATTGGTATGTGTGGGTGATGACTTGCCAGCCAAAAGAAAAGAAAGTGAATTAGAATTTATACTTACAGAGTTTCCGGTGAAATGAATAAGTTGCCATTTATGGGTATATACTGTTCACTTAAAAGAAACTATGATGAATTCATGTCGCATCATTTAATGTGACATTTACAATTTAAAACTCATTTAAAGGCTTTTCAGAGCCTAGTTACTCGATTGGGACTGAAATACATAACTTAGTATAGATTGAAGCTCGTAGAACTAACCTGAAAATTTTACAATGCTGTGACGTTGTTGATGGTGATATGCTGGGCTCTACCACATCATATCATCAATCACGCACAGACATGAATTGGAGTACCTTTGTATCGTGATGGTAGGCTTTTTCGGTCACTAGCGATTTTATGTACTCGGATTTGTGGAAATATTTTATGTATGTCAATTTTACAAGAGTATATTAACGTACATGTCCCCAAGATGTGCATCAAGAATGTGTGATTGAGGTGTGGCCGGAGCCGAACGGCCGTTACAGCGTGCAAGAGGCCGTTCACTACCGTTGTGAACAGTTGCGGTTTTCTACGCTAAGCTTGGAGAATGTACTCCACGTTGCAAGCTTACACGGCGACGCTACGCCCCCTGACGGAGTTAATCTCCGTATCTCCTGCCGAGCTCGAAGTCTCAAAGTCCTTAACACGTTGACTCCGATTGCCTGATTGGTGTAAAGCTTCACTTTGTACGCATAGTCACTAGAAGGATCTGAAAAAATTACAAAACCTAACCTCAGTGGTACACATACGTACCACTTCGGAGTCAACGTGTTAATGTGGATACCTGGTTGCCGTGTCTTCGTTCGTTGATGTTTACGGACTGGTTTCCTGCGTACGAGAAGGATATATTGTTTCTGAGAACGTGATTGCATTTGTTGTGACTGCAGTGGTTAAATTAGGAATATATTAATAATAATATTTCTGAGAATATGTTCAGGCATAGGAAAAGAATTGTACATTTTTTGCTTACACATAGTTTTTCTGTTATTTTTGCTAACTGCGTATCATACATAAATGCACGTAGACTGCGAATAAGTCGACGGTCTCCAGTTGATAGTTCCAGTAGTTTAAGTACCTGCAATCATCGCACCGTAAAGCAATTGCAGACATTCATTCAGCGCGTTTACTTGTTGTGGAAAAGAGTGAAACAATTCGAAATCATCCCATGCCAGGGTTTGAATAGAGATCTACTTAGTATTGTGTGCTTTTAGATGTTTCTGGAGGAATTTTTAGTTTCAATTTAACTTTTTCAGCTGAAGCTCACACTGTTCCTCTAACTCTTTTGGTATGAGGTTTCTGAGTGTCGCTTGCACGTTAGTGTATGTTAGTGTTAGTTTACTGTTCAGGCGGTGCGCTAAGCGGCATTACACTTCAAGTTACATACGTTGGGGGCTTTTCGTGACCCTGGTGGTGGATTTTACCCGAGGTCTTTTTGAAGGATTTGAAGGATTTGCTCATAATGCCTACCATCTTTGTTGGAGGGTATGCATTATCTGCATTGCGGGAGGGAGGATAGTCTGTTGTTTACTAATCTGTGTTGTGGAGTCATCTGTGGGTTTAATTTTTCTAATTCTGAAGGCTTATGTCTCATTTCCCCTTCTCTTATTTGCTGGTGACCGAGGCATCGGACAACCGGACTGATTGAAGTGTCTTCGATTCTTCTCCAGTTCATCTCATTCCACACTCTTGTTGTTGATGTCTTACTCGTGCTGTCTTACTCGTGCTGTTGAAATACCTTCAACTGTTCTCATATAATCTCTTATTTTATATCTTTATGATGGAAAATTTCCTTGGTGTATTTCAATTCAGGAAATCTATCCTGAGCGTAAAAATAGAGATAGAGCTTGAATGAACCTTTGAGATCAATATTGAACTCTTCATGTCTTCATTTTATTATTATCATTCTATTATTATTCTCATTTTCATGTTTTTATTAACTACTCGTCCTTTCTCTTGACGTTGATACACGATAATTAGCGTCAAGACGGGTAATTTATTCTTTTGAGCAGGAATCTAGTGGAGTTTCCTCTAAGTATATCCGTCAGTACAGGCCAGAGCTGCAGGACAAGCTTCGAAGATGATTGCCGCGTCTAGGTCATCTTACACATTTGAAACATAAGTAATAAACTGCTAAAGATATGAGTGCCTTCGTGAGCTGACTTTTTCATTTGTACTTGAAAAAATTGTAGAATCTATTTCGTATCATGTTCATTAGCTGTATCGTTGATGGATGTACACTAACTTATTCTTGAAGATCAGGTGCTTGAAGAAGTCACTTCCTCGTGAACTTGTGCGTGCATTTTGTGGCTCATTCTTATCGTGGTAGGCATTCTCACTCTCGCATTTTGTGCAATATAAATTGAAGGAAATTCTTATTACCTGGTGATAGTGGCCAACATTCTCATCGCCCATCATGGGGATGATGGAAGACGGACCAATGGTGAGTTTACTTTTCCTCAGCTTCGTATTTGTTTTAAAAAAATTCTTAAACTTGTGCCACACTTACGTCATCAATGCTGTTTTCTAGTAGAATTGTTCCTCCGATTTGGATGTGAATTTCTCAAGAGGACGTCCTTTACGTCAAATATAAACTAACCTTATTGCTCGACAAGTACGAAGAGCAGCAGCATAACTTTCTTTTTTAAAAGGAAATTAATTTGAAAAAAGGAAGCTGTGCTGCCGCGCTCTGTATCTGCCAAACTTTTGTTAGTACTGATCACAGCTTACCGTTCTAAGAACGCGTCATTGCCAATGCATTTTATATGTACAGACCTGGCCATTTTCACCACCATTATGTGCATTATTCACAACTTAAAATGCTTATTAGAGCATTTATTCACTATATTCGGTACTGCCTCATTTTTTCCGTGATTTTCATTGACGTTTTCCTGCGGATATAAACTCGGTAAATTTTAATTTACAACTTTAATTATCACTAATAATGATACTCGACTGTGCGTGTAAATCCGAAAACGAAACCTAATCCGAAAACAAAGTCCCATACGTTTCTCTAAGAAGATGCTACAGACACTGCATTCTTGCTATATTTCCCGTGTCAAATTGGTACGTAAATTTTTTATTGCGTGCAGGGCAAAGACGTGGAGACGAGCAGCGGTAACAAGCCGCGGTTCCTGGCGGTGACACGTCTGGAGGACGCGCAAGCTGTCCGTTGCGCCGAGTTCCACCCCTCAGGCATGTGGTACGCCGTGGGCAGCAACAGCAAGACCCTGCGTGTGTGTCAGTACCCTCAGGACGGCGGTGCATCGACCCTCGCTAACAGGTGGGTCTCTGCTTGTGGTCACGTCCGTTTTTGGATTTAGTGGAAGCTTCTGCATGGTTGCTGTACATCACAGCTAGGGAATGTGATTCACTTTTAACGACCAAAAGGACAATGATGTCCTCTTCTAAAAAGCGTACTAAAACAAAATCTAAAAGGCTTCTCAACCCAGCACTGCACTCAACACGTTTAGTTCGTTCAGAACACGTTACAGTTGTGCTTGTTCAGACGCTGCCGGCAGTGTGATCAACCACTGAACGACATGTGCTTGTGTTGCATTTCTCTTTTCGAGGAGAAATGGAGTCGTTAAAGAATAAAATCTGCTGAAGGCCAGAGCGTCAAAATCAAAGTATGCATGTGTTCGCTAGGAAGAGAATTTTTGCATTTGCTATCTCGCCATTTAGCGAAATTTAGTGATGCGAGCAGGGCGAAGTGGTTGTAAGGAAGTTATGAATGGAAGTATATCCTTTATTGCTTACTGATAAGAGAACTAGCTCTAGGATCATTGCATACTTGTGAAACAAGTATTAGGGCTTTGCTTTCCAGTGTGGGAATACATGATTTAACTAGTGGATTTAATAATTTCCAAAACAATGTACCTTTTTCTCTTCAATTATGTTCAAAATAATTTAAGTTTCTACAGAGTCTCTCAGTAGTATTATATTTAAATCATGATTTTTTTTTAGCAGCCGAGGGAGCGATGCTAGCTATCAACCGACGGTGACGTTGAAGCGCACCAAGCACCATAAGGGCTCCATCTACTGCATGGCTTGGAGCCCCTTGGGGGACCTGCTTGCTACCGCTTCCAATGACAAGACCGTCAAGCTGCTGCCCTTTGACTCAGACACTTGCTCCGTGCATGGTGAGTCTGCTACTTGCTTCTGTCAACTGCTTGACTTGAGCTCGTGGCTCATACCTGACTTTTTCCGCACCCCTGGGTGATTTTCCAATTAAGTGTTCTATCATAGTTTAGTACGAATACGGCAGCAAAACGGAACATAGATACATTTTATCGAGACTAAAGAAGAATCTAAGGTGGTCACTTCTGAATCTTGCTGATTTGATATAATGTTTTGATGTGTGCAGAAATAGCAATACTAAAGAGGAGGCTCTTGATGTGTGTGCAGAGATAGCAGTACTGAAGAGGAGGCTTTTGTGAAAATAGTGTGTACAGTAAGAAAGTGCCACCAAGCATGGGGGGCATTAGAACAGCAGGTGTTTCAGTCTGGGGGTCACTTGAATACGAAAAGGAGTTTGCATGAGGGTGTGATCCTGCCTATCGTTTTTATAGCCCAAAAACTTGGAAATTGAGAGGAGTTAGTGGGAAGAAATTAAATACGGAGAAAATCGCGGACTTACTGTCCTAAAACAATAATATAATGGCTGCACGTTTTGTGGGTTAGAGCCGATAACGTAACGAAAATTTTGTTTTGCTTTAATAACAAGAATAATAACAGAGTCGTAGTGCGACGCCCCTGTTTCTCTCGTTTCTTCATTTCTTTATATAGAGTGACCTGTACCATTTTATTTCAAATACCTCCTAATCTTGCAGTACAATCCATATTTCAATATTCATCATTTGCTATGGGAAAACTTAAGCTTACGTTGTTCTTTGTACTGAAGATGATTTACCCTAAAACTTAAATGACTACCTCCTGATACCGTGCATCACTGCTGAGATTGCTTTTGTTGTGGCTGCAGTAACTAAACCACGAATATAACAATATTAATGTTCCTTGTACTGTAGAGAACTTTTGGTTAAAGTTTTATTGGCACCACAGGTCAGGAGACAGAGCTCACCATGCACGACGGCACAGTGCGGGACCTATGCTTTGTAGAGGACAGTGGTAATAAGAGCTCGCTTCTTATTTCTGGAGGCGCGGGTGACTGCAAGATATACGTCACTGACACAGCCACCGGCACTCCCTTCCAGGCACTCTCCGGCCATACTGGTGAGCTCTGTCTTGTGGTGTATTAGGCCTCTGTGAAGTAAGTGAGATGTATTGCTAGTCGGTCTGTACGCGATTTCTTGGCCTTACCTGGAACCCTACCTCTTGATGTGCTGGGTCTATGTGAAGTATAGTGAGGTGTACTGCTAGTCGGTCTTGATGCCCATTTCCGACCTTGTTTCCAACCCTGCCCTGGCAGGCCTTGGTTCTAACCCTGTTGTGGCAGGCCTTGCTTCCTGCACTGCCTTGGCAGGCCTTGCTTTCTGCACTGCCTTGGCAGGCCTTGCTTTCTGCACTGCCTTGGCAGGCCTTGCTTTCTGCACTGCCTTGGCAGGCCTTGCTTTCAACGCTGTTTTGGCAATTGCACCCTTGCTTCGAATTTCACCTTGGGTGCCTCTTAATCTTGCAGTACAAACCATATTTCAATATTCATCATTTGCTACGGGAAACCTCAAGCCTGCGTTGTTCTTTGTACTGAAGATGTTTTACCCTAAAACTTAAATGACTACCTCCTGATACCGTGCATCGTTGCTGAGATTGCTTTTGTTGTGGCTGCAGTAACTAAATCATGAATATAACAATATTAATGTTCCTTGTACTGTAGAGGACTTTTGGTTAATGTTTTAGTTTAGTTTAGTTGGCGTTTCTAGACGACTCTGTGATTTTCTTTGCTATTCGGAGACACAGTAGCCCTGGTTGTGATAATCTATTACAGGGCTAATGTATGAACTTGCGTGAGCCGTTTTAATGTCGTGTTGGTGTAAGCAACTTGCAAGCAACCTACTGTGTGAGTCTTTCACGTGGAGCTCTAGTATAGTTTAGTCCAAAATTATATTTTTGTTTCTCCGTGAACGGGTTCTTTATCTGATCATCTCTCATCATGTTCAATTGAACGGAATAACGTCACTGCATAGTTCTAATAACCTCTATAGTTTAGGCCGTATGTCTATCGGTCTAATTCCTCCGTAGATCCAATCTCTTCCTAGATCCAATCTCTTTCTAGATCCAATGCCTTCCCTAAATCCAATGGCCTTTATAGATCCATTGGCCTTTGTAGATCCAATGTCCTTCATAGATCCAATGTCCTTCATAGATCCAATGTCCTTCATAGATCCAATGTCCTGTATAAATCCAATGCTCCCCATAGATCCAATATCCTGTATAAATTCAATATTCTGTATAGGTTCAATGTGGCCAGTATCACCCAGATTACCTGGTCATGACTGGTGCGTGTTGCAGGTCACATTCTGTCGCTGTACACGTGGGGCGGAGCGATGTTCGTGTCAGGGTCGCAGGACAGAACTGTGCGCTTCTGGGACCTGCGTACGCGTGGCTGTGTCAACGTCATCACTCCAGCAGCCACGCCCACAAAACCTGTGAGTGTGCAGCCGGTTTTTGTTTTCTTTTTGTGGTGTGTTAGGTTAGTGTATTTCGTTTGGTATTTTCTGATATGTGGCCTCGCAAATAATTATTGTCTCTGCTGTTTTAATGCTGTTTTTGGTGAAATCGTCGGAGGCTGGTAGCTGTTGTGTGGTCCTTCAGGTAAACTCAAGATGTCTGTTTTATAGTGTGCGGCAACATAGTTTCCTGTTTTTGAAAGGAACTTCCTTTGAAAGAAGGAACATATGTTTCCGCACCTTTAATTGAGGGATCTCATCGCCTTGAATTGATGGTTCTCATCACCGTGATTATGACAGGGGTCACCAGTGGCGTCGGTGTGTGTGGACCCGAGCGGTAGACTGCTAGTGTCTGGTCACGAGGACTCGTTGTGCTGCTTGTATGACATCCGTGGCTCCAGAGTCATCCAGACGTTCCGACCGCACGCTGCAGACGTACGAAGCATTCGCTTCAGTCCCTCTGCATACTACCTCCTCAGCGCTGGGTACGACAACAAGCTCGTCCTTACAGACTTGCAAGGTAAGCCTTTGAATTATTTCAAGTGTGATGGTACGCGTTTCATGCCTCCGAAGTTGTCATGTTTAACCCTTTCAAGTGTGGTGGTACACATTTCATACCTCCGAGGAGGTCATGTTTAATGCTTGGTGGTACAGAAAGCATACCACTTTTTAGAATTGAGTTTCTGCGCTGCTCAGCAGCTCAAAATTTGTATTACTATCGTAAATGTAAGGGAATATCCCTATGAATCTATAAATTTTTAAGCATGTTACACATTGCTTTCCATGAAAACTATGAGCCGGGAAGGGTTCATTAGTTTTCTGATGCGTTATTATTGAACGATTTTATTATACGACAGTAAGAGCCTATCCTGACATGCACTGTGCGTGTTAGAGACCATTTGGATGAATGTTTCTTGCTGCAAACTCAAGTTTTTACAAATTCTTGGTAGTATTGTTCTCTGTGGCAAATTAAATGATCATCAGGCTGCACTGCCTCAAAAAACAAACTCTGGCATCCTGTTGAAACATCGTGTTTCGGGACTTCGCCGAGTTTATTAAACATGATGTATTTTTATAGATGAAATGAGAATGTCGGTGTTTCACCCTCTTTTGTTTACCCTGCTGGCATATCATTCTCTCTTCTTCAAATCATGATTTATTGTAAGGGTCTATAATGAAAACCAAAGTTTAGCAGAAATCGGTCGGTACCATAAAGAAAGATGTGAAGGATAGTTTGGCACAGAATGTGCCTAAGGATAGCAGGGGAAACGGAAAAGAACAATGGGAGGGGAATAAAATATGCGCGTGTATGTTTACGTAGTATAGGTCTACCCATGAGGTCTCACAGACTGATTAATTTTGCTTGTAAATAACCTGCATAAGCTGTGTATCATATATACTCCACGTAGGAGTTCATCACATAAAAGCGGGGAATTATTCATTTCACCGAGAGCCTGCTCCTACTGAAGATATAGGTGAGAATGAGTTAATAATCATTTAACATGTATGTAAAAAGTATCTTTGAAGGTAAATGCTCCCCAGCTGCTGCATGCGATATTATGGGAAACTTAAAACACGTTTATACAATGGGTTTTATGAAAACCATTTGTGTTATAAAGGTGATGAAGTTGTTTGTGTACCAGACGCTGTTGTTAACCCTGCATTGCATGGCGTGACAAATGTGGCACATACCTATTTGTTCTGTATAAAATCATGTTAACCTGTTAAGCGTTATTTACATCATATGATGTTTGTACGAGTTGCATTCTACCGGCAACTTACACCATATGATGTAGTTGCGCGACGGTACCACAGCGGCGTTAACATCATATGATGTTATAATGTTTATTAGTTCAATTAGTGTTGTTACTACTGTCATATTACAATTGAAATATGACAATAGTATTATTATTGTCGAGTGCACTGTGACCGTTAACAGGCTAAATAATTAGTGAGGCACAGTAACTGCTTGAGCCGCATCAAGAACGTACTGATCATGTATCAAACGCGTATTACACCACTCCTACTCACATAGCCAGTGAAGCACAGTTGTTGTGAGACACCGGAATGTTTCAGTAATTCATGCAGTGAAGAATTACACTAAACTATCGGTCCAAAAATCTGTCAAGGATGCTTGTGAACTGTTGTTTGCTGTTGCAGGAGACCTGACTCAGCCGTTGCCGTCCGTTGTGGTAGCAGAACACGAAGACAAGGTCATCTCCGGCCGCTGGCATCCTTCGCAATTCTCCTTCATCTCCACTTCTGCTGACAAGACCTGCACGCTCTGGGCCCTGCCTCCTGTCTAACTTGCCACACACACGCTCTCTGGGCCCTGCCTCCTGTCTAACTTCCCACACACCCACACGCTCTGGGCTCTGCCTCCTGTCGAACATCCCACACGCTCTGGGCCCTGCCTCCTGTCTATCTTCATACTCTCAATATGCTTCGTTCCCTGTCAGGCTTTATTTGTTCTCGTAGTCTTGCCACCTGTCTGACATAAGTATTTTACCTCCTGTCTAACTTCAGGCCTGCTTTTCATGTATTCATGTTCAGTGTTGAAGCTTACAAACTTTGTACTATGATAGACGTTATCTGCTTCATGGACAGCTTGCTGTCACAGACGTGAGGGTTCTATCAACATCCTTATCTGTGCCACCGTTAATATTAACGCTTTTTCGTCAAGACTTCATGATCCTTGTTCAACACGTCAAGTGCATGAACATTTGAGCTTGTGGGCGTAACCTGCGCTTGTTTCAGTATCAAGGCACTCCAAAAGTTTATGCGTTCTACAATGAGTATTTAAATCCTTCCCACCAGAACACGTAGTGCGACCTTCGCTGAGGCGTAAGTTCTTGAAACATGCGTGTTGAGTGTCCAATTTTAGTCCACTTTTTGATTCATTATCATTCGTTGTTTTGCAGCATTTTTTGTAGCTTTTTAATTCTTAATGTGATTTGCACATTTCTCATCGATTGCATAAGTCTTCTCCCTTTCATTTTGTGGCTTTTTGTGGTTGCAGTAGAATACTCGTATTCGTTTATTATCATATTGAAGCGTGCCACTTGTATAAAAAACGTTTCGTATTTTTCTCTGTAGAAATGCTCTCGTTGCTTCCTTCCTGTGTCACTTGTACTTTCTTCCTGCTTTCCCAGGTTTGATCCGGCTGAAACACGCAAATGAACTGTGTTCTTTTTCTCAGTTGTCGCAACCTGAAAGGATGGCCTGGCGTATGACGTATCCGGTAGACCTGTACATTGTGCCATGCAGGTCTACCTGAGGCGTGTTCACTCGCAGTTCTCGTGTTCCTTGGAAAGGTTTCCTAAACTCAAGAATTTCCTGTAGACTCCATACTTACGTCTTCGTCTCACCAATATTTCAAGATGTATAGAAAATATAGGAAATTATTGGTGTGTGGTACAGAAAGTTATTATTATGCATGATGTATTTAATGTTTTTTTGTGTTTTTGAAGCTTTAAAATAATGCCAATGTTGCGAAAATTGTCAGTTTTTCGACGCTTTTAGTGTCCATATTGCAAAATTTTTGCCGCAAAACTATGTGAAATGGAGTCGAAAGTTAACGTTATTATAAATGTACTATTATATTACATGCACAGCATAGTTCTCTACTGAAGGGTAGGTCTCAGTGACGTCTCTTCAGCCCTCGAGGTCTTGTGTAGAAGAGGCTGAAGAGACTGATGGTGAAAAATGCCCTTTCCATGAGCATAGGGGCTTCCAAATATTTTGCTGGACATAACCTATCATAATAAATACTCTTCTCACTTTTCTCGTAGATGAATAGTTCTTGGACCTTTCTCTACTTCAAGTTACGTAGGAATAGAACTTTCCCTATTTTAGGAATAGAAGTCTCAGTTTTATCCCTTATCGTTTCTGGCAGGTTTGTGATGAGACTATTTCTTCTAAAACAAACAATATGAATAAGTCTTGGTTAGGAACAAAACGCGTAGTGATTTATTTATTCACATCGTCATAGCGTAAGTATGTCAAGTGAAAACGTTAGAAGTGATAATTGATTCGAGGAAAAGTAGCCCAGTTACGGTATTTTGTGCGTCTAGAATCCGTACGTGCACCTGAACATACGAAGATTTTTACCCGTTTCTCGCTGTACTAGTGTTCAGTTGAACACAGAAAATATTCAATTTCTATTCTATGGCCTGGGACTTACACTTTATTTCTGAGTTCGTCAAGTTTTCGTTAAAGTGTATAGGAAATAAGTAAAGTTAATTAATTATACGAGATTGTATTGAACAACTAACCCGAAGAAAGTTAACCAAAATGTTATTAATCATTTATTGGTATTCTAGATACCCTTCATTAATAATATTTCGGTTAACTTTTTTCGGTTCACCCTGTATATCTTGGGCCGTTGTTTATTACTGAAATAGTGTGAATAAGAAGAATACCCAAGTTTTTCTCTTCTATGCAGGTGTAGTATAAGAAAGCGGTTGGTGGATGCTGTAGTGTGCTTCTAATGTTTTTGAATCCGGCGCTGGTGAGTGGTAGTGATAGAGTTCAGTAGGTTTAATATACAAACAGATGATGTGCAATTTAAATAATTAGCCAGACTATGACCATGAAGATGGGGTATCAAATTTATATCGTATATTATGTGTTACGTATAAGATAATGTGATTGTAACATTGACTATATTATGAAAGAATATCAATGCTGAACGTTTGCTTCATGTGTGTGGCTACAATAGAAGTGGATAATTTTTATTATAAGCGCATTATAGGCATAGTAACTGTATTACTGCAACCAATTGTATTCTCCTTTCATGGCTTTACTTATTTTACTTGCCATTATTTTCTTGCGTCACGTTGTTTTCAACTGTGACCTGTAGAAATATAAGGGACAGTTGTCCAGCAAAGCTGTGACCTGTAGAAATATGTGGGACAGTTGTCCAGCAAAGCTATAACCTGTAGAAATACGTGGGACAGTTGTCCAGCAAAGCTGTAACCTGTAGAAATACGTGGGACAGTTGTCCAGCAAAGCTGTGACCTGTAGAAATACGTGGGACAGTTGTCCAGCAAAGCTGTGACCTGTAGAAATACGTGGGACAGTTGTCCAGCAAAGTTGTGACCTGTAGAAATATGAGGGACAGTTGTCCAGCAAAGCTGTGACCTGTAGAAATATGAGGGACAGTTGTCCAGCAAAGCTCTGGTCGAAGTCTGTTGGATGATAACCAGCTGATGGGCTACGTAGAGGGTGAGAACCTCTAACGTCCACCAGCCAAATTTTATATCTCTTATCAATGCAAAAAACAAAAGTTTTGTCAGTTCGTATTAATGAGTTCCAGGATTTCAGTGTCAAGTGTTTGAGAGTGTTTTAATGTTGTTCTTTGTTTTAACAAAGTGTAATTGTATTCGTTCATGTGGGTTAAGTAATAAAGATGTTGTAGGCTCGAACCCTTTATTGTAGTGTCGTTACGCCCTTATATATGTTACTCTGTAAAGGATCTGGTACCATTATTGTTGTCGTGGTGCACTAAATCTTGTGTTAGAAATGTATGCTTTACACAGGTAAGTTTTTAGATCTAAGCGGAGGTGGAGGATTGAACTTATGTTTGTCCTCCTCGTAGCTTTGTAATCTTGCGCTCTAATGTTCATGTTGTACGTTTGGAGGGTTCGCGCATCGTGATTCTAAATTTCACCTCCATGTTCTTTGTTTGGAATCTCCGTACTCGCTGTCTTTCTTCAATTTTAGTTACTTTTGGTCTTGCTAGTCCATACTGCAATGATCCCATGTTCAGCTTTGTTTGTGAGCTTCAAGTAAACGTTTACTTACTTTAAATCGATTGCGTTTGGGCAGTTTTTTAACATGTGTTCTAGACCTTATAAGTGGCAACAAATCCTTGTTTAATTTCTTAACAATGAAATTCTTATCTCAAGTCACGCTAACTTTTTCTAGTTACTTCATAACTATCTGCATCCACTGATGCTTTCTTCTTGTGTACTGTTGCTCCCATTCACGAAATAGGTTTAACAACTGTTTCTATTTTTGGAATTTTCCATTCCGCAAGCTGTGAACGTGCCCAATGATTGAGCATAGTTTTCACTGAACCTACATCCTTCTTAATATTTCATCACCGTCGCTGTGGATGAAAGCAATTTCTGGCTTAACGTATTAATAACATCCATATGACGTGTGAGGGTAGGCGGTGGCCTCTGGTTGGTGTATTATTTATCAACACTTGAGTGTTCCGTGCTATAGACGCGCGGTCGGTCGTTCATGCTGTCATAGTTTATTACGGTAATTTTGTCGATATTATTAGAGTTAAGAGAACCGTTACATTTAACTATAGATATTGTTCTATGTAGGAGCACTAACACTTAACACCGTTGTACCGAAGAGTAACCTTATATATTTGGTAGGTGTTAGCGTGTATGTTTAAGTGTCACAAGTAAATGAACAGAGTGAACATTCCGTTAAATAGTAGCTTATTTCTTTATTCTATCTTTATAGGTGTTGTCTTCGTTTGTTTGTCTACCTCTTATCATGTTTTACGCTGTCGACCCGACGCATGCTCATCACATTTACTTGTTAGGTAATGATTACGTAACCTCAAACCATCACAGACGCCCAGTGGCTTTTTCAGAGTCTCGAAAACGTTTGTTCTCCGGTCCCTTCCCTTTTAATGAGCGTTTCTCCCGGTGTCACAACTTCAGTTCAGCTTCTAGAAATTGACGGGTCTTGAGATTTGACTTCGCCACCTTGACGTAGCTGAGGTTTGTTCTCATCAATCTCGTTGTACAAGCACGGGCTGCAACGGAGCTCTCACAGTCATTGAAGCACGAATTCAACTGAAAATTTACTTTCGTGTGAATATTGTTCTCGTAGTATGACTAGTGATGCTCAGTGGAAACTGCTACTAATTTTTAAAAAATGTTGAATTAATTTTCTTAAAGACTGCAGTCCATCTTTTCTTGTTTCTTCATTTCGTCCTTGCTTGTCTTCTTAGCTGTTAAATATTTTGTCTCCATGTTCTTCCTGATGGTTGAATATTTCTTCCAGCGTATGAAGGACGTTGCGCTCAGGGGAATTGTCTGTGGATTTTAGAGACCATTACTGAGGATTTTGGCTTTCTCAAGAGTATCCTAGCTACATAACGTAGAGTTAGCACTGCTCTCCGCAAGAACGTGGTCTTCTTGAATTCGATATAAAAGAATCTTTATTTTTTGCGTGTCTCGGCTTTACCTCGTGAGGGTTTCTTTTGCCATCGACTTTCTGCACGAATGTCGTCGATACTTCCAGCATCGACGATGTCTTAGCAGATGTTTAGGTCTGTTGGAGCACATTTTTGAACACTGTTGAACAGTTTTTTGATGAATATGGTGGTGACGTACGAAGCTAATTAGTCACGTACCAATCGTCATACAAACTCTAGATTTCACAAAGAACAATACTCAAAACTCTGTTCTTCAACCATGAGGAACAATAAGAATATGAGTTACTAGTAGACCCACACGTGAAAATTCACGCGTTTTTTACTGAATTTTCTTTTTTGATATGCCCGTGGACGCGGACTTTGTAAGCAGTTTCCACATTGAAGGATGAGCCTTTGGTATCCAAAATACAATGCTTGCAATTCATGCCGAATTTTCTTCTATCTAAATCCTTTAGAGCGTCACAGAGAGACGGACCAAGCAAGCAAGCAACAAACTGTGTATTATTATATAGTGGAATGCTTCTGAGGTGCAATTTTGCTAGTGAGAAATTATTTAAAATTTTACTGAATTCGTTTTGTCCTTTATGTATTGTAACAATCGTAGAATATATGTAAAAGAGCAGTGATAGCGACGGCTTGTTGTGAGGCTTAATATTTTTGTGATCACATCGGTGGTTGTCGCACTGCAGTTTGTCACGTTGATTGAAAGCAGCAAGAAATGTTGACATCTTTGTAATGTCAGATACCGTTTGTTATCAAATGTGCCAAAGAGAATATAAAATTCAAGTTTCGAAAAACTGTAGACATTACTTGGGACATATGAGTGCTCATTGAAGCTCATGTTTCTTTAAAATCGTATGCTGCAGTAAACTCAATCAACATTTTCATGTGAAATTATTCGTGCCGTGGTTTCTTTGTGATATCATTTGATTTTTTGACTGACTACGACACTGTAATTCGAAGCTGTGATGGTTGTACGGTGAGGTGAAGTTATAATTCAACAAGGCTGGAATGATC
The DNA here is from genome assembly GCA_006783055.1 of Trinorchestia longiramus. Classification (NCBI taxonomy): domain Eukaryota; kingdom Metazoa; phylum Arthropoda; class Malacostraca; order Amphipoda; family Talitridae; genus Trinorchestia; species Trinorchestia longiramus. Next base: position 259,126 of record VCRD01000395.1, on the reverse strand, counting down.
ATGTATCAAGATGGTGTCTTTGAGGTGCAGTGTGAAATGAGGCTCTAAAGTAGGAGTTATCAGTGTGTAGGTACCACACACAACCCATGGTAAATATGTGAACTCATCCACTCGACCGGTATCGTTCCACAACTCATTTCTCTGTATTTGCATGTACTTTTGTTTCTCTCTGAAAATAGGTTCGTGTGCGACGGTTGAGTATCACATGAGTAGTAGTTAAGTAGCAACGAGTGGCGCAAAATTGATCGTTAATTGTATACATGTAACGTGTGTAAATGAGAGTACCTATAGTATGCTTTTGAAACTGTTGTGCCAACATTAGTGCTTACTTTCAGTTCTTTTTAATTTCGGTTCCAACTTTCAGTCGAAATTACGTTCAGTAACAGGGACGCTGCAGTAGTGTCCCAAATTTGTTTGCGTATTGTCACTATTCGAGCTGTATGTGGTATTTTGTTAGTAAAAAACATGAACCATTTCTTCGTCCCGTGTAAACTTTTATTTTAGGGTTTTTTAGTTGAGCTATAGTCGCATTTCTATAATTTTCTAGAGTTAGTTGATGTGTAACCCTTCTCCATGTGTTTGCCGAGGTCAATTTACATAGAACTGACTTACTCGAGTTTCTTTCATTCTTTCTTCCCTCTTTCCTTCTTTTTCTTTCATACGTTCTTTCTTAATTTTTACATTCTTTCTTTCTTTTGTTCTTTGCTTTTACAGAATTAATTGTAATCTTTCAATAAAGATTTAACTTCGTTGCAAATCTCTTCAAGAAAGAATATGACATTTTTCTTACCATGTTCTTGTAATGACGTTTATATAATTTTTTATAATTTGCGTCTCCTTGCAACGTAAGTAAACTGAACAATTTTTGTGCAATGTACTGTGATTTTATTACGTTTGTTTATAGTTTACCTACGTACCCTCTTCGTATTCAAGAAACGAAGTCAAAATAATTTTTTTTTATTATTGTGGTAAATTCTGTACTGAGCTCTCTTTTGCATTGTATACCTTGTGTCTCTTTAGTAGAATTTCAGATGTATTTTAGAATTGTTAGAACAAGATTTGATTAATGAAATCTGCATTTTCAGTCATCTATACAGAGAAAAATTCTAAGTTGTTTGTAGCTTTCATGATCTTCCATGCACTTTACCTGCGTCCTTCATTTTTGTTGATTGATGCAAGTGTTACGTATAATTGCTTCTGAAAAGAAGCAAAAATTGTCTCTTAAGAATCCGCATAAATAATTCTTATTTCTGTGTCCTCATTTCTCTATGTTCTCACAAATATGTGTCGTGACATTAGGAAGTACAGCTTTAATGCGTCATTTTATCGTCGTTCACATTTTCGTTATTTTATTTGCACTTCTATTCCAGTTGTAAATATTAGTAAGAGAGTTTAATTATTACTCTGGCACTCAATGACTAATAAATTTGAATTATTCGAGTTGAGTTTCGATTATTTTTCCCTTTGTAGTGTAAACTGAGAACTGCATTTAATGTAAATTCCTCTCTGGAGTTATGCCATTGTTTTTTATGTCCCACGAAATTGGTGCTGTGCAGCTTAATGAATATTAATCTTTCCACCCACATGCGGAGCGTGTTGTTTTATGTGTCGGTAAGTCGTTCTTTCACCCATATGCTATGCTTGTTTTATATGTCGATAACAATCATTCTTTCACCCATATGCTATGCTTGTTTTATATGTCGATAACAATCATTCTTTCACCCATATGCTATGCTTGTTTTATATGACGATAACAATCATTCTTTCATCCATATGCTATGCTTGTTTTATATGTCGATAACAATCATTCTTTCACCCATATGCTATGCTTGTTTTATATGTCGATAACAATAATTCTTTCACCGATATACTATGCTTGTTGTTTTATGTGTCGATAACAATCATTCTTTCACCCATATGCCATGCTTGTTTTATATGTCGATAAGAATCATTCTTTCACCCATATGCTATGCTTGTTTTATATGTCGATAACAATCATTCTTTCACCCATATGCTATGCTTGTTGTTTTAAGTGTCGATAACAATAATTCTTTCACCGATATACTATGCTTGTTGTTTTATGTGTCGATAACAATCATTCTTTCACCCATATGCTATGCTTGTTGTTTTATGTGTCGATAACAATAATTCTTTCACCGATATACTATGCTTGTTGTTTTATGTGTCGATAACAATCATTCTTTCACCCATATGCTATGCTTGTTGGTTTATGTGTCGATAACAATAATTCTTTCACCGATATACTATGCTTGTTGTTTTATGTGTCGATAACAATCATTCTTTCACCCATATGATATGCTTGTTGTTTTATGTGTCGATAACAATCATTCTTTCACCCATATGCTATGCTTGTTGTTTTATGTGTCGATAACAATAATTCTTTCACCCATATGCTATGCTTGTTGTTTTATGTGTCGATAACAATAATTCTTTCACCGATATACTATGCTTGTTGTTTTATGTGTCGATAACAATCATTCTTTCACCCATATGCTATGCTTGTTGTTTTAAGTGTCGATAACAATAATTCTTTCACCGATATACTATGCTTGTTGTTTTATGTGTCGATAACAATCATTCTTTCACCCATATGCTATGCTTGTTGTTTTATGTGTCGATAACAATCATTCTTTCACCCATATGCTATGCTTGTTGTTTTATGTGTCGATAACAATAATTCTTTCACCCATATGCTATGCTTGTTGTTTTATGTGTCGATAACAATAATTCTTTCACAGATATACTATGCTTGTTGTTTTATGTGTCGATAACAATCATTCTTTCACCGATATACTATGCTTGTTGTTTTATGTGTCGATAACAATCATTCTTTCACCCATATACTATGCTTGTTGTTTTATGTGTCGATAACAATCATTCTTTCAACCATATGCTTGTTTTATGTGTTGATAACAATAATTCTTTCACCGATATACTATGCTTGTTGTTTTATGTGTCGATAACAATAATTCTTTCACCGATATACTATGCTTGTTGTTTTATGTGTCGATAACAATCATTCTTTCACCCATATACTATGCTTGTTGTTTCATGTGTCGATAACGCTCATTCTTTCACCCATATACTATGCTAGTTGTTTTATGTGTCGATAACAATCATTCTTTCAACCATATGCTTGTTTTATGTCTTGATAACAGTCATTGTTTCAGCCATGCTCCGCAATACGTCTTCACTGGGGCCTCAACCTATTATGATTCAAATGTCTTAAGGAGTTATGAGAGCAATAGGTTTAAGTTAAGAGGCTGCCTGTCTGTACGAGATAGAGCAATACAGGAAGGTAAAATGGAAAGACCGTACTCAGATTGCTCTGCCGAAAATGTATGGCAAAGTACTTGCTACAGACAGTCTTCCAATTTACGAAAATGTAAGTTAGCCGAATTTTAAAGTTGATATCACTGTGGTTATGAAATAATAGTTTCTAATTAGCTAAGCACATAAGAATCTGAAAGAAATACTACGGACATCACTAGAAAAAATCTAGTTAGTAAAATCTATCTGTTATACATATTCTATTCTATATCATCTAGAAAGTCATCTTCAAGGTGAACTTCGTGTAAGAACTGTCATAACTGACATCACCTTCATCATCTAAGTTTACTTCTCTTTTACGACAAGACATTGTCGAAAATATGGGTATATTATCTGTAAAAAAAATAGAACATATTGGTGAACACACTAAATGTAAGTAAATTGAAGATCACGAAATGTACGGAAATAAAAGCAATTCAAAACAGTGGCAGCGAAGCCAGAGAAGCAGCACGTGTACTGATCATCTTGACCCGCTGCCACACACCAATCCTTATCGTTTCATTTATGACACTGGCGGCGTGACTGGCCATGATTGCGGTAATTGACAATGAAATAACAGTTAAATATACCAGATGCCTCTACTTTATACACAGTCTATAATCGTAGCCGCCGGTACACTGTAACACGAAAAACAAGGTAGTAACTATATATAGACTATATATAGACATTCTTGGGAGGATCTATATATAGTTTCACCGCTTGTAATGGGTTAATAATATTGTTAGACAGCATAACTATTTTTTCTATTGCAAGTACTGTGATATAATTAAGAAATTATATGAGGTACCATGTGGTCTGAGCTTTCACGTGATTTTATCACTTTTTTTGCAAAACTCGTATTGTACGATAATAAATTATATACAATAATAAATTAGGACATTCAAAAACTTAATTCATTTAATGGAGCTACATTATATTCTTTTTGGTAGAATCAGGAAGAATAAAAAAGGATGAAAATGATGTCTCTTACGTTGTTGGAACCTCTACTATTATTGTTATTGTGGCGGCCATATTGTGTCATTCTCTATCGATATACCTGGGTTTACTTATAAAATGTAAGTTAGCCGAATTTTAAAGTTGATGTCACTGTGGTTATGAAATATTAGTTTCTAATTTAGCTAAATGCAACAATTTGAGCTCATTTGTTTTAGTTTTACATAAGTTATGTTTTCGGGTCGTCCTGAAACGTGGCAAAATTTTGTAACATTATTCGTGTGAAGGTTGATATTCTCTTATACCTGTGTTTACGTCTTAAGATAGATACTCTGTCATACCTACGTTTGCGTATGAAAATAGATGTATATTATATCTCTATTTATGTGTGAAAGTAAATAATCTCTTATGCTTGCAGCTACGTGCGAAGGTAGATATTCTATGCAATACCTACGATTGCGTTAATAATAACCAACAGTATTTCCTGATTTTAACTGTTCAACATTTTAAATTATTTATTCAGTAGTTATTGCCTTGTATTCTTATCAAGCTATTCCCGTATTTGTAAGATGAAAATTTACTGCCCACAAATAAGATTTATTGCAAAGGTTCGTTGTAATGTGTTTTGTGCGCTCATGGTGTTCAATTCCAAAGTTGGTGTTTTAGTGTTTGGTGGCATATGCAGTTTTGAATAGTAACATTATTTGGTATTATGGTATGTTTTCTCATTATTAAAGATTCTTCACATGTATAGAAAATATTTTCTTAATGAATATCTTTAAAACTATTTAAGATAAAATGCTCAGTCAACAATATATTTTTAGATAATTTGCATATGTGTCTTGTGGATAAATTTCTTCCTCTATTTGAAACAGTATTGATGATGAGCATCTGTTTTACTACCTGAAGTTTATGGCTAAGAATATAGAAATTTAATATCTAGCAAGAATAATTTGATTAAATAATGATTTACAGTTTCTTTATTTTGTCACTTGGTAGTTTATTGAGAGTTCTGTGTTAGGTTAGGACTGAGAGAATTGCAATGTTGATGTAGTTTCAGGTTGCAGAATATGTTCTGTGACTCAGCTTTCTAGTTCATGTCTCTTATTTCAACAGGAACTGTCACTTTATTTTTTTTCTCTCACCTATCATGAGATTAGTAAAATAATTTGAAAGTATACAGATATGTATACAAAGTATTTACAACCTGGTCTTGAGTTAACATTTACTTACTTTAAACTTTATGAAAGGATATTTCTTCATAGTTACAATCACCAAGGAAAAGTTTTTAATTTCAAAATTAGAGAACAAAATTTAATGAAAATTTTTTAATCTGTTGAGATCTGCTTGGCTGAGAAACAAGATTGTTTATTTCTTTTTATTGTTTCTTCTATATGTATGTATGTATATAAATGTATACATACAAGTATTCATATATTACAAATATTCTTATATTTTCTCATTTTTGAAGATGCTACATGGTTTGAAGATGGTAAATAAATATTTGGTTTCTTGATATGTATTAAATGATACATTTTGTACACTGACAATGAAAAAGTTTTAGCCAGTTAATTATACTTGTTCCCCTTTTGTCTGATTTCAGTCTGACTTAGTCGTTTACTGGCAAAATTATTAAAAGTGTAAATTAATATTAGATAGAGTAATTGTAAACACCCTGAAGTTGATAACATTTGCTAAGAGCACAAAAGTACCTTTGCAACCTTAGAGCAAATACAGATGATTAAGGTATTAGAAGAATAGAATAGAAGAAGAATAGAATGAGGCTATAGAAATGAACCTTCTGGCCCATTCTTGGGTCAGATAATTACTTCGATAATTATTCGGTTATTTACCAAAGTCCCATGCCATATTTCTAGCCGCATCAACCATGTCGGCAGTGGAATTCGAACCCGGGTCTTTCCGCTCACAAGCAGATTTGCTCACCAGTCGACCAAGCTGGTGATATGCATGGATAACATATCCCCATTATTGGGATATGTTAAATTATGGATGAATATTTGTATAGGTATAAAGTTTTGTGACTGCCAATGAATTTTCCTATGATGGCAGTCAAGGGTTAATGGGAAGTTTCTTGCAGTTTTCAATATCACTGGCAACAATTTTGGTATGGGGAAAATTTTGTCAGGTGGCCTCTTGGTTTTGCTTTGACTTCTATTCCTGTCATCTGTGATGAGCTGATCACATTTTGGTTTTTTCAATTTTAAAACTTTAATGATGAACCTAGCAATAAGTAAATCTAAATTAGAGAATCTTAATTTTTTGACAGTGACAAGATGGAGTTAATTTATTGTGACACATAAAATATGTTCTGTCAAATAAAAAAATAATATGCTTTTCAAATTTTGCTCTGTTTGTAATTTCTTTCATTTCCTCCAATATGTGATACTGGTACCATTAAAATAATTAATTCCCTTCATTCTTGTGTTTATGTATTGGTCTATTACTACTCCTGGGTGTGTAAATTCTAGAACTATCTTATTTCCTTCTTTACTAACCTTGTGTAAAAGTGAGTTTATCACACAATGAAATGGGGGCATTGGTGTGACAGTCTAGAAAACATTAACTTTAGTGAGATTAATGAATTATGTTTTAACTTTATTTCTTGGTTAAGAAAACTATAGAATTCACCAGTTAAATAATCTAGTCAAGTGTGTTGACAATTACTTTGTCTTGCAAACTGGTCAACACTTGATGACAATTTGCCAGCTTGTTTAGTCTTGCACTGACCATGTAATGATATTGGACTTTTCTTATTAGTAATGTTCTTTTTGACATTATCATGAAAAAATGGGATTTTTCTACACTTTTTTCAATATCTCCTTTTTTCTTGTAACTTGGCCAATTATTATACAAAACTTGAATGACATAAACCCAAGTCATTAGTATGATTATGGTTTGCATTGAGGAAGCTTTGTTAACTGCTCTAGATATGTCTCAGTTGAGTCATTATTTTGTTTAGATTTACTGACTATGATTTTTTACTACTATTGAAACTTGGTGTAATATATTCAGTTTGTGGGTTTCAAGAATTAAATGTAAAGATAAATTGTGAAATGTCTCTTAACTATTTTATCTTTTGAGATTCAGAGGTCTGTGCTTGTGTTTTGATATAGGCTATTTTAAGCTTGATTTGAAATAATTGAATCAAGCTTAAAATAGCCTTCATCTAAGCACAAGTACAGATTTTAATGCCAAAGAAAGTTGATAGCATAGTTCAAACCTTAGTTTCGAGTGCAGTAGCACCTCACAGTAACGGTTACTCGCTTTACAGCTTTCCGATGTAAGGGTGCTCTACAATCTTCGTTTTTCAGATTAAAGTCATGTACTGTACATAGTATATATATTTACAGGTACACAGTGTGTAACTTTTCCATACTATCATTGTTTTATTGTTGATGTTATTGTACACTTAATACTTATGTATTAGTATATGGTTTGTAGTTTTGCAAAAAAAAAAACTTGATTCACTTTGGCATTTTTCCACTGAACAGCAAGGATTTGGTCCCAATTATCCTGTTATTGCTAGGTGTTACTGTAAATGTTATTACTATTATATCAAATTTTAATTTGTAACTAGACAAATTTGTTTCAGCTTTGGTGTTGCACTCTGTGCATCATCAATTGAAGCATGCAGCCTCACGACACTGGAGGATGTGCAGGTGCTGGAGGTGCTGAAGAAGCCCCCACTGAAGAGGCGACGACTACTGCTGCTATTAGCAAGGTGAATTATTTGAGGCTCATCCTAAACTGTGGTTGTATTGTAGTTGATGGTCTGTCATACTGTAGTTGATGGTTGGTTGTACTTTAGTTGATGGCTGGTTGTACTTTAGTTGATGGCTGGTTGTACTGTAGTTGATGGTTGGTTGTACTGTAGTTCATGGTCGGTCATACTGTAGTTCATGGTCGGTCATACTGTAGTTCATGGTCGGTCATACTGTAGTTCATGGTCGGTCATACTGTAGTTCATGGTCGGTCATACTGTAGTTCATGGTCGGTCATACTGTAGTTCATGGTCGGTCATACTGTAGTTCATGGATGTTCTCACTGTAGTAAACGGTTGGTCTTTCTGTAGTTAATGGTTATCCTTACTGTAATTGGTTAGCCTTGCTGTAGTTAATGGTTAGCCTCACTGCAATTAATAGTTGGCTCCACTACTATTAATGGTTGGCCTCACTGCAATTAATAGTTGGCTCCACTACTATTAATGGTTGGCCTCACTGCAGTCAATAGTTTGCCTTACTGCTAATAGTTTGATCAAAACTATAATACAAATTAGAATAAAAGTCTAGAAATTGAAAGAGTGATGCAATGAGCAAGTCTGTAGAATTACAAACTAGAGATGTGCCGATATTATCGGCAGTATCGGCCTTTTTCTCGAATATCGGTATCGGTGTCCAAAAGAATGAAGAATTTTAGCCGATACTCCGATACTTTTATACTATTTTCTCTAGACTGGTAATGCAAAATTTCGGCAGACAAGCCTAATAACGAACGTTAACTATGTAAATTTATTTACTCATCAGATATAATGATAAAAGTTAGATTAAGCAAGAATTATGATTGAACATGAATAATTGTTACAACCTATGTCCTTTACACAAAGAAAAGGGGCTTGAGTGTGAGTACGATTATTCACAAACACACGCAAGAACACGTGACATCTTCTTGAGCAATGCATGCTAGTAGGATCTATGAAAATTTTCCTAATGATTAAGGCCTATTATTTATTTTATAGAGTTTCTAACTTCGTATCAAATGTTGCAAAATATATTTCTCGAGTAAATTAATTTTCAATTGTACGCCTCAAGAGAGTTGGATATTACAGAAAAAACAACTTGGCATATCGTGATTCACGAAGCCTGGTTAAGTTCAGCGCGTTTCAGGCGGTTGAGCCGCGAAGGTCGTAAGTGTGAGTATCTTGCTTGTGCTGAACTATCATGGCCTCAACCAGCAACAGAAGTTCGAACTCGGGAGTATGGAGACATTTTATTGTCGACGAAACAACTGAGACAAGAGCTGCATGTATTATATATAATAAATCTTTTTCATGAGATGGAAAAGAAGGCAAATTCTTCAACACAACAAACTTGAGAAAGCACTTGAAGAGTAGCCATGCTGACAAATACAACTGTTTAACAAAGAAGAGGATCTCAAGAAAGAAAAACAGAAAGTTAATAAGAAGCGGCAACTAGACAATTTCTTACAAAAGCAACAAACAAAAAACCATGCACTTTGGAAGATACTAAAAATAAACTCAAATGACCATCAGCGAAACTATTGCTCGCAAGCAGCCTTTGGACATCAATAGTCATCAATTGCAAGCAAACATGGAGCTATTGGAGAAATGATAGCAAGTGACTCAACCACTTTCAGTGGTTGAGGACATATATTTCTCTCGTTTGATGCAAAAAGTAAAGCCTAACTATGTCCTTCCTAGCCGAAACTACTTCTCGGAAGAAGTTCTGTCTGAATTTCATAGAAAAGTACGTAATAAGAATGATGCAAAAAGCATAACCGAGGAGCTTGCTCGTGTGACAAAAAAAAAGATTCACAGAAGTGGAAGCCGCCTCATCAGCAACTCCTACCAACAGCACTGATAGTGACGAAGGTGACTTTTCAGCCAATGAACCAACTGGACTTATTGGAGAAGAGGATTTGGATTTGTTCGACTTTGATAAGTTTATGACTGAAATTTCATCAACATACCATTCAAACTGCAGAGGAATCACGCCAAAGAACCTCGACAAAAACACCAAAGAAACAGTCGTCAAGAAGCAAAGATAATTGAACTTTGCAATCTGTGAAAGAGGAAATGAGGCTCTATGAAAACATGGAAATGTTGCCTAAAGAAGAGAATCCTTTCATTTGGTGGTATGAAAATAAGCCTAGGTTTCCCCTGCTATATGTGCTTGCAAGTAAATATTTATCGGCCCCTCCCTTATCAGTGGAGAGCGAGCGTATTTTCAGTGTAGGTGGGAATATAACCTTCAAAAGGAACAGGCTCTCATCTTGTACTAGTGAAAGCTTAATGTTTCTGCACCACAACCTTGGAATTTTTGAATTTGAGTACTGAATGTACAGTTATCAAAGATATCTATCTTTATTCTAAAGGAGTACGGTATATTATCTTGACGGAATATATTATCATTGTGTTTCATGTTTAATTGTTGTACAGGAGTGAAATCCCGAGTTGCCTAACAGAGCGTAATTATTACTTTTTATTAATGTGTATTACTATTTATTATAAAAATAAAAGTATCGGTATCGCCCTTTTTTCTGGTATCGGTACATCACTATTACAAACGTTCATTTGGACCACATCGCTATGTACTGTACATACGAGTACAGGGACTCTGGAAATATGTAGGTCGTGTTCATGACATTCTTTCTTTTGTGTGTTTTAATGAATGTAAGTTTGTATTAGTTTCGTTTTGATGCTTATTTTTTCTCCAACATGATGCATCTAATTATATTTTCAGACATTTTTCCATCCAAGGAATTATTTTTAAAACCCTCTCATTTGACAGTGCGACACTAAATTTTCACGACCAATTGGACTTTAGAACAACACTTATTCACAAATTCTAGACCGGATTCAAGGACTCCAAGTCGTGCGTAACATCCTCCCTACTCTCTAGGTGATCCAGCTGCGTGAGACGGAGTGCCAGTTTGAGAATGGGGCCACCCCGCCGGTGCCGTTCAGGGAAATAGCTGGTGAGGAAGTGCAGTATGTGACGACGCTGCCTGAGCGTGGGCTGCTTGCGCTGTCCAATTACAGGACAGCCGTACAGCAGAGAGGCAAGCAGTTCCACGTGCCCCTGGGCAACCTCGACTCCATCTCTGCCATCAACGATGTTTCTCTCGTCATCATGTGCAAGGATGGAAAAAGTTACGGGTGAGCTTTACTCGCTGAAGGGCTTCAGAAATGATTGTTAACTTGAATATTGGTTGTATTGTGTGTGCTTTTCGGCAAAGGCTGGAACCTGATGTTGTGGTTCAAAGTGTGACTGAAATGCGTGTTGGGTTTTAAATTTTTAATATTTTATTCTGTGAAAACTAAATGTATACATTACTGTGAAAGGTGGAACTGCTTATTCAGGAAGACAAATTTTAAATTCCTGAAGAAAAAATTTACCATTTTGAATTCTTTACTTCTCGACTCATAGTTTGTGATTTAAATGTTGACATTTACGAATGACAGCGTAAAAAAAACTCCAGTTAGATATTTCGCTAATCATGGACGTATTTTTCTCTTGAGTGTTTACTTCGCTTTGCCTTGTAAGCGTTGCATAACTAGGAATGTTGAAGCTTGAATTTGTCAAATTTCGTTTAGGAATTAATGATGAAAACTAGGCGATAATGGGAAACAGTTGATTCCTTATTCTAGAATACAAACCCTGAATAGCTAAAGCGAAACATGCTATACTGGTCGCCATTTTTTTCTCGGCTTTGTTACGCTTACAGCAAATGTAATATCTTTGACATCTCGAGAAAATGACTGATATGTCCTTTTCGAACATTTTGATTGGGACTCCCAAAATAGCGTGTATGTATAGAAAGTTAACATGTATCACATATGGTTCACATTACAGTTAAAATATTGGAGGACATACTTACACAGCTTTTCTTAGAGAAATTTTAGGATTCTGTTCCCAAAACAAACTGCTTTCGAGACAAGTATCATAACATCCGTATGCTAGTTAGGGTATAGTGGTTTAAGTGATGCGTCTATCATCTTGGCCTTTAAACTCATACCCTAACTGCATTACACTTGAGTATTTTTTAGCAATTATTTCCGTCCTCAGTTCGAGTTTTCTTATTATATTTCAGCATAAAGTTTCACTCGGCGGAGCACAGCGCGTTGTGGCTGGAGCGTCTCCAGGAAGCGATCATCCCCCCAGCCTCCCTCGAAAAGAACTTTGCTTTCAAGTTTTACTCTCAGATGAAAGAGTTTCATCCTGAACTGCACAGGATCTTCATCAGCACCATTGTCTCTGGCTTACCTTCCTGTGAGGACACCTACGAACAGCGTGCCGATAAAATCTTCGACATGGAGGTGTGTTGGTTGTAGCAGTTGTCCGTGTTGATTTTTATCTCCTCTTGAACTAACTTCATGTACACACGTAGTTGTTCGTGTTTATTTTTTATCTTCTGTTCAAGTAACTGAATGCACACACGTATCGGTATGAAGTATATTGATATTAGGTATTGAATCGGTCTTGTATGCGAGTGTTTACATTCCATAGATTTTTGACTTGGGGAGTTTAATGGTGATGGGGACCAGTACGAAATGAAAAGATATTATGGAGTATTTTTTCCTATATTCTGTTTTCGACCGTTATTATTCTTTGTAGCTGATGAGACTGAATTCGTTTGTATAGATTGCGCCTGAAATAACCGATGCATGCCAATACCGTCGTGGCAGAGAGAGGGAGTGAAAGAGCGCCAATACCAATACTTTGATCTCATCGATATGTATTTTACGTGGACATAGTTTTATATTTCTCCTTGTCATTTTACTATGTGAGTTGTTGTCTTTGTACATACACATTTTAATCTTTTTCTGCCGAGTTTTGCTGTTTGGTGAGGTATGGGAATTTTTATATGTATTATATGTGAAGAAAAATGTTGCATTCTTAATTAGAGGATTTCTAACGAATGAAATATATTCCTGAAAATTGATAATTCGTTGCCAGTATTATTTTTGTCTGTCGTTCATCCTCTCAACACTTCAATTTGCTGTTCATCTTGTCAAGACTTAAGTCTGCGGTTTATCCTTCAAAAATTTTAGTTTTTTCTTCATTTTGTCAAGACTTTAGTTTGATATTTATTTTGTCAAGAATTAAGTTTAGTGTTCATCTTGTTGAAATTTTTGTTTACTATTCATTGTGTCAGAATTCAAACTGCACTTCTACGACTACTTAATTTAACCCTGCGGTACTCCTAGGTGTGTTTTATCAACCCAATTTTGCGTGAGTACTCGTAATTCCTATTGGAAACTCATTTTTTTCCTCAATTCTTTATTGTATTATTTTATATGAATATTAATCAGCTACAAGCTATTGAACCTGTTCAACAGGGATTGTAGATATAAATTCTGAACAAGTAGTGTGACTATATTTTACATAATCTACATATATAAAAGACTATGTATCTTCATCTCTCTGTATCTGTGTGTGTCCGTCCCATTACTTCCTATCTATTACTGAAGAAACATTATTAAACTGAAATCAGAACGGGTATACATGTATTACAAGCATTGTATTGTGGATACCAAAGGCGCCAGATCACTATAAAATACTTAATTTTTTTCATTATTAGCTTTCTTTTTTTTTTACGCGGCCGTGTTATGGGTAAATACGGTAGAGAATGGAAGTTCTGTATATATTCAATGAAAATATTCAGATTATGATAGTACCACGGGTAAAACTAAAATATGTATTCTAGAATAGAATAGAATAGAATAGAATAGAATAAGGCAATAGGAACGAGCTGTTTGGCCCAGTCTTGGTTCAATACCGAAGTCCCATGCCGTCTAAAAGTAAATCCATCAGTCATGCACGTACACCTTAACCACGTAAGTCAATTTAGTCGTGTGCACACATATCACTCACGCACAGGCGTTTATGTCACGAGCATTTATCTCAGTCATTCATTAACCTTAAGGAGTTAGGGACATAGTTAGTAGGATGTAGTACTGGGGGGGGTTCGTAATCCAAAATTTATCGAGACGATTTTTGAATGTGCTCACAGTGCCAGCTGAAACTATGTTTTCTGGCAGCTGGTTCCAAGTTGCGGCAATTTTAACGGGAAAAAAGTTCATAGCTTGAGATGTCTTGAAGTTTCTCAGTAATAGTTTTTGACCGTTATTTCTGGTTCTTACGTTACCGTCTCTTTCGAAGAGCCCCTCCAGGATAACATTGTTGAGGCCATTGATATACTTAAAGGTCTCAATAAGTTGTCCTCGCAGTCTTCTTTGTTCTAGGGATACAAGTTCAAGGCGTTGAAGACGTCTTTCGTAG
>VCRD01000395.1:209376-234543 GCA_006783055.1 Trinorchestia longiramus | reverse complement strand
GGTGTACATTATCAAAAACAAGAGTGATGTCTTTGGGGTGTTCAGAGTTCAAAGCTCTTGTTGAAAATCACTATGATCACAAAATTAAAATCCTGCGCACAGACAATGGTGGAGAGTATGTGTTCACTGATTTTGAAAGATTTTTAAAGGTTAATGGAATTGTTCATCAAAAGACTGTACCTAAGACTCCTGAACAAAATGGAGTTGCTGAAAGAATGAACAGAACAATCCTTGAAGTAGTGAGAGCTATGTTATCTGACTCAAAGTTGCCCAAAACATTCTGGGCTGAAGCTGTCTCAACTGCTGTGTATGTCAAAAATAGGAGCCCAACTAGTGCTCATAAAAATTTGACTCCTTATCAAGCTTTGAATGGGCATAAGCCCAATGTACAGCATTTCAGGACTTTTGGGTGCATGGCTTATGCACATGTTCCCAAGGATGAAAGAGAGAAGCTTGACTCAAAGAGCAAGATCTGTGTTTTCTTAGGGTATGGCAGTTGAACTAAAGGATATAGGTTGTATGATTTTAATGCCAAAAGGGTTTTGTTGAGTAGAGATGTGGTATTTAATGAATCTCAGTTTATATCATTTGAGAATGAGCCGTCAAAAGAAATTGAGTGTGTTCCTTGGTCCTTCCCTCAAGAAGAAAATCATGAGGATTCAGAAGGAGAGTTGGAGCTCCGTCGTTCAACTAGGAGCAGAGCTGCTCCTGATAGATTTGGAGGATGGGTGTAGGTGTGATGCAGACTAAAAATGCAGTGTTGCTAGAGCAGTCTGCTTATACTAAGGCCCTGTTGTCTAGGTTTGGCATAGATAAAGCAAATTCTGTTGCTACTCCTGTAGATGTTAATGCAGACCTTGTCACAACTTCAGATGAAGTTGAGGATTGTGACAAAGACTTATACCAAAGTGCTGTAGGTAGCCTTTTGTACTAAGGAAATTGATCTCGTGCATTGTCCTTCGAATGATATGCTCGCTAATATATTTACTAAGGGTCTAAGTGCCGAGAAGTTCTCTGGGCTGAGAAGGAAGCTAGGTGTAGTTTTCTTTGAGAAGCACATTCAATGTAAGAAGGAGTGTTGAATGTTTAAATGTTCCACCTTGAATGTGTTCGACTTTAGTGTGTTTAAGGTTATTGTGTAACGCTGTGAAGAATACTCTAGTAACAGAATGCGTTTAGAGTCGGCTAGTGGTAGAGAACCATTGTCTCAGCGCGTTCCCTGGTTTCGGTCCCATTCTTGTGCCTGCCGTTGCCATGTAGACATTGGTGTCTGTACTATAACCAAACTGTGTTCACTGAAATAAAGCTGGTTAGCGTAATCACGCTCCTGTGATTTTTCTAACCTTCTAACAATTCATTGACTCAAGTCACAATTTAGAACGACAAGTAATGAACACTAGTGAGACTATATAAATTTACAGTTCATCTTTTGCTGACATTGAAGACATTGTTCATCATTCAAAGTTGTACAGGAATTTGAAATTCTTTGTGTGCAATATGCGATTTGAGGTACTGTCTAATTCTTCAGCTAAAATTCTGAATAGATTATTCGTTGCTAGCATATTAATTATATTAACAATCTTTGAGCGTTCCGGTGTGCCGCGCGATTGCTTCGCGGCACACCTGAGCAACCTCCACGGCACACCAGCCAGCGTGCTGCTGCACAGTGGTCCAGGAATCACCAAGTTAGAGACTAAGGCCTGTCAAAAGAGTAGTACAGTGATCTCTCGTAATAATCACTCATCAACCCCAACCTTCAGACGTCTCTCATCTCCGAGTATACATCGAATATCTTCAGCTTTTATCTTACTCGGAATGACCGCCTGAGAGAGTAAGGGACCGTCGAGGAACCCAATAGGAAAAAAGGCAATTAAAGACAGCATGAATAGAATACTTTGAACTTCGGCATTTGAATATTTTATTAGTTATTGTTTCTTCGTTCTTCAACGCGCACGTCTTGATGTTGAGCACTGCCGTACTGACATCTTGCCGGGACGTGCCGAATTGGTCCACGTGGCGAGTTGTAGCGCCTGCAATTCTTGTTAATACTTAGGTTGTTTGAGCTAACCATGTCCCAATACGCTCAAGATAGAAATAAATGTCTTTTTTCGGAGCGGAAAAAGTCTTCCAGTATTGTTTAAAACTCAATAAGGTCTTATGTACTGATCTGACGAGACGGGGCTGATACGTGCAATGGGTGCTCCACAGTGTTTCCACTACAAGGCAATTCCATTGAGATATTTCAAAGGAAAATGTGAAATGTGAGTTACTCCACAATGGAAACTTGTTTGGTGGAATTCCTATGAATTGCATTGTGCACGCAGAAGAGAAGCATGAATACATAAGTTTTATTAGGTTTACTCAAGTGCGATGAACACATGGGGGAAATACGCGTGGATATCAAAATGATCAGGGTTTTACTTGTCCGACAAAAACAGTATTCGAAATACCCTTGTCACCTGCGAAGACAAGATAGTCTATCAAAAAGATTCAAATAAAACATGAAGACTTGATACAGTCCAGACGTTCTATTAAGCGGAAATATGTTCAATGAATATAAATTTTGATTTCTTCGCCGCTCACGTCTACGTCTGGACGTCGCATCCTGGTATACTGACAATTTGCCGGTAGAGCGTCGGAAGTAAAGAGTTGGAGCGCTTTGAGTTCTTGGCAGTGAGTTAAATGTTTGTGCCCATCCTGTCCACAGACATGATGACTGGTTTCTTCTTCCTTCTTCAGACAAGAAGAGATCTTGGTGGAGGTGTTGACTTTGTGAGCGCTTGTTAAAGAATGGTTGACTTTGAAAACGCTCGGTAAAGGGTGACCAGCCTGTACGGTCGGCTACCTTGTAAAGGTGTTCGACCAGGTCAATTGCCTCAGCTAGCCCGCTCATTGGTCCACAAGGAATGCCCTCTCGCTTTCCGGTAAAGCTATGATGTAGCTCCTTATGTACGCTGCATTTAAATTTTCTGTCTTGTTCGCACATTGGCTATTTTGAGGTGGATTACCGTGAGCTATTGTTACTAGATAGGATTTGTGGTGCGAGCAAGGTGATTTGCCAAAGTTCGTCCGTGTTTTACAACTCGAATGAAATCACCAGGATACGGTTACAGTGATTTCCCGCATAAACGTTCATTCGTCCACTTTTCATTTACTTTAAAGAATAGGTTACTTTAATGATCTGTTCGTGAAGATAGTTAATCCACAATGAAAATTACGAAACCCGGTTTTTTAGAAGCTTTTCTTTATTTCAACATGTTTGGTTTACGGTAATGACTTGCTCTCTGTCCTCCATATTGCAATGCTTTTCGAGCTTTGCCATAAACTACTCTGCCAGCAAACTTTAAATCCGATTGTGAACTGAACGTTTCCATTTCGAAAAGCTCAAGATTATTCTTGATACGAGCTGCAACATCCCGCCCTTTAAAACGGTTTCGGATTTGAAACTGAAATATTTTAATGGAGAATTAGCTGGTGCTTTAATTCAAAAGCTCTTTGGAAAGGCTATTCTAAATTTAAAAAGTACAGTACTTAAGTTGACACGGTAGTTACCCTGAGACAATGGAAGAGTGGCAGTTTTCCGTCCATCACTAGCACCTGATTTCAGCTGTAAAAACGTGTGAATAGGCAAAAACGTTTACCACACACAGAGGTGTGGAATACAACCTCTCTTCTGCAGGAAACTGGAATTGAAAATGGTTCTTTGAGCCCAAAAAAACATGAGCAAAACGTTTTTTTCTATTTCTGCTCGACAGAGTTAGAAAGTACTCCTATTTGACAGAAAATCATGTATGAGGTAGCTAAGTTTGAGTTTGGTACTGATAACATTTTTAGGCTATAATATTTGATACATTCTAGTTTTCAGAATCAATGTTTTATAGGAAACCTTATGGATCAAAAATATCTACTTATTTTGAGATTACAGGAAGTTCAAACTGCGTGGAGAAATAAAGATTATTTCGAGGACTCTGTACACGGTCGTCTCAGGAACTTTCATATTTTCTGAGATTTAATTTTAGGGAAAAAATTTCAGGAAAAGAGTATTTTGACTCCTAAAATAATTGAAGTACTACCCCATAATAAAACCATCTACATAGAAGTAATTTTCACTCAAACTTTGATTAGAAATGACAAGAAAAATTGTAATAAAACATATTGGCCAGATAGAACGTGGAAACGCCAATGGACTCCAGATAGGACACAAAAGAATCAAAATCAAGCAGTTCGTTTATTTAAAAATCCATGATGCTTCGTAAATACTTTTCAAGACCGTGTAGTGACCCATTCATTAATCTTACATAAGTTTCGTCACACCGTTTCTAAAAATATAGTTTAAAATGGAAGACCTTTCAGTAAATCGGAGCTAAAATTCATATATACTTAGTGTGCACCAATGCATGAACAGCATTCCCCCATTCAGTATTGCATTCTAACGAGATGCACATGCTAGAATAAAACATTTTGTCTTCATACTAAAATCATGACCGTAAAAAAAACATTCAACCAGACAGCACGCGTATACAGGTCAGCAGGGTATTGGCTAGGGGTTTTTCATGGAGCATGAAAGACAATATTGAATCATCAAGTCTAGTTACTGTTAACGACGTAGGACTTTGATAACAATTATAGGGTTAGCATAAAGAAATTTAATTAATTCCATTTTACGCAGCTATAAGAGTATGGTGTAAAAATTGTATCGACCTGAGTATTTCATTGTTTCCAGTACATCGTTAAAAACCACTTCACTGAATTTTATTCCTTTCTCGTCGAATCGAAAAATGGCAAAAGTGTACTCTCAAAAGTGTCAATTTAATATATTTTACCACCACATAACCCATTTGCCAAGTAAAATTCAAAATGATCCCACTTGAATACAAAACATCGAAAGGATTAGAATTACAGTAAATGAAAACTATCGAGTCGCACAAGCACTTGAACATCCTCATACTTACTGCGTTTATGAGCCTGAACATTTTCAATATAAAAATGAACGTGGGAGCTAGATAAAAGACACTGCAAGTAAAGAAGATACCAATTATTTCAACAAAAGTTGTCTCAATTCTGAATACTAAGTTTTACATTCCTTTATGAGAAAACTACTGATGCAAAAGTTTAGCCTTTTTTCTACAAGCAAGTGTTATGAAACGGATATTTTATATTTCTTGCAATAGTAAGATAGTCTACCGGATAATGAAATTTGATTCTATGAGTTTGTCAATAACTGAGTACATAAGATGAAAAGATTTGAATTACAATTCAAAGTCGATATATAAATACCCAATAGAATGTTATTTATTTTTCCAATTTTTCCATTGATCGAATGAAACAGACTCAAATGATAATTCCACAATTTTTTAGTGATGCACGTTGACTGTAACTGCTTGAATGATAGCTACATATTGTGTCAATAAATAGCAACCATATCATAGGCTTTCTTAGTATAAGTTCCAATCGGATCCAAATTCCCTTATTTTTTCTACGAAAGGCGCTCTTAAAACTCTGAATTGCAGAAAAAATGTTTATGCATTGGCTTCAATCCAATCCACGAAGTAAGAAACCTCAGTGTTAACTCCAGGGAATCCAGGTTCAGCGCAACCACTGCCCCAAGAAATAATCCCACACAAGAAACCTTCGCAAACCATGGGACCTCCTGAATCTCCCTGGCAGGAATCTTTGCCTTCTTCTCCTGCACATATCATAGAGTCAGCGATTTCTCCAGCTCCGTAGCTTTTCCTGCATGAAGCGTCAGACACGATGGGCACAGTCACTTTCTGTAGAATGTTAGGAGTATCACCACCGAGCTCGAGAGTGCCCCATCCTGAAATGAGGGCATCTCCGCTGAACTCCTCGAATTGTGCAGGCAGAGTCACACCGGACACGTAGGAGTTGAACTCCAAGGGTTTTTCAAAGAAGAGCAGGGAGATGTCGTTTATCATGGTATTACGGTGGAAGTCTTCGTGAATAACGATTCTGACGACGGTCCTCGCTTGTTCGTCGCCTGAATCCACACTCATGTCGTACTCGCCTGCGACGATCTGTGGAATTCAAAATAGGACCTTGGAGTAAAGCACAATAGAAATCAGTCAAAAATTTATCATGACATTTTTCATTTTTTCCTAAAATGCCAGTATAAGTTAATCATTTGTATATATTTTGAAAAAACATGTATGAGTAATCGTAGATATACGTCTTACCCTAAGGTTCTGCGGTGAGTCATAATCTTCACCATAGACGCAGTGACCTGCGCAGATTGCGACGCTTTCGGTGTAGACAGAAGCTCCGCAGAAGGGGAAGTTCGTGCCAAAGGTATTGTCCTGAAAGCTGAGCTGATAAGGTAACTCACCAGGGGCAGCATCAGTACCTCCCACGATCCTGTTGTGACCTCTCATGAAGCGGGGGATGGTTGCTGGAGCAGCTGAAGCATCCAATGTAAATGCCTTAAATTTTCATATGTTCACCTACAGTTCGTCATACTATAAAAACCGTTAGTGGGGGATCATTGAGGGAATCGGAAATAAAATAATTATTTTTGTCACAACGTGAATGCAGTTATGAAAAGACAAGTAACAAGTTTCATATATTAGGTTGTTACAAAAATAATGGCTGCTCGAAGGTCTGGAGTTTGAAAAGTAATTTTAACACAATTTTTTAGTTTATTTTCGATGAACCTTGGCATGCATAACAATTAATGTGTGCTCATTAATATTTTGTAACTTCTTTTCAGACAGAACATAATTTTGAAGGATAAAATCCCTCCATGATGAACATGACAAAACATGACCTTCGCCTACTTATGTTGCACGAGTTCAAACTTGGGCACAACGCCTCTGAAGCTTCTGCCAATATCAACCGAGCATGGGGAGAAGAGTCCACAAGGGATCGGACAGTACGAAGGTGGTTCGGGAAATTCCGGAGTGGTGATGAGAGCCTTAAAGATGAAGAGGGTAGAGGACGTTTGGGTAGTGTAGAGGACGTTTGGGTAGGTAGAGGACGTTTGGGTAGTCTCGAGAACGAGCAATTGCATGCGGTTGTTGAGCAAAATCCACGTCAAAGTGTTAGAGAAATGTCTCAGACACTTGGTGTCAGCATTGCAACAGTCTCGCGCTATTTGAAGATTATTGGAAAGGTGAAAAAGCTCGATAAATGGGTTCCTCATGAGCTCAATGAGAATTAAAAGCTTAGGCGTTTTGAAATGTGCTCGATGCTCTCTCTGCGCAACACCAACGATCCCTTTTTTGACCGAATTGTCACTTGTGACGAAAAGTGGGTCCTTTATGATAACCGTAAACGATCAGGTTAATGGCTCGATCGTGATGAGCCCCCCAAACACTTCCCAAAGCCAATGTTGCACCAGAAAAAGATTATGGTGACTGTCTGGTGGTCTGCAATAGGTGTTATTCACTACAGTTTTTTGGGAGTCAATGAGACCATTAATGCAGAGAGATACTGCAATGATCTTGCTGTTATGCATGCTCGATTGAGCGAAAAGAGACCGGCATTAGTGAATCGACGTGGTCCAATTCTGCTCCACGAAAACGCGCGACCACATGTTGCAAGAATGACCGTCCAGAAACTCACAGAACTAGCAAACGAGACTTTACCATATGCTCCATATTCTCCAAATCTTTCACCTACTGATTATCATTTATTCAAGCACTTCAGCACATTTTTGGATGGTAAAACTTTTAGGTCTGAACAAGAGGTGGAAACGACCTTCAAAGATTTTGTTTCATCACAGCCATTAACTTTTTATCAACAAGGGATAAATAATCTCGTAGTCCGATGGCAGAGATGCATAGCTGCTCAGGGTTCATATTTTGACTAAGTTTAACATCTCTATTGTTCATTTGCCAAGGATTGAATGCATGCTTCTGAAATCGGCCATCATTTTTGTAACAACCTAATAGATATATGTTGACTGAAGCAACTACGGTTGTTCAAGGCGTATTTAGAGCGTAACATACGTTGCTTAACATTAATATTAGTAATGCTTGTACACAATTACCTTTTCTTTCAAGAGCCTCCCAACCTGGACTACATTTAACGTATACGCATATATGCCTGTACAAAAACAGTGGACCTTGTATACCTTGAATTTCGGAAAGCCTTCGACAAAGCTCCCCACAAAAGGCTCATGGCTGAAGTGGAAGAACTCCTTAAGGTTAATGTATGATTGAGATAAATGCTCGTGACATAAACGCCTGTGCGTGAGTGATATGTGTGCACACGACTAAATTGACTTACGTGGTTAAGGTGTACGTGCATGACTGATGGATTTACTTTAGACGGCATGGGACTTCGGTATTGAACCAAGAATGGACCAAACGGCTCGTTCCTATTGCCTTATTCTATTCTATTCCATTCTAAGTGCATGGAATACAGAAAACTACTCCCGATGGATACAAACTGGCTCACTGATCGCATTCATCGAGTTGTTGTTTGCCTAGCAGGTGATCCGGAGGAGGACTCAGGAATGCGGGGGAGGCTCCGTTGAGCGGCGGATAGGAGGGAAGTAGGTTGAGAGTGAAGGGACACTGGAGAGGATGGTTGCCGTAGACACAGAGTCCAGCCAGAGGTTCAGAGAGTTAAGGTGGGTGGGGGTGTTGGGGCAGCTCAAGAGGTGGCTGGTGGTCTGGTCTGCGGCGCCGCAGGCAGGACACGTGGGGTCCTGCGCTGCTCCTATTCGGGCCTGATAAGAGTCCAGGGCTCTGCTGTGGCCCGATCGGAGTTGGGAGAGGAGAGTGCGGGTGGATCTGGGAAGAGATCGCTTTTGTTCAGAGATGGGTGGAGGAAGACATTTGGAGGACCTTGTTGGAGCCCGCTGCACCAGATATGGCCTGCTAAACTGCCAACAAGTGCAGGGAGTTTAGGAATTGCCCATAGGTGGAGGAAAGGCAGACTCCGTTTGAGGATAGATAGTGAGTTACGGATGGGTATGTTTCATGCTTCGAGAGCCGGAGGGTTGGGTGGCTGTGCAGTAGTTCAGGTGGTGAAGGTAGGGGGAGCTGAGGAGGTACTGGAAGCAGAGGAGGGAGAGGTCGTCGGCTACAGGGAGGACCCCCGTCTCCCTGTGAAGGTGCGAGGCGGAAGCCATTTTGTGGGATCCTGGATTCTATTCGAAGGGCGGCGTTCAGGACTGTTTGGAGTTTCGCTATAAATGACGGGAAAGCGTTGGGGTACCAGATCTAAGCTGCGTAGGTGACTATTGAGTTGATGAGGACCTTGTGTGTGAGTGATGGTTTCCTTTTACTCGCCCTGGGAGGAACCAGCAAGGGCTTTTAGGATGTTTAACCTATGCTGGGCCCTCTCACAGATAGTGTTTATTTGAGGGGTAGAGGTGAAGTAGGGGTCAAAGGTAATCCCTAGGATTTTGGGGGACCGATAATGTGTTAGGTAGTTCCCCTCCCAGGTGACATGAGGGTTGATGCGGGACTGGTGGGTGTCAGGAGTGAAGAGGGAGAATTGGGATTTGGCTATTGATATTGTGAGGCTTTTTTGTAGGGCCCGCGTGGTGACGTCAGCAGAATGGGCAGAGAGAATGGCAGAGGCATCAGGGATTTTGATCGTTGTTGCTAGTGCAGTGAAGTCGTCAGCCTATGAAGCGATGAGAGGTGCAGTCGAAAGGTAGTCGGAGACAAGTAGATTGATGAGTGCTAGGGATATAACAGAACCCTGGGGAACGCCCGCTAGGACGGGTCTGGAGGAGGAGAGGTGGTAGTGGTAGGAGCATTCGGCTGATCTGCCTTTGAGGTAACAGACCAGCCAGCAGACTATGTGGGGGTTGAGGGGGAGAAAGGAGATTTGGGAGATGAGTTGAGGGTGAGGGACGGTGTCAAAAGCTTTGGAGAAGTCTATAGCTATGATAGTTGTGCAGAGGGGAGGACGATGCTGATTGAAACCAACAACTATAGTGTGACTTAGAGGAAGTAGGAAGGAGGTGGTGGAGTGAAGGAGGCGAAACCGTGTTGGGAGTCTGAGAGGGATGGCTGCCGTCAGGTGAGGTAGGAGCAAACGTTCCAGCACTTTGGCGGCAAGACAGATGAGTGAGATGGGGCAGTAAGAAGAGCTAAGTGAGTCCCTTAAGAGAGCGTCTTATACTCGCTCTTCTTCATCTTCTACATCAACGACCTTGATATCGGAATCTAATGTAAAATTAACAAACTCCCCGATAACATGAAACTTTGTCACAAAGCGTTCACCGAAAGAGACTGAGAATTCAATCAGACCTCAACTGTCTTCTACACTGAACCCAAACCTGGCAAATGAGCTTCAACATTAATAGATGTTCAGTAACACACGGTGGTGCAAAAAAACAGCATATCCAACACCCGATGAATGACATACCTGTTGAAGCAGTGCAGCAACAAAGAGATATAGGTCTCATTATCATTGGAAATGTTACACATGACAAACAAGTGGAAAAAACGTCAAAATGCGAGCTTATTCTTGGTTTCATTGCAAAAAAATTTGGAATGCAAGTCAATGAACATGGTATTACTGCTCTATAAAGCGCTAGTCTGCCCACATGTGGAATACGCAGTGTAACTTTGGTCTCCTACCCGACGAAGAGATATCAATATAACGAAGAAAATACAGCATAAAGTAACAAAAATGATTCTTGAACTCCTCAATTTTAAATACGAAGACATCTTTAAAAGCTTACACATATCTCCCTGGAACAAACAAGACTGAAAAGACAACTCATTGAAACCTGTATTTGAACGGCCTTAACGTTGCTACTCTGGAAGGGGTTTTTCCGAAGAGATGGTAACGTGCAACCCAGAAATAACGGACAAAAACTAATAATAAAAAACTTCACGCCATCCCGAGCTCTAAACTTTTTTTCAGTTAAGACTGTCACAATAAGGAACCAGTAAAACGCAAGCATCGCTTCTACTGGTACTGTAAACGCATTCAAAAATCGTTTCGATAAATATTGAACTACGAACCTCCAAGTATTATAACGTACTGATTCCATGTCCCTAACTCCTGGGGCCAGTGTATGATTGTGGTACATGTACATTATTGAAATGCCTAACTTTAGTGAAATGCATGCAAGTGACTCGATTGGCTTGCGGGATTAAGGTCTACCTGCATGAATCGTGCCTATACATTAGACGGCATGGGACTTGGGTGGTAACCCAAGAATGGACAAAACAGCTCGTTCCTATTGCTTGTTCCAATTTCCTATTCTTATCCACTGCCATTACATGGCCTTTAATGATGACTTATACGACAGGTAGTTCTAAATTGGTAATTGTTTCTTTTAGATAGAAGTCATTTAATAAGAGTTTGCTTTCGGAAAATTCTAGCTGAGCGAATAATTGTTTTTCTGAGTACCCAACTTCAGTGTTAAATACGTCATTTACTTCGTTATACAGGAAAGTAGTTTAAAAATATTGCCATTTTCTAACGGAATTTCAATGAGACTCTTAGAGAGAGACTTCCCAGACCAAAAAACGTAAACAAAGACAGTTTGGACAACATGTAAGTGAAACATTCTAGACTTTAAAAAACTTAGGTTAAAGAAAACTACACATATATTTACTCTACGTCTACTGACCAAGAGCTGAAGCAACGAAGAGGCACAAGACGAGGACCTTCATGGTGAACTACTGATGAGATTTGATGTGCTGCTACTAAAATGAAGTGTCATTTTATACCCTGGGCCTGAGAAACTCCACCAGGTGCACCATGGAAAAACCAGTTCTCAGTTTGAAAACTAAACTTTAACACTTAACAAAGAACTCCACAGACAATCAGAGATAAGGTTTGCTTTGATCTATGTAATGAACAAAACTCATACGATGGTCATGTGTTTCATACACTGGTAGTCATCATGCGTTTCAACTTCAGCAGAAATTTTCAACGAGATGAAGGAAAAGCCACCTTTGTAAAATACAACAAATTGAAGTGCATTCATATAGATAAACTAATATTTCATTTAACAACAAAAGTTCATTTCTATCAACATTTAGTACAAAAAACTTGCTTGAAATCAGCATGCAACGCAATTTGAAATCAAACGGAAAACTAATTATTCATGCATAATGTGAAGTGTCGCAACACTTCCAGTCACCTTATAAGTAGATACTAGGTTTTTACGCCACTTTTACGTTAATGCATTCACACAATGAGTGAAAAAATGGCAATGATGCGTGACATCACAGAATAAATTACACAAGTTAAGTATCATAGACACATTTGTAGATATTGTGGATAAAGTTGAACGCAACTTTAGCATTATTTAATGAATGCTAAAGAGAATCAGGTAAAACAAAAACTAAGCATACGCAAATTGTAGTAAAGTAAGGTCAGTCTAATAACAGAACTACATCAGAATATTGTACAGTTGTCCTTTCTGCGTTCATAGCCAAGAGCAGAATAAAGCGCCAAAAATGGGTTAAAATGACATACACTGCTAGTACAAACATTATCCTTGCCTTCCTAGTAGATCTCAATAATTCTATCCAACCTATATACATGTATAACTCTGAAGAATAATCTTTTTCAGCAACACTCGCTGAATTATCCTTGTTTGGCAAACACATGATTTTAAGCCATCATTTGTGAACTAAAATCTACGTGTACACGTTTTTCACATGTATAGAAATGTGTGAAAATTATGTACTGAATCAATACACTCAACATTTATATGTATTAGTTTAAACTTTGCTCATACATCGAACTCGTAAGATGGTGATCAGAGCCGATGCTTAATCTTTACAGGAAGTTCAAAGGCACTTCATATGGTCGTTACTTATGTTTGAAAAAAATTGTCAAAAATAACCCAAAAAATTTTTATTTTGAAAAATTCCGGAATAATTTAATCCCACACGCACGATATCACTCAGAAGCATTCTTATGAGTATACTGTGGTGAGGAAACGTCAGTTGAAAATGATTCAAATTATATTTTTTAATTCCAATAATATTAACATTTTTTAATTCCACCTCCACAGGACTATCATTTCCCGATTTATAATTCATTGTTATGGAGCAATGTGGATATACTGGTCCAATACCAGTGTCAGGAGCTCATTTCTGTAGAATATAATAGAAAATAATAAAATGTGGCAATGGGAATGAGCCGACTGGTTCATTCTTGGGTTACTACACAAGTCACAAACATTCAACATCAATCACGCACAGGCATCCAAATTGGAGCAAGAGGAGATAGAAGAAGGAAGGATAACAGTGACACTCCTATTATCATGATACCGAGTAATTATATGACTCGTGCTTCACAATAATTATAATTGGACTAGCGGTACACAATGATATGAATAAAACTCGCGCGTACATAATAATTACGCAAACCAGGAACGTTTTATTCTGTTTACGTCAGCCTAACACCTGTTCATTGGTATTTTGAGGTCATTTAGTTTAAAAAATAGTTAGTTTTTATCATTTCAAGTTTATTTCTACGAGCTGGCTCATGCTGGTGCCAACCGTAGCTGCAAAAGATACATCATTTATATTGAATTATGCTGATTTTTTATCTGATATATCCTTATGGATTTAGGCATCTACTTACCTATTCAGACACAGCTAAAATTAGATATTTAGTGTACTTTATTATAATATTTTCTCTCTTTTTATATAGATTTCAATAATTAACAGGAGTTCAGTACCATGGTCGGATTTTGAAATAAATGTTTGAACCCCTTGACTGTTTTCGCAATAAATGAGGAAGTTTTACAGTACGACTCCTGAGGATGAACATTAATTTGTGAAAAGAGATTACTTGGCTTCCATTAAGCTTAAAATTCGTAATCAGGATAAATCACGGGTCCCGCGTCATGAACTTAAGTCATACTCGTATGTCGAAAATGTAAGCCTATGAACTAAGGACACTAGAGAATCACGAACATCTGGTATTCATATAGTAGCGTGTGAGCAAAACAACCCTTAACTTGATTGCTACGTTTGCTTCACAACGGTTTCTAGTTTAACGATAAAACTCGATGGAAATTAAGTTACCGCAATATTGATTCAGCAATTCGTCCCGTACTTTAATCTGAAGAAATACCAGAATTTTTTTCGCAGAACTAGTTTTCTTCGAAGATAAAAGTTATATGCGTGAAGCAGATGAAAATCACGGACATGAGAGTGATACAAACTTTGTATATACACCTTGAGTACTAAAACTAGGTTTATTGATTTAGTTAGAGACTTTGATCTGTGAAAAGAGCAATCATAACTCCTGGCTTCTAAATTTAAAGAGAAGAATACGCTCCATGCAGAAATAAATGTTAGTTTTTATTGGAGCGAAAAAGGTTCCCCAGCATTCTTTATAACTGAAAAAGGTCTTGTGTACTGTTTTGACGAGACGGGGCTGCTACGGGCGATGGGTACTCCACAAGGGAGTCCCATTGAGATATTTCAAAGGAAAATGTAAAATGTGCGTTACTTTACACCGGAAACTTGCTCGGTGCGATCCCTATGAATCACATTGTGCACCCAGAAGAGAAGCATGGATACTTTAAAGTTTTATTAGATTTACTGAAGTAAAATGAACACATTTGGGAAATAAGTGTGGACATTAAAATGGTCTGAGTTTTACTTTTCCAACAAGAACTGTATACAAAATACCCTCGTCACGGCGAAGACAAGATAATCGAATGAAAAAGATTCAAAGAGGTCGTGAAGACTTGATACAATCCAGATGTTCTAAGCGAAATTTATTTTATTAATATGTTGATTTGCGTACCATTGTTGTGTATTATGTATGAGAATTAACTGCATCTATTCGATAAAAGGTGATGTTATCTAATATTTTATTTATAATTTCAGATTTTATTGACATCATAACTTATGGATATGAACAGTTAAACATGTTAAATTATACTGATCACGAATATTATTTATACCGTATAGTATATGATACAGAAATATCAAAGAATCAAAACAACTTGTCGGAAGAAAATGAACTCTACATTTCAAATCAGCACTTGAAAACGAGCTAAGATCTTGAGAGCTTAAGTCAGCAAAATGTGAGTTGCTCTGCGGCTTAAGACTCGCAATATGAAATACACGACACGTCACTCAGTTATCATATGGCACGAGTTAAATAATAATTACATGACTCACGATACACAATAATTACATGGCTCGCATCACACAGTTATCAAATCACATGTGATTCACAATAATTATACGAGTTGTGATACACAATAATTACATGGCTGGCGATTTACATTTAATGTACGGCTGGTGTTACACAATAAAACAACTAAAATACATTGTTCCGGCAAGTCCTAAACGAGTTCCCCAAGGAATATCAGATGATAACAAATTTATCACATATAGTAGTGCCAGATTAAAGTGAAAGTGGAGACTCCACAATGAACTATGCCTTGTCGTCTTCCCCTTCGAAGTTAAACTCGTGTTCTACTCGAATTAACCATGAAAAAGTTCCTAAAAATGCGAACAAACCACAATTACGTTTTGTAGACATTACAGGTGTCCTACAGGCGCCATCACTGGTCCATAATGGAAGTTTTTGTCGTGTCTTTTCGTTTCATTCCCCGTTGGTGAATATACTGCAGTAGAAACTATAAGGCTTACTTACTCATTTCTTTTGAATACGCAGAATTTTTTTTTTGCAAAATTGGAAACTAATGATGGATTTAGCCCTCGACAAATAAACTTCTCTAAATGCCGTCAGTTAAACAAAAAGTTTCACCTTTACCTCAAATTTCGTTACCAGGACACCAAGTAACATTCTGCACCTAAATCTAGTCATTGGCAACACTCGTATTCAAAACTAGTGCATCTTATACTACAGCTGGGTGCATCATTGCAGCAGTTGTCATGGTGTTTCAAAAGTATCATTGAGATATAACACAAGACTGCCATGATATATTAATGACGCTGATAGAAGAAATCATCAACCCATTCACCGGTAATTCTGAGTTATTAAGATAAACAAGTAAAAAACAGACACCACTGAAGTCATGCTCTAGGGCAGTAACAGCTTCTGGCTTTCTTTATTCGAAATCCAGATATATATCGAAGGAAGTGCTAATTGAGACCAAGAATCTATGTCAATGTTAATATGGTAATGTTACACAACTAAATATTCGCTTGCTCTATGAAAAAATTTGTTTCGAATGACGATCTATTGAAATCTACCAAACAAACTAGGTACTGGGACAAGTATGAGTTGCTTTCTTATGTTTCAGTAGCTCAGAACCATACCCATTTCATAATGGGCTACGAAAAGGTAGTGGGAGTCCCAACAGTACCCGGAGAACCGTCTTTCAAACTTAGCGTCCAGATCACTTCGCTCGGCATCAACCACACCTTCTCCTGAGCCTCAATCTACACTTCAATCGCGATCTGCACAAGCCACTTTATCTTCAGTGAAGACTATGACACACCCAAAGATTTTAAAATGAGAAGTAATCCTGTAAAAAGGAGCCGTTGTTATCTGAATGTGTTAAATTAATGTACGGAAAGAAGGCACTTAAATCGACTCGTGGCTTCGAGATCCAGAAATTTAAGATAATTTAAATTCTATTCGTAGTACTTGAGAACATGTACGAATATTTGAGTTTGGCATAGATTTAATAAATTCGTTCAAACTGGAAATCTACTTCCATTCCGCAGATTAGGGTAGGTGAGTGGGATCTGAATATGCAGTGTTAAGCGGTACCACTCGACTCACAACAAAGGGCCATTGTCAAGATTATTCTGCACAAAGGCTACGTATGGGTGAGAACCTTGAACGACGTATCTCTGCTCTTCTCTGACTTTTTTTGCAGTTCAATTCCATAGCGTCAGGCGTAACTCGGCTCGCACAATTTCAAGACTTCGTCGAAGATGCTCTGGTTTCAGGATGGGGTCATATCAACAGCAACGATACTTCCAGCTTTAAGTGACTCTATCCATCGTGTCCGACGCTTCATGCAGGGTTAGGTTAAGTCACTGATATCACTGATTCTTTGGTCTGCGCCGGAGAAAAAGCCGAAGACTCCTGCCCGGGAGATTCTGACGGACCCTTGGTTTGTGAAGGATACTACATCAGCGGTGTAGCGTCTTGGGACTGTGGTTGCGCTCTGACTGGATACCCTGAAGTCTACACTCAAGTTTCTTTGTCGACCGGTTTGAGTCCAATACAAACATTCATAGTGTTTTGAATGAATCTGAAAAAATAAATACCCATAGTAAACGCATAGTCTTTGTTCAACAATTAATTTTTTAATGCATTTGTTTGTCTTAGATGCATGTATTTCACAGAACGGGGAGAAGGTTCTCATAAGAAATCGAATCGTTTTAATCGCATCACTGTTTCAGTTTCTGCTTAAAATTCTTCAGAGACAAAGCTACCCACCCCATCTGCTTCGTCATAGGTAAACGGGAAAATTAGGTGGTTTTCTCTCACCACCTGGATGCTTTCATAAATTACTGGATTCTTAGACAAGCGCGAGAAAGTTACCTTCAGTTGTCATAGTCGAATTTGACAATATTTTACAACATATGAATGGAGAATGCATAAAACTGCTAGGGCTGAGTTCTCCTAAATAATGTTAACATGTACTACACTTCATACATTCATATATTGAACATTAAAACTATTAAACACCAGTTGCAAAAATTTGAAATGTTTCACACCTGTGTATTTCATCAGAAATATGTATTTTCAAACCTCTGAACACATAAAAAACAACTTTCACAACAAAAACATGGTTTGTCAAATGTATTCTTGTACTGGAATAATATCAATTCCTTTCTCTTATTCAAATGCTCGATAGTTTCAATGATGAACTTGTGAGCTCAGATTTGCTCTCATGAAACTTTTCAAAAATTACTTACAGCCACTGTCTCTTTTTGGTGGTTGTCAAGTGAGCCAGTCCTCGTTACTCCATTGTGGTGAACGCAAATTTTTAATTTACACAAATGAGTCTAGCATTAGGTACTTAAAATTAATTAACTCAATCACCGACATTAAATATTTTCCAAGATACAATGTTCGAGAAAATATCTCCCCTCCCCGTCAAGCCTGGACACGATATGGTTAAACGTCTTGATTATTAGAAAATTTAAGACAGATATCCAAAAACAATATTTAAAAGTAGTGTTCGTTTGAAAAACAGTCAAATAATGTGTATGATGGAGTGTTGCGTGACTCTACACAAAACGAATATAAACACAATTGTTTGGAAGTCCATTTATATTGCGCCAAGATACACTCTAGTCTAGAGCTTCCAGTTCATAATTCATGGTTACACTAGACAGAGTGTTCTGCTTAGCCTCCTTGATGTGTCATATTGTAAGCCGAGTTATGCAGACGTTCGTAAGTCGAAAAAACATTGCAGAGTAAAGTATAGCGATGGATCAATTCAGTTGTGCTTTTCAAGGAAGTTACGAGGTGGCTTATTTTACTACCCTGAGAGCATGATAAAACGGCAAGATGATATCTGAAGAAACAAGATATTTTTGGGAGCTTGATTTACGGAGATTTAGAGTTAGACTATGGTAGCGACTCGAAATCTCCATCAAATTAACATTTACTAATTCTGAATATTGTTAAAACCAAACTTATAGAATAATAGTGACAGTCACTCTACACAAAAACCTGAAAACTTGTGGCCACGGAATTATGAATAAAAGTGAAAAAATGGATTCTTTGGTATCCTTAACATGGTTTCGCTTGAACATAGAAAGCGCTAAAAACTACTCGTTTTGACAATAGCGTAAGAAAGTATTCTTTTAGACCTTGCTTTATTTTCAAAGTACGTCAGTAGACGACCTTGTATTAAGTTGAGCCAATTCAGTCTTTTGAGATAAGAACAAGAGCAGCGATGATGGTTTCTCAAAGCGTCTCATCTGAGACTCATGACTTAAAAGCGTGGAAGCCCGTAAATACCGCTGCCATTCTATTCATTCATGGGCAGCTTAATTCCGTAGATTTTTAGTGCCTCACTGAAAAACGCGAAAAAAATTTAACTGTTTACAGTTTACGAATCATCTTAAATAGAACAAAAAGACAAGCTTGTCAAACTGAACCTTAATAAAGTCTGTTGAGATCATATTTTTTCCAAGTCTCTACAGACCTACACATATTCATAATTTTAATTTAACAGTAGCGTTCATTTTTTGAACCTTGACCGTGCTCACTGATGTTTAAATTGACGAACATAATCAACAGTTTTAGTTACAACTAAAGGTAGCATATAAAATGACTACTCGTTAAATTTTCTCGCAAAATTTTAGACATTAATGTTTGCGCATGCGCTTTCTTTATAGCTCACGTAGCCATAGTAGTTTTTCGAGGCGCTGCACGAGCTTACTTTAGTCGCCGCCATTCACTGAAAACTTCAGGGACAAAAATTTAAAAACTTAGGTTGGCCTGCGATACTCGCGCTGGAGGTCGTTGGTAAAAATAAACTGTGTGTTCCAAGCACCTCCACAAAATACAGACAAAAAAGGTAAAATAACTACTTGGAAATCTAAAAAGGGAAAATCAACATTTTGTAGAGTGCTATATTCATCACTAACAACTGCATCTACCATGTAAAATTAGTGCACTGCTCGAAATCATTCCACTTGACATGGATAAAGCTCTGTCATAAAGCCCTGGGACTTCAATAGAGTTGAATATCAGCTGAACTAGACTTCAAAATTTCACGAAATAACGAATTTTTTAACAGAAACTTTGTGCAATATACGTGCTAAGAGGAGACACATTATCCGATAAATCTAAGCAGCTAAGTGAGTAATGAAGTCCCATACATGTTGCGTAAGAAATATATTATCTATAATATATCTATCTATCTAAATACATCTATCTATAAAAATACAATACAATATATATATATATATATATATATATATATATATATATATTATAATCAGAATAGGGATGAATAAAATATCGCAACACGAACGAGCCGAGTGATCCATTCTTGGGTTGCTGCACATGTCCCATGCTTTGTTAAGTTTAGACATCATTCACGCACAGGCACCTCAAAGCAAAAAAAGTAAAAAAGAAAGAAGGAAGGGTTCCAATTCATGCTTGTAGTCACTAGTTTTCAAACGATAATATCCTGATTCATATTGGACAATAATTATCTGGCTCGTAGTACACAATAACTATGTGGCTCTCACAAAAAGCACATGACTTACACATAAGTACAAAATAAAATTAATAATGCACAATACTTGCATGGATAGTGATACAAAATGGCTATAGTTTATAATGCACAATAATCACAGGATAATTATGACTCCCTGTGAACAATAACCACGTGGCTCGAAACACAATGGTGACGAGCAGGGTTGCCAGAAGGTTTTCGTGAATAGTAACAACTTCTAATCTCAAAACGTAACAAATTTGTCAAAAACGTAACAAATTTTAAAAATTTCTAAATAATCGCACTATTTTTATATTAATACCCTATTATGCGTTATTGCAATATGTTGCTAAACTCATTATGCACTTATTGAAGATATTTCTTCTGTATCATGAAAATTGTAGATTTTTTGCAATAGAACTTATATAATATATTTTTAACAGAACATTGATCAAGCGTAGCAATTTTTTGGATTAGTTCGCTAAATTCTAACACAAACAAAAATCGTTTTCCATAACTATGTTCATTTTCTCTGCATACATAGATAAAAGAATAAAAATCTCTATTCACCTTTCAAAAAGTAGCTCCTACATCCGTGTTAATGTCGTATAAATTCACTTCTGTTATCAATTTGATTGCTGGGAGGCTTCCAGTGTGTACAGAATGTGTCGGCAAATTGACATTTCGAATACAAAAGTGGATATTAAAAGGCAGGTAATATCTACATTTCAATTGCAATCTCTGTATTTTTACTATAATATTGAGTAGAGAAAATGACCACTCGAAACGCGCAGAAAAATGTGGCAATGCGAGTAGACTCTGCATTAGTTTGAACAGTAATGTATAACGAAGACCATCCCCACTAAATGACGCTATTTTTGAATTGATACAACAGTGTTTTC
Source organism: Trinorchestia longiramus (assembly GCA_006783055.1). Taxonomy (NCBI): domain Eukaryota; kingdom Metazoa; phylum Arthropoda; class Malacostraca; order Amphipoda; family Talitridae; genus Trinorchestia; species Trinorchestia longiramus. The sequence continues at coordinate 213,561 of VCRD01000395.1, read as the reverse complement.
TTTTGAAATATTTCTTTCGAAACATTTCAAAAATCTTGCTGGTTCTTTTCCATCTGTGTGAGACGTGTCTTCTAAAGTGAGTTCCCCTCTATCGGTGTTTATCTATACTTTGTTTTTGATATATTATTTGGAAATTTCCACGGAAGGGGAATGATAGTGTTTTCCCTACTTTAATGTCATCTGGATCAATTGCGTGATATATATCATTTGATGAAAACTGGTCGAAAATTTGCTTCATTTACGATATATAAAAATGATATAAAAAATATAAACAAGTTCTGTGTCAGATCGTAATTTTCCAGCAATCGTCTAAAACTAATTAAGTTCATGCTGCTACTTGCTACTGGCCCAGCTATGATACTATCGAACTGTACAGCGGTGCTGCGATGGGATGCAGCAAAACAAAACGTGTTTTGAATACATTGCATATGCGTTTGAAATATGAACCAACTTTGAATGTTGAAAAAGTAACAACTTCTGTTAAAGTCGTAACAAAAGTAACAACATGAAGATTTGCAAGCAAAAAGTAACACTTTTGTTACGAACGTAACAATTCTGGCAACCCTGGTGACGAGTCTCGAAGAGCATAAGAATTACATGACTCATGGTACAAAAAGTTAATAAATAACTCATAAAACACAATAATTACACTACTCGTGGTCCAAATAATGATAGAACTCTTGATTCACAATAATGTGTCTCGTATACGAAATTGTGAGTAAAGTACACAACATTTTCATGACTCGGGGTGCACATTGTGACTCATTAAATATGTACAATAATTGAACGGCGTAATACCTGGCTCGTTGTACTCAATGAAATAGAATTTTTACGATCAGGCTCTAGAATGCTTGTTCAACAAAAGGAAATGGAAAATTTTTGAAAGTGTTCACTAGGCAGCTGATTCCAGATTCCGACAATTTTAACTACATAGAAAAAAAATCTAGAGCGTAGAGCGTCAAGGAATTTTTTATTTATCGGCTTCTGAATGTCCTGCCTGGTGCACACGTCATTGTTCTAAACGTCACTGTCCTGTTGAAAAGTCTATCTTAAACAACGTAGTTAAAGCCATTGACATATTCACAAGTCTCGATTAGCTGTCTCTGTAGTCTTCTTTGTTCTAAGAAGGTGAGCTCAAACTATTGAAGGCGCTGACAATGCAGGTTATTATTACCAATATGAATTACTGAACATTTACCAACTTTGAAGCTCATTTACAAAGTTTTGACCGATTGCAATAGACGGTTGAGCTCTGAATGAATAGTTACTACCTAGCTTAATTAACGCTCTGCGACTGAGTCTAGCGTGTAATCTTATTCATTATACTGATGACTTCGAATTCAAGGTTGTTGATGTAGCTGATGAAGACGAGTGGACCTAAAACGCCCCTTTGGAAGACCCCTTTTGTCCCAAGTGTTCAGTCGCTAAATTGATCATGAATCGTCACTCGTTAAGTGCGACCTGTCAGCCAGTTTGTATTCACGGAGAGAATTTGCCTTGTTTACCACGGACTTATACTTTGGCCTTAAGCATTTTGTAAGGAAATTTATTGACAGCTCTTTGAAAATTTAGATTTACAAGACCTTAGTTTTCATTCTCAAAAATACGGTTGACTTCTCCAAAAAAGTCGAAGATGTTCGTGAGACCACATTTTTTCCAACATCCGTGCTGGGTGTCTTCAATCACGTTTTGGGCTCGGAAGCTGATTAATCAGTAGTCATTGGGTGCTTGTTGGTTCTTTATTTTACATCAGCGAGGCATTTATCTGCTGCCAATCCTACAAAATATTCATATTTCCAGTGAAGATTGATCGATAGAGGATATCCGACAAGTATTTACTAATTACATCGGTTGTATATTTGAATATTTTTAAGAGCTAAGCTGTCGGATCCGATCGATTTATATGTATAGGTTTAAAAGACAGTTTTTCTACCTCTTCAACTGTTAAGATGCCGTACGTCAGCTTCCTGGAATTTTAAGGTTTAAAATTGTGTGAGTTCAGTTAAGTCTTCCGGAGTGGACATTGAGGTAGAGTATGTATTTAGCACTCAGGTTTTGCTCTTGTCCGTACGGGTAGAGCCATCAAGATTGATCAGTAGGTCCAATATTATCTCCTTAGAGTCGAGTCATTGACACATTAAATTTTGAAGAAACTTTTCTGGTTAATTTTGTTCGACGTGCAACAGTGACATTTATTCCGCTTTGCATATCTTCTCATTCGTTTGATGGTCCTGCCGGTGCTAATGTAGTAATGACGATAAGGTTCTGTTTACTATCTTTTAAGCCTTTTGTATGGCTCTAGCCTGGCATTTATGAGGCTCCTAAGTGTTTTTTGTACAATTCAAGAAGGGTTATCGGTTGGTTCCAGTCGCTTTGTTGGGACGTATTGCTCAGTTGCTGATTTTTTATTTTTTTTATTTCAGAGTCGTGATGAATTCCTGAGTATTTTTGCTCCTCATTATTTCTGGAGTTTCAAAACTTCACAGTTCTGCTTTCTGATGGTCACAGCTCGTCCGTGTGTAGTTCAAGACTTTTTTATATAATTTAAAAAGTTGATTAGAGACTCTTAGTGTAAGACGCCTTAAATAGTGCAAGACATTTTTAGTCGTTCAAGACGCATTTAGAAGTAGTACAAGACGTGTTTAGTAGTTCAAGGCTTGATTAGTTGTTCAAAACGTATTTAGAAATAATACAAGACGTGTTTAGTAGGTCAAGACTTGATTAGTTGTTCAAAACGTATTTAGAAATAATACAAGACGTGTTTAGTAGGTCAAGACTTGTTTAGTTGTTCAAAACGTTTTAGTAGTAGTACAAGACGTACTACTTAGCTTAAGACATTTCTCTCCAGTTAACGATGTTTCTTGTAGTTTAAGATTTTTTCCTGAGAAGACATTTTTTTAAAGCTGAAGACGTTTAAAAATGATAATTACTTTTAAAAGTTTCAGTAAATTATAATTACCATTTTTTCAATCCTGAGAATTCAGTACTTGAAAATTCACTTTAGTAACAAATATCTAAGCATTTTTCTTCACTTTATGAGAGAATCATTTGAGTAGTGGGCTAAATTTTTAGAATAAATTCTGCTTTGTACTGCACTTTGAGTACAGTTGAGTGACTGTGCAACCCTCAATTATCGAACAGGTAACTAATATCGTCTGTCCATGATACTGCATACCAGCTCTTCCAACAATGGAGGTGCAATGTTTAACTTTTGAAAACCAAGGGTGTGCACATGTTGTTTCAAAACAGCATTTATTGCCAACCTCTGGTGAATTACCTTGGCAACTAACAACAAAATTTTGCCAAAATTCAGAGCAATATTTACCTCTGTTACGACTGAATATAAAATTTCCAAAATTTACGTACGTAAAATTTTCTCGGCTTTGTGATATGAAAACAACGTATTCTAAATCTACCTTCCATTTAAAGCACTCCCTGTTGCAGTAATAACAAAGAATGCTTGGTTGAAGTTATAACCAGTGCTCAAAAATTCAAGACATTAATATAAAGTTATGAAAGTCCCCATTGTAATCGGAAAATGCAGTAAAACGGAACCAACAAAATGTTGGAAGTTTAACCCTTTAGCGACCAATTTGTTTTTCTAGTTTCTACGTCTAAGCTCACAAAGACCGTCTGTACACTGATGCAATGAAGCACGCTGAGAGCCAGGCAGCCAAAAGAACGACGCTGTAACATGCCGCCGCGTTCAAACCTAGTAGCAACCTCATATTGCTCACTGTTTAATTATTAGAACAATTCTCCCAAAGACCGTGAAAGACGACCGAATTGTCCTTTTAGTCGCTAAAGGGTTAAATACACAGGTACTCATCATGCAGTATCGCAAAATTGATATTAATGTCGCCACATGAACGTTCTTAGTAGGAGCTATAACCGTCTAAATGTTTGTTTTTGTACTTTTCACCAACATCTGCTACAAAAGCTGCATTATTTCCCACCACTGCACTGTATAAAGAGAAGGTACGACTGATACCAGGCATTTCTATTGACGCTTTCCGACTCATCATGAAGGTCCTGATTTTGTGCCTCTTGTTCGCCTCAGCCCTCGGTGAGTGAACTGTTGTCAGGCAACCTGTCACGCAGCCTGTCACGCAGCCTGTCACGCAGCCTGTCACGCAGCCTGTCACGCAGCCTGTCACGCAGCCTGTCACGCAGCCTGTCACGCAG
>VCRD01000395.1:179286-209333 GCA_006783055.1 Trinorchestia longiramus | reverse complement strand
CTGTCACGCAGCCTGTCACGCAACGTGTCACGCAGCCTGTCACGCAGCCTGTCACGCAACGTGTCACGCAACGTGTCATGCAACGTGTCATGCAACGTGTCATGCAACGTGTCATGCAACGTGTCATGCAACGTGTCATGCAACGTATCATGCGACGTGTCCAAAGCTAACGTTAATAAACGGATCGCTTATGCAATGTTTTTCAAAATCTTGTCTAAAATATGCTCGGAATTTTAAATAGTTTGCTCGCATTTGAAGTCCCACCTGCAGACCAGGCCCAGGAGTGGACAAATAGTCTGTATACTGAGCAATTCCTGGGTAGACAGACTGTTTTAAGTCTTTTACAAAAATTTTCAGGTTTTCCTAATTATTGGATTATTAACATTTTTGTAATAAAAATCGTTGAACTTTTTCGAAGCGTAGTTCACATGGAAGTATTTTTCTGCATTCGTTTGAAATATATTTAACACATTTCCTGCAAAGTGACCCACCGGTGTATCACTCAGGTTAAGGTCTGTAATTTTTTCAAAGCTTTCTAAGGACTATGTGTACAAAGTCAAGATTCGCACCGACTAGGCAATCGCAGGAAACGTGTTAAGTAACTGTATCTACTTAATAAACATTTTGGATGAAGTTTGACAAAAAGAGGATTGACGAAAGCTGCCACACGATGTATGATCAATAAGTATACAAACTGGAGATATAAAAAGAAAATTACAACATATACCAATTTGACATTCAATTTCCTTCAACGTAGTTTTTTTTTAAAGCCACACAGTTCATCCAGCGGTGTTTCCATTGATGGAAACATTCCTAGATCCAGCTCTCTGAGATAATTCAGCAGGTGCCACGTGGCATTCACTTTGATTTCCTCGACATCCTGAAATCCCGTTCTTGTCAAAGGGAATTTGATTTTAGCAAGAAGAAGTTGCAAAATGCGAGCCTTGGGGAATATCGCGACTTACAGAACATTTTGCTGAGTCAAAAATTGTTCCGTAAACTGCTCTGAAAACGCAGATGCGCTGTTTTGGTGCAATTGGCTCCCAGTGAGCGCATGCAATTTTGGCCTTTTCCCACGAACAGTATCTCATCAACGCCGTAAAATTCATATTAGTACTCATTAGTACTCCTTCTTTGATATCTGACAAGGTGGAGCATACTCATGGTGAACAATCCCCTTCGAATCAAAGTTTTTCAGCTCTGCTGGCTGCAGGCCTCCCGGAACGTTCATCACAGTCATTATTTTTTCGGCTATCATGTAAACGTATAAACTATTCGTACACTTGTGTTAAGCTCATATACTCTTCTTCATACACTATGTATAAACTCAGGCAGGTGTCTGTACGAGTATTGCCAAGCCTTTGGTGAAATTTTATGCAGATTCTCTGCACAACTCTGCTAATTCGACGACCATCCGTTACACATGTTTCTTCCAAACATACGATCTAATAAACCATCAACGTTAAAATTTCGTGTCCATAAAAATAAAATTAAAGTTCACTCTATAGCAACCAAGCAGCTTCACTCAACGTGGCGTAGCCTCGTTACCACTGCAACTGTCCGGATATTTATTGATATGACCTTGTACATGTGATTCAAGTCTTCATGTTTTTGAATGGCTCAGAAACATCATTTGGGTAAAATAAAAACCATACAATAGATTCAATACACTTAAATTATTTAGTAATTGTCACGTATCGTACGAAAGCTTATTAAAAAAGCGTTCAACTAAATCCATGGGCTAAACTATTTATCGCGTTTACCCAGCGTTTTCCTTTTCCAAATTACGAGGGTTGTTTTTTCAGTCTCTGATGAGCTATAAAACAGGCAAATATACATTACATTACAATTTTATAGCCACAAGTACTGCAGGATCATTCCTATTTCTGTTCATAATCGCTAAAATGGTTGAGACATTTGTCATACAAGCTCCTCGATGCCTTCTTCAAAGAAGTTAGCCGCCAGTGAGGAAAGATACGTCTTGACGAGCACAACGGCCCCGGACCCACCGAGCATCCAGCTTCCGGTATCCTAGGTCTCATACGATTGTACACAAAGCAAACCTCGAAGTGCCTGGAAATTCTTCTGAAAGTTCACTCATTGTAAATCTTCGTTTGGTGTTGACCACCAGATCAACACGTTGAACGAGGCCTACAGTAGCGACAGACTTGTGCCCCTGTCCACCTTCTTCATGGACGTCGGTTCGCTCTTCGTCAAATTTCCTACACCACTTTCGTACACTACCTTCACGCATAAATTTGTCACCGTAAACTTTGTTCATTTTGCGATAAATTCCAGCAGCACTACGTCCTTCTGTTTGCAGGAAACGGATTACACTCTCACATTTGGCGGGAACATTTATCGTAGTGGCCATGTTCAATTGCCAGTACTTCTGGAAATCAGGTTACATCCGTTTTGGCGATTGTGTAGAGAAAGGTAAATCCTGTAGAACCTTTGGTAATAGAATTATTATGCTATGTAAATTTGCGTTTTTTCTATAGCCCATTGGTGGTTCAATACAACAGCCCTCGGATTATCAGTGTCAAGATATTTACCTAATCCTCACACGTAGGATATGGATCAACACAGTAATAAAGCTTTCAAAAACTAACACTAGCAACAACACACTGCTTGTGTCTGATAATTACTGAAACAATTACTAATATATACACGTATTCAGAATACAATTCAGACAACAGAAACGAATTCAGGGTGCAATTAAATAAATATAAACACATTTTTCATACCATTTCAGCCGCTCCACAGACCATCCCTCGCTACAGGAGGGGCCACAACAGGATTGTAGGAGGCACTGAAGTCACCCCCGGAGAGATCCCTTACCAGCTCAGCTTCCAGGACACTACCTTCGGCATCAACTTCCACTTCTGCGGAGCCTCGATCTACACCGAGGGTGTCGCGATCTGCGCAGGTCACTGCGTCTTCGGTGAAGATTACGACGCTCCCGTAAACCTCCGCGTAAGACATTTTCATACCAAACATTTTTAGTAACCATAGTTCCTTAATATTTATCAAGTGTAATATGTACTTAATTTGACTCTGCAGCTGATTTGTTTATTATAAAATTAGTTTGTAGAGCAGAAATAAGTTTCATAAAATGCATTAACTTTTTGTAAGTACTTTTAGCACTATCCCCTACTTTAAAAAAATCATTATTTGTAATCACTGTGGGTACAATTAGCTTAAATAACTATTTACCTTGTTGAATCTTCCAGATTGTAGCCGGTGAGTTCAGCCAATCTAACGACGATGGAACCGAACAAGCCCGAGACGTTGTCAGGATTGTCTTACACGAAGACTACAGCTCCATCACAACCTTCAACGACATTTCCTTGCTGTTCTTCGACTCTCCTTTAGTTTTCAACGACTTTGTTTCCGGAGTCACCCTCCCTGAACCCCTGCAGGAATTTACCGGCGATGCTCTTGTGACTGGCTGGGGAACTCTTTCAAGTGGCGGAGCAACACCCGACACTCTTCAGAAAGTGACTGTCCCTATCGTGGATGATGCTTCCTGTCGCGAGAGTTATGGAGAACTTAGGGTCGCTGACTCCATGATGTGCGCGGGAGAAGAAGGCAAAGACTCTTGCCAGGGAGATTCTGGTGGACCCTTGGCATGTGGTGACTACCTCTGCGGTGTTGTGTCCTGGGGCATTGGATGTGCAGCCGCTGGATATCCTGGAGTTTACACCCAAGTCTCCTACTTCGTTGACTGGATTGTGGCCAATGCATAAATCAACAGTTCGTGTTTTCCAATCATTTATTTTGTTATTCCCGGATCATTTATCAGATTTTGCCACACTTGGTCTCAAAACATCAAGGTACAATTTTTCTCCAGACCAGCAATAGAATGCTCAATAAAATCTTTTTGTCTCACAAGTGTTTATGTTTGCCCCTACCTAACCCGTTATTACCACAAAAGATGACGTCCCAGAAAATGTAATGAAGCTCATTTAGAGCGCTGTAAACAATGGAAATATTCCAATAAAGAGTACATAAAATTTTCAATTAGTTAGATTGAGTTGTTTTTAATACACACTTAAGATTATCAGTATCATCACTGTAAAAATATCATTTACGTTATTGCTTTTCAACTTGGCAAATGAATTGAATAGTAGAAAAGTAGATTTTGCTACTTATTTCACTATGAACTTTTATTGTATCCCTCCCAGACTGCTAATAAAACACGAAGGACAAATTTTTCATTTATCCCTTCGAAAACATGTGTACTATATAATTTCTTGCTGATTAATTCAGGCCATATAGTTAAGTACTGATGAATGAAAAACAATTACATTGCTGGCTAAAATACAAGAAAAATTCCAAAATAGATGAATTTCGTAGTTCGAATCCAAGTTATCTCGAGAAAAATAACGGTATATGATCAACTTTACTTCATGCCATTATAATTGAAAATGATGCATTTTCAAAATCAGATGACAATATATGCCCCTGTATTGAACTAGATAGTCCTATGTTCCTGTTACTTTTTTCAACAGTGATAAGGAGCATCAACAGGACAGAAAACAGTCAAAGGTACAAGCATAGGATTGAAATACACTCGATCGTTGAAACAGTCGGACGATGTACAAAATAGCTTCCATGGAACGAAAATAAAACAAGAAAACGAATATTGACTAAATGCTAAACAGAAACAGGATCCAGCGACCATTTTCCAGATCTGGCTTGAGGAAGCTAAAGACGCATCCGTTACGCCAAATCTCATAGGATGCTAGAACTGCCGACAGACTTAATAAGCCTTTATATCTGAACTTACTTCACAACACTCCAGCCATCTACTGTAGTAAAAACTACCTGGTGTTTTTGAACATCTTTTTGCATGTGATTATTGGAAATCGAACAGGACAAAATATTTACTCAGACTTACAATTACCTTGAACTCTTGTGTTGCTCTCAATGTCCTACTCATAGTATTATATCAGGTGTTTATGATACAGAAATAATTCATAACTAAATTATTAATAAATTTCATAACTGAATTATTTGAAAAAATTAGTTACTAAATTATTTCAAATAAATCAGTGGTAATAACATTACAATGATAACTGCTGGTGAATTCAATTAACTGCTCAAATAGCAGACTGCATATGTAGTTAGAAAAACTTTGCCTAATTAATCCAGCAATTGCAGGTACGAAGAAATAACCTTGAGCCGCTAGTCTTTAATTTATGCACTAAAAGTTAAAACTATTAAACAACGCTACGTACTGATTTGAATCAAAACAACTCTCAATCTCCTTTCATCTACACACTGAGCTCGTCATAGATGGACGATTGTATAATCAGTTTGTTACAATAATGTGACTTTCTATGGAATTGCGTAGAAGAGAACACTCAAAGCCCTAGTGCTGAAGGAAGCTTATCCTGCATTTTCTACAGCCTATAATATTAAGATTTTTACTGCACAATCTGCTCTAAGATTGATTCCCAAAATGATTGAGGATTGCATTTAATATGGTGTAATATTCATAATTTTAGGGTAGAAACTGATCATTCATTTCAGATTTTTTGACTTAGAAATTGGAAGTTCGAAAACACGGCTACACAAATTAATTTCAGCACTCAGAAAAAGTTGTAGCAGGACTTTTAAAAGAGATTCTCAGGCTTAATTGTGCATCAATAACAACATATAAAATTGTAAACCAAAAACTTCCGTCATCAAAAAGTGTACCTGGTGGGCCAAAAAAAACGGAACACACCTTAAATTAAAAATGTTGATTGTTTGGCAACCCTTATCTTGCCTTTTCACACATCATAAGCAAGCCTGTTAATTTGACCTTGAAGATGAAGTTTTTTATTGTTGTTTACTGTAAAATGGCTTCCCAGTGAGATAAACGAGTGGAGATGTTTGCGCTTATTCGTGCAGGAATCAAAGTGAGTGAGGTCGCAAATCTGATCGAGGTATCCCGTACAACCGTCGACGCGATCAGACGCGCTGGCAGTGGTCGAAAGACTGTTGTGGATCGAGATAGCTTGCGAGATGCCATTCAAAGCAGTCCCTTGACGTCCATGCGCCAACATGCTAGGAGGCTTGGGGTTGGAGTGGCCACAGTTGGACGAGCAGTCGCAAAGCTGGGAGGCAAGTCCCTTGTCATTGTTGAAAGCCGCTGCTCACGCCAGCCATCCGCGCCAAACGTTTTGAACGTTGCCAGAGGTTCATGAATGATCTCAAGTCTGCTGCAACTGGTCGGGTGATCATCTTCTCAGATGAGAAGACTTGGACAGTCGATCCAGTGAGAAACATTGAAGCCCTCATATTGAAGCCAAGGCCTGTTGCGTTCGCCGCCCAAACATCACAGCCCTTAAAGCATCCGTTGACTGGGAGGTAGTGACCATGAACACGGACTACGTTGTCAAGACCTTCAAACCCTGCAGGCGCCGTCTCGAGGCCATCGTCGCTGCAGATGGCGGTTACAGTACAATTCCTTTAAACCGGCACTTGCAATTGATATTTTTTCCTTTTATCTCTAGCGTGTCTATGAATTGTTTGTAGTTACTTGGGTGATATGAGATTTAAATAAGGTTTTAAGGTATTTTTAAGGGATCGGCTGAAATAACAATTTTTATTAACCAGCAACTGTAAAAGTCCCATGGGTGCCGGTTAAAAAGACTTGCACTGTATATTGAATATAATTGAGGATTGGACCGGTATTTTTATCGCCTGGAAATTTTGTTCACCTTGGTTAAGGAGTTTGTGAGATACCCAGAGGAGAATTTAGATTTAGGGTTTGTTCAGTTTTTTTCGGCCCAACCGGTACTAATTGCGGTTGCTCATCGTTACTGTGTAATAGCCATTCTAACAATAGAGGTGAAACGTTCAACTTTTGACAACTAAAAGTGTAAACGGCATGGTTTTGAACAGCATTCATTGGCAGCTTTTGATGAATTTCCTCGTATGCTGGTGACAAAATTTTGCCAAAATTCGACGTAATTGTCACTTCTAATTATCCGTTTCAAGAGTACCCCTCTCTGAACCACTGAAGGAATTCACCGACAACGCCCGAAATTAACGGATAAATCTCGAACACTCTCCTGAAAGTGACTGTTCCCTATTGTGTGTGACAATGTTTTTTGAGAGAGCTATGTAGAAGAGTTTGATGTTTTTGACTAATAATGTGCGTCGAAAAAGGAAGCAAGGGCCTTTGTGAGAGAGATACAGGCGGACCCTCGATTTGTGGAGGCTACCTCTGCGGTATATCGACCATGAGGCGTAGCTTCGTTCCTTAGTGAATAGGAATGTCATCATCCATCACGATAATGATCGTAATCACACAGCTCGACGGACGGAAACTCACTTGAAAAAAATCTCTCTTGGGAAATATTCCTTCATGCACTATGTTACCCCAGCTTCGCTCATTCCAAGAATAATTATCACTTGTTTAGAAGACTACAAAACCATTTCGCTGGTCTTATGTTGACATCAAGTTGAAAATAAGTTGGATTCATATTTTGCTTCAAAATCTAATAAATTTTAGGAGCGGGGAATTTGTAAGCTTGTTAACCGATGGAATGATGTTTTAGAAAGCAAAGGAAATTATGTCACCACCTATAAGTATTTTTATAAACCTGACCTCCATTCTTAACATATACATTAAAATCAAATATTACTTTTGCAACCATATGATCGTTAGGAAGAATCCGGCTTTATTGATTAGAAAGACAGAGAGATAAATAAAATGTCATTTGTTGGTTTATAAATTACAGAATAGAAGTTAAAAATATTAGCCAACGCTAGGTAATGGGATGACCAAGAACAACTTCATCAATCTCCTTGAACTCAACAGTGACCTCGTACCAGCTGGTGCCGGTATCATCTGCTTTATCATCAATTGTCTCGTCCGTTTCCCACAGGCATGTTACTCCCGCGTGAATTGCAGAAAAACCCTCGTACTCATCGTGTAGGAAAAAAAAATTCTGACATTTCCATCTTCGTATAATACTAAGATTATTCAATTTTACCCTGCATTAATATTGATTCATAACATGAATGGGACATTTGCATAAGATAGTTTACTATTTGAAAATTTAGAATGGGAAGCGGTCTACAATTTAATATTTTTGAGTATGAAAATCAGAAATAAAAAACAGGCCAATACAAATTGATTTCGGCATTCATCAAAAATTTTAGCAACACTTTTGAGAAACATTTCGTCAACCCTAATTACCAATTGTCGATAATGAACCAATTAATGACGATAATGAACCAAATTACCAATTGTCGATAATGAACCAATTAATGACGATAATGAACCAAATTACCAATTGTCTATAATAAACATGCACATAAGCTGCGTGGTACGTGCAGGAACAATGTGTTTAATAACTTCCCTTGACGATAAGAATCCTTATCAGAAGGTTCAGGGAATCCCAATATGAGAATTCTGAGGCGTGGGAAAATTTCCAGAGACTGGACTTGGTACTAGTCCATCATCACCATGACTTCTCCTAGATGAAGGTTTTTTCAACGCCGAGAAATGACAAACATTAGATATAATTTAGCATAAAACAGCAACATAGCATGGATGAAAACCAAAAAACTGGCATTAGTTATGCCATTGCTGTCCTATTTGTGTGCCATTTAATCTGTTATCAAGAGAATGATTCAAAATTTGATACATTTACAGGTGATAAGCAAAAACTGAAGCTTTCGGGAAATCCATTCTAAGACCCAGCAAGTCAGGTGGTTGCAAGACAAATCTACGCACACTTGACTGCTTGAAAACTGATCGCTCGTTTGTTGGCTTACATTTCCGCACACGCTATTACATGTTTAAAATTTTATTTAAAAATGTAATTATTTGCTTTAAACACGCTACGCTGAGACACTGGTATTATTTATTTAAGCGTATGTTTATTATATGACAATTTGACAAATCGTTAATGAGTGTATAGTAGTAAACTTCGAATGAAACTTGATGCAGTTAAAAAAGTTCTGAATGATTCACGCGCCTAGATTTACTAGATATCCAAATGTACCCGATTGAATGTGGTTTAGTAAAAACTATCACGTACGAATGTCATGAATAAAGTTTTGTCTTATGTAACGATAAGTATTTACTCCGAATATATGTCCATTCCTAATAAGACCAATAAGCGTTAAGTTCGATCATGATTAGATGCACATATATTCATAAATACATACATATATACTTCCCAATATACAGGGTGTGGCAACAACACTTTCTTTTTCCTTGACTTTTTTAAAGGCAAAAAAAGAAAATTATTTTGCTGCATCTTGTACATTGCTCCTTCAAGCGACCCTTGAATAAATAGTAAGAACCCACTACAACAGTTCGACAGCACACCTGCACAAGCCCTAACTGCTTCAGAGAGCGCTTTACCAATTAAAGCGTACGGTAAACCGGTTGCCTCAACGGACACAATACAGCTACGGTATAGGATTCGGATAAGCCTTCAACTATGACTGCACTAGTGCAATAGCTGGCAACCAGGTAGCCCTTCCTTCCTGGGATGCTACAGCTACCAAAGCGTATTGACCAACGTAAATCAACTGGACACGCCTTCGGGAGCGTACCTAGGACAACCAGGAATGTCTACGCTGCTGTCTTGAATAGGCTGAACAAAACTTGTCCCTTCTCCAAACAAAAGCAGATCCTTAAAAAGGTATCTCGTGTGGCTACACACATTAGGGGGGTTATCGCTCATTTTACCTTGCACAAACAGCCTTCACAGTCTAACTTTTTTCGTATGTTTCTGTCTATATATCACTTGGCTTATTTTTAATGATTTCTTGCACATATACACGTTGCACAGTTTATTTCTTCCGTATGGGAAAACTCTCGAATTTGCAAAACGCTCGCACAGAAAGTCTGTAGTACGGAAAACCGGCGCTCCCCACGACGGAAAAATTAAGTACAAAGCGGAAACATAAAATTAATGCAACGAAAAAATGGCACCCACGACTGCCTTTTGCAGCACGTGTTGCCCATTCTCTGGTGAGTAGCTAGGGAAATTTCAGAGAAGTATCTATTCCTCAGGATACAGTGACGAGGACAGGCCCTGACAGCACGCATGCCTCGCCTTCCCGAACAAAGCTCTGAAATCTAACATTCTCCAAAGAGAGACAAGTCCCCAAGATACGAGTATAATGAGGGATACTACCCTTCACTGCATAGCTTTCGAAAAATCTACTGTATTCGGATACAATCTAAGGTATTTTTAATTGATGAAGCATAACTTCACGTTTATGAATAATTTTTAGGAAATCGTTAACTTGACCCAAGGTCAGCTTGCTCCTCTACAGCGCTTTACTCGAGCACACGGTTGCTTCATACTCTGTAATTTTCACTTCTTCTATAGAGTTCTAGAGGATAAAATTGAGTAGATGAAGGTTTAAGGATCGCTGTAGTGCAAGTTTTAAATGCATGCACTACAAAAACAATCCCCTTAATTTGACTTAATTGGCTCAAGACAACTACCCATCATGCAGTAGTGCAGATTCAATAAATTATTGAAGGACACAGTTCGAATGTAAGATACTGAAAATGATAATGTACTTTTCACAGTAAATTACACGTCATTACTTTTTTTCCTTTAATTTCTCTGTTTCACAAATGAATTTTTTACTCAACCCCAAATACTTTTTCTTAAATATTTTTGAAGATATCCCGATGATGAAAATCATTCCGAATCGCTAACTTCACTACCTAGGAAAGCTCTTTTACAACAAAAAAGATAAAAAAACAACCATAACAGCAACCCTAGTTTCTTGTTTTTCACACGATTGAGTGCAAAATACGATATAAAAACACTTCACATCACATATGGCACATGATGTAACATTTGCTAGCAATCGGCGACTTCCCATGAGCTCGTATAAATAGGACAAGTAACGAAGAGAGGTACTGTAGTTCTCAATAACAGACCACCATGAAAGTTTTGATCTTGTGCCTCCTTGTTGCCTCGGCTTGTGGTGAGTAATAGGTGGATATTTTACATCACATTGTCTTAATTATTCTGATTCCCTAGAGAAATATATGTATATATTGTGATGTAATGCTGGCCTATTTATCACAAATACAACTTTCAATGGTTTTTATTTCGTGAATGTGCTTGCTGATACATAATTGTTAGCTCTGCAAAAAAACTGATAATTTAATTGGAGAAGGAGTATAACTAATACACTCATGTAAATTACCTGTTTCCCAATAAAATAGAAAATGAACATAAAAAGCTGCCCCAGAGAAGCCGAGCTACAACTCACGTTCACAACAGCAATTACAGACATGAATATGAAATAGAGAGTACTAAACCTATGTATCTAAACATGGCAAATCCGGGTGTCCCAAAATCCACCAAAGACCTGAACTTTAATACCTCATGCAGAACGAGGCATGTATGATTGCTTACTATTTTTATTCAATTACTAACATACATATCATATTAGTCTCACTCATTCAATGGCCTTTCCCATGATATCAATCACAAACTCGAGCTGCTATCCTCTAATTTCTGGCCATATGAGCTATTGAAGTGGTAATCAGAGGATCGTTGTTGTATTCACTTGATGATCAACCATACTTACGCGACCGGTGCTGGCAAGTTCAATCTTAAATCTTAATACTTAAAAAAATACTGTCACCCATTCACGTTGTTGGGTGTCGTAAAGAGAATGAATATACTTTCATTTGTTAGGGCACTCGCACATTATCATATTAAACTTTAATACATACATACAAATTACAACTGTAACCTGAACCTGTAAAAACTTGGTGATTTTGTACAGCCTCAGAATATAGAAGACAATGTCTCTTCAAATATGGAAAATTTATATTTTACTATGCAATTAATGTAGCAAGTGGGCCTTAATTTCCATAGCAACAAGAGTTGGATCAACTCATCATTTGAGTGAGCTAATCTGTATATACTTCTGCCACAGCCGCCCCGGCGACCATCCCTCGCTTCAGGAGGGGTCACAACAGGATCGTGGGAGGTTCTATTGCTAGCCCTGGCCAATTCCCCTACCAGCTCAGCTTCCAGGACACTTCCTTCGGCATCAACTTCCATTTCTGCGGTGCCTCGGTCTACACCTCCACCGTCATGATCTGCGCAGCCCACTGCGTCTACGGAGAGGATTACGACAACCCTGCAAATCTTAGGGTAAGTATCAGGGATGTGAACAAAGTGCTCGGCTAGACACGTCATATCAAGTATTAACGAGATTACTCACGTGGAACATATAAATACCCCAAATAAATAACAATTTCCTTGAAATTTCACCGACAACGGTTTCTAAACGTTGCATGCTTATAGTTGTATACTGGTTTTCATAAAATGATTACTAATTTTTTTAGAATCTCAAATCGTAATGATCTTGAATGATGGTATAGAAGCTTGAATCATACGGGAGTGATTCGTTGTACTTACACGTACGTCAGAAAATAGAAATGCGAATAACTAGCAATTTTCGTTAAAGGATATCAAACGAGTGGGCGTCACCCAATAAATACACGAAGTTATTGAAAGCATCATAATTATCTGGGTAGGTTACTAACATCTATGTTTAAACTCATTCTGAATCGATTGGGTGGACACAAATTTCGCATGTTATCGACACGCGTAATAGAATTACAAGCCTCTACAATATTTTGACCCACTATTTCTATGTTGAATTATTATAAGTATCATTTTCTTAGAAATAGATAAATTACTTAATTAAATAATAGTGATGATTATTTTTTTCTGATTTCCATTGAGGAATTCGCTTTTTTACAGTCAATGAATTAATAAAGCTCTTGAAGACATGAAGGGAAAATTTGAAACTGTGTGTCAAAAGCAGAATAGGTAGAATACTTCATTTTGCTTAACAATGGCAACCTTTTTAATAACGGTCAATGTGTTGTCCTAATAGTAAGAATGTTTTGTAACGATGAGCAAGGATGTTTCATAAACTTCGATGGTGAATATGTAATTGTTTAAAATCTGAAGAACTGCGACGAATCTGAAGTACAGATTCTCATTTCAATCAACTTTTTTGGTCACCATTTAAATTTTGTAACAAACTACAGGTGCATGTTTTAATTTTTAAGGTAATTTTCTATTATTGTGTCATGCATGAGCGACTTTCAAATGGCACAAACTTTTTTCTCCACCAACGTACTGTTATGGCATCCTTCTGTGTTCAGGTTGTTGCTGGCGAGTACAGCTTAAGCGGAGACGATGGCACTGAACAGGCTAGAGTCGTAACCCAAATCGTCATTAACGAGAACTACAATTCAGGCACATTCGAGAACGACATTTCCCTTCTGAAGGTTTCCATTCCTCTTAGCTTTAACAGCTACGTGTCTGGAGTTACTCTGCCTTCCCCATTACAAAGCTTCAGCGGCACAGGCAGAGTTTCTGGATGGGGAACCCTCTCAAGTGGAGGCACCTCTCCCGACATTCTGCGCTACGTTGATGTGCCCATCGTTAGCGACTTGTCATGCAGAGCGAGCTACGGGGTTTCCCAGATCTACGACTCTATGATATGTGCTGGGGAAGAAGGAAAGGATTCTTGCCAGGGAGATTCTGGCGGACCCTTGGCATGTGGTGACTACCTCTGCGGTGTTGTGTCCTGGGGCTACGGATGTGCCGCCGCTGGATACCCTGGAGTCTATACTGAGGTGTCCTACTTCGTTGGCTGGATTCTGGCCAATGCCTAAAGCTGCTACCAAATGCAACAAAACCCGAGGCACAAAAATTGAAGTAGAAGTCAAGTTCACATTGGTTATTACCATTTACTTCACCGTATTCTTTCAAAAATAAATAAATCCCTTGCAGTAGTGTGAATCCACCTCTGATTCAAATTAATCAGTAATAAAAAATAAATTTGTTCCATTCAGGTACACATGATATACATAGAAAATTCCATTGTTAATGTTGACAACTCAAGACAAGTGATCATGCTCCCAGTGACTTATTATCCTTGTGACGTGAGGTAAAGGCTCGTAGGGATACGACCAGTTATCTGGAAGTTTGAGGAAATAGTCAGCGTATGTCTGTCGGTGAGTCAGCCTACCTGGACCTTTCATCAAAACCAGAGAAAATTCGAAGGCTGCGTGGGGATTCGCTCTGTTGAAACCCAGAACCTAGCAACTCAAGCATAGGTCGTATTACCACTCGCCTACAATGGAAGAATTTCGAGTTCTGTTGTAGCGTTGGATTCAATGTCCAGAAGAAACTTATCGTAAACCAAATAAATTCTTCCAAGTGCATAAATTATTTCTCCATTGATTGTGATTCTCGGATCACGAATTCCTATTTTTTACATAGAAAAATATTTTCACTTTAAATAAATTCTCCAATTTGTTTCTGGGAATCAAGAAAACTAGAGAATCTTGCAGGCTGCATCAATCAAGGCTAGTAATGTCGTGCACAAGCTTCTCCTATGAATATAAAACAACAGGGTGTAGCAACATAACCTTTTTTTCAAAGAAAGTTCCCTTCAGAAAAAGGATGTTATGTTGCCGCACGCCGTACTTGCAGGCATGAAATAAACCTTATTCAACGACAGTATTTGTCCTGAATGCTAAAAGTTTAGTATCGTAGAAAATTATCAATATTTCGATTTTGTTTTTTCAGTCATTATAGTCTGATAATCTGAAGTTCATTAGAGTACTGAACTCTACACGTGAAATGCCACAAAACTTTTTACCTCCGGCTGAAATTATATTTGTACAGCTACACTTTTAAGTTAGATAAATGAACTACTGAACTTTAGGCATGCAATATATATTAAAATTAGATCTTTCCTTCATTGAATTTCTACATTGTTTAGCTAATCACTGGTAAATAGCTTCTGAAGAACTAATAGTCTAATGCTTCACCACTATATTAAATGAATGTTACGTGTGATGCCTACAGCTTCATACAGAAATCGCAAATTTAGAACATAACTTATGATCGTAAGAATTAGTCCCGGAAATGCTCCAGCAATTCTATGTACTAGCAGGACCGTGAATAATTCGCGGTTAGTTCAGTAGCATAATTTTACAGGTAGTGAATAACTTAAAAATCATTGAATATATGATTCAACAACTTTCTCATGATTTGAAGGTGCAATTCTCGCTCCTCCTGACTCATATTCATCCTTCGCTGTTGCATTCGTAGACTGCTTCTATCACGAGTTGCTTGCCTTTCGTCTTCTTGCAAGCGCTGTCGGCTCCTTCTCTGTCGCTCTCTTGCTGCTGCTCTTATTCTCTTATTCTCTGATCCATTGTTTTAGATCAGGAGTGGGCAAACTTTTCAGTCCAAGGGTCACGTTCAAAAATTCGCAATTTCATGGGGCCGCATAGTACATGTTCGCACATAAGTAAGGTATCGTCGGTATCACTGATACGCTAGCAGTACTCTTTAAAATCTAAAAAATTTCAAAAATTCAAATAACACAAAATTGAAAAAACTGAAAAAATTCTGAAAATTCAAAAATTCAAAAAATTCAAAAACTAAAAAAAAGGAAAAATTTTAAGCAATTTAAAAAATTAAAACAAAATTATAAAATAAAAATAACTAAAATATTCAAAAAACTCAAAAAATTCGATAAATTCAAAAAATTAAACCATTTGAAAATTTACAAAATAAAAAACATTAAAAAGGAATTTATAAAGTATAAAAAATTAAAACTATTTAAAAAATTAAAAAATAGAAAAGAAAATCTAAAACCAAAACATTCATAAAATTTCCAACCCAAAGTAACGTAATGTAACGTGATCCAACCCCAACCGTGTAATAGATACCGCAATGTAGGGTGTGACGCACAGGTACGATAGTCGTAAGCGTATTAATATATAAAAGATAAACTTTCAGAAGCCTTGGTTGTCATGCTCTACAGAGTCGACTCTTCGATACATTGTCTGAAAATATTTTTGGAGAACGTTCAAGTTTGGGTTAAGGTTTCCATTTGTATGGAAAAACTTTTTATTGTAGGCAAATTCGTACATTTATCTAAACTAAACACAATGCAGAAACCTACACTTCACATGTAGGAGAATTACGAGGCATTGTGCCGTATCCAAAAATGGACTAAACTCGATTGTGAGAGCAACGTATCAACATGTCAAGAAAACTGGCATAAAGAAAAGAAGAATAGAAACTTACACAAGGGAAATAGAACTGTTTGTCTGATATTAGAATTGTGGTAAAGCGCTGAATTATACAGGAATGTGAGAAAAAAAACTTCCAACTGGATATATTTGCACGCGAATATATATAGAATGGACAACTCGTTAAAAGTTTCATTATTAAATCTTGGTAAAAAAAATCCTCTATCTAGAAGAGAGGTTGTCTTTAACCTATTCTATCATGAAGTTGTTCTATTTAGCAGCGGTACAAATTAAAACTGGTCAAACTAAAAATATTCTGCTTACACACACTATTTATATATACATTTATATAATGTCTGAACCTCGTGGATGGCACACTGAAACAAGGTCTTCCTCGCATAAAGTTTGCAACAAATATTCGTATAAGGCTCCTGATACTCGTACAAGGTAAGGAGAATGTATTTTAGTTGCCCCATCTTATTTTATTTTATTTTCTATAACCAGTTTTTTTAATCAGATTTGTCAATTCGGCGTGGGCCGTAGAGAAATAAAATAAAATGTGCTAGGACCTCTCAAACTAGGGATCCCCTTAGACAAGGTAGATACACTGCTAGTCAAAATGATAAGACCAGTTACGAAGTACCAAAATTTGAATCATATTTTGAACAATTTGAAATAAAATTTTTGCGCACAGTACTAATATAGGTTAGATGAACAATGGATAAGCAAACAAGTAAGTCTCAACATTATATCACGGAAAAAGAACAGAAATGGAGCTTTAGCTAAAGACAGCTGGTCAAAATTATAAGACCAAACGATAAATATATGAATAGATTTATATAGAACGTTACAAAAACATTTTAATAACCAGTGTATCCTCCATTATTAGTGATTACTTGGAAAATTCGCTGGGACATGCTGGTTACAAGCTTTTGTACGAGGTCCACCGGGACTTTGCCCCAAGTATCGAACACAACCTTACGGAGATCCCCTTTGGTCTCAAATTGTAATCCATTTATATAAACTCTTTTTGGCCATCCATCCCCAAAGATTTTCGATCGGGTTGAGATCTGAAGAACAAGGTGGATGGTTCAAGAGTTGGATATTATTGACATCAAAGAACTGTTTCGAATGTCGAGCGTTGTAGACTGCGCATTGTTTTGTTAGAAAATCCAGTTTTCTCCACACATCCAGGACACACAGTGAAGATAGCAGCACGTTCAAGCATGGTGACGTATCCGGTAGACGTTTGGCGACCTTCCACAAGCTGTAACTCAAGCGTCCTATTGAAAGAGAAAGCTCCCCACACCATCAACGATCCTCCTCCGCTATGCCTTGTTAAATAAGTTTCATTTGGAACAGATTTATCATGCCAGTAATGCTGACACCCATGAAACCCAACCAAGGTAAACTTACTGTTCTACAGCGTTGGACTCAATTACACTGCTGCTTTCGACTCCGTAATTTTTACTTCTTCTATAGAGTTCTAGAGAGTAAAATTGATTAGATATTGATTTAAGGATCCCTGTAGTGCAGGTTTTCAATGCATACACTGCAAAAAACCTTATTCTTAGCTTGGGTAAATTAGTTCAAAACAACTACCAACCGTGCAGTGGTGCAGATTCAATAAATTATCGAAAGACAAATTTCGAATGCAAGATACTGAAAATGATAATGTACTTATCACACTAAATTACTAATTTTTGCTCTTTTTAGAATTTCGTGTTCAAAAATGAATTTTTCACTCAATTTGCAAGTATTTTTTTCAAATACTTTCGATGATTCCCCAATGATGGAAATCATTCCGAATCGTTAATTTCTCGAAGAAGGAAAGGTCTTTTTCAGAAAGAAAAGTATATAAAGAATATTAAATGCAGTTGCCCTAGTTTCTTGTTTTTCACAAGATTGCGTTCATAACAAGATAAAAACAGACTTCATATCAATTAAGGCACATGACATAACATTTGCTAGTAACCGGCGACTTCCCATGAGCTCGTATAAATAGGACAAGTTACGACGAGAGGCACTGCAGTTCTCAATAACAGACCACCATGAAAGTTTTAATTTTGTGCCTCCTTGTTGCTTCGGCCTGTGGTGAGTTATGCGTTGGATATTTTACACCACATTGTCTTAATTATTATGATTCCCTAGAGAAATAGCATTATATATTGTTATGTAATGCTCACACACGTGTCACAAATACAACTTTTGAGTGTTATGTATTTTGCACATGTGCTTGCTGAAGCAAAATTTTTGGCACTTCGAGAAAACTCGACATTTAATTGGGGAAGGAGTATTACTAATACATTCATGTAAGTTACCTACTTCCCAATATGATAGGAAATGAACATAAAAAGCTGCCTCAGAGAAGCAGAGATACAAACACACATTCACACCAGCAATTACAGACATGAATATGAAATAGAGAGTACTAAACCTATGTATCTAAACATAGCAAATCCGGGTGTGCCAAAATCCACCAAAGACCTGAACTTTAATACCTCATGCAGAACGAGGCATGGATGATTGCTAACCATTTTTTTCAACTACTAACATGCATGTCATAATAGTCTCACTAATTCAATGGCCTTTCCCATGATGTCAATCACAAACTCGAGCTGCAATAGTCAAATTTCAGGTCATATGAGCTACTGAACTGGTAATCAGATGCTGGTCGCTGTATTCACTTGATGATCAACCATATTTATGCTGGCGGTGCTGGCAAGTCAGATCTTCAGCCTTAATACTTGGGTTGCATATAAAAAATACCGTCACCCAATCATGTTGTGTTGAGAAGGGAATAAATATGCCTCCAATTGTTAAGGCACCCACACATTATCAAATTAAACTTTAATACATGCAAATTACAACTGTGACCTGAACCTGAAAAAAATTTATGACCTTCCGCAGCCTCAGAACATAGAAGATAATGTCTCCTCGAATAAGGGCAGACAACATTTCAGAATGTAACTAACGTAGCAAGCGTACCTCAATTTCTATAGCAATAAGAGTTGGATCAGTTCATCATTTGGGTGAGCTTATTTGTACATATTTCCGCCGCAGCCGCCCCGGCGACCATCCCTCGCTTCAGGAGGGGTCACAACAGGATCGTGGGAGGTTCTATTGCTAGCCCTGGCCAATTCCCCTACCAGCTCAGCTTCCAGGATACTTCCTTCGGCATCAACTTCCACTTTTGTGGTGCCTCGGTCTACACCTCCACCGTCATGATCTGCGCAGGTCACTGCGTCTACGGAGAGAACTACAACAACCCTGCGAATCTTAGGGTGAGTATCAGGGATGTGAACCGAGGACTCGGCTAATCACATCATATCAAGTATTAACACGATGACCCTCGTGGAACATCTAAATACACAAAAAAAATACAATTTCTCGAAAATTTCGCCGACAGCTGTTTCTAAACGTTGCATTTTTGTATCTGTACATTGGTTTTCATAAAATAATCACTAATTTTTTGAGAATCTTAAAACGTCATGATCTTTAAGGATGTTATAAAAGCTTGAATCATATAGGAGTGATTCATAGTACTTACACGTACGTCAAAAAATAGAAATAAGAATAACTAGCAAAGTACTTTACATTAAAGGATATCAAACGAGTGGGCGTCACCCAATAAATACACGAAGTTATTGAAAACATCATAATTATCTGCGTGAGTTACTAACATCTATGTTTAAACTTATTCTGAATCGATTGGGTGGACACAAATTTCACAATTTGTCGACTTCAACAGAATTATACGCCTCTACAATATTTTAACTCACTGTTCCCAAGTTCAACTATTATGAGTATTATTTCCTCAGAAATGGTTTAATTATTCAATTCAAGAATAGTGATGTTTTTTCTGATCCCTATTCAAGAAATTATTTTACAAGCAGTCAATGGTATTATTGGAGCTTTTAAAAACATGGAAGGAAAAATTGAAGATGTGTGTCCGAAGCAGAACAAGTAGAACACTTCATTATGCTTAGATAAATAAATGAATATTATTCCCAATTGGGTATACAGTACATATAAATTGGGTTTTAAATTCTTAACGCTAACTTCGTATGAGTAGTGACGGTGCTTATCGATAAGATCTTCAGAGAAGTAGTGATGCTAAAATTGAGATCCCATTCTTCTGCGCTGAAACTTGAAGTGGAGGCTCGTAGGAGCGTGTCTATGACCATGGTTGAGGAGTGGCATACGTCAAGTCCCCAGTGTAGCAGCTACTGGACATTTTCTACCTGTCAATGGTCAGGCAGAAACAGACCGTGACAGCTGCAGGGTCGAACCCGAGCCTTTCTGCATAGCAGGCTGGTACCCTCACCACTCGTCCACGCAGGGAGTCGATGGTGAAATTTTCGATAATATCCAATGCATTATTTGAATAACATGAATGTTTTGTAACGGTGTGCAAGGGTATTTTATATGCTTTTGATGGTGTATCGGTAATTGTCTAAAATGTGAAGAACTGTCACAAATAAGAAGAACTGTCACAAATCTGAAGTACAGTTTATTATTTGGGTCACCATTGATACCTCGTATCGAATTCGCGCTACATATGTTTATTTTGAAGGTAATTTTCTATTATTGTGTCATGCAGGAGTGACCATCAAATGGAACAAACTTTTTTCACTATCAACATACAGCTATGGCATCCTTCTGTTTGCAGATTGTTGCTGGCGAGTACAGCTTGGACGGAAACGACGGCACTGAACAGGCCAGAGTCGTAACCCAAATCGTCATTCACGAGAATTATAATTCACGCACCTTCGAGAACGACATTTCCCTTTTGAAGGTGGCCATTCCTCTTAGCTTTAACAACTACGTGTCTGGAGTTACTCTGCCTTCCTTATTACAAAGCTTCAGCGGCACAGGCAGAGTTTCTGGATGGGGAACCCTCTCAAGTGGAGGCAGCTCTCCCGACATTTTGCGCTACGTTGATGTGCCCATCGTTAGCGACTTGTCGTGCAGACTGAGTTACGGGGCCTCCGAGATCTACGACTCCATGATGTGTGCTGGGGAAGCAGGCAAAGACTCCTGCCAGGGAGATTCTGGCGGACCCTTGGCATGTGGTAACTACCTCTGCGGTGTTGTGTCCTGGGGCTACGGATGTGCCGACGCTGGATATCCTGGAGTCTATACTGAGGTCTCCTACTTCGTTGGTTGGATTCGGACCCATGCTTAGATTAAATAACATAGGAAACAGATCTCTAGGTACATAAATTGAAGCAAAAATAAAATAACATCTGTAATTACCGTTTACTTCACCTTGTTCTCTCGAATAAAAATAATCCCCTAGCAATAGTTTGAACCCTTGAGTCAAATAGATTAGTACAAAAAATTAACTTCATTCCGTTCAGGTAAACATTGTAAGAACATAATTTCTTGCCTTAAGGTTCTTTCAGGGAATGGCTATAAATTCTTGCCTAACCATTATTTAAGCAAGAAAAATAAATAATATTTATGCAATTAAATATTAGCAATTTTACAATTACCTAGAGATATAATTGTTGATGAACGAAATCTTAATTTATGAACAACTTTAACTCCGACTAAACGGCTTGCTTGAGACAGTACAGACCAATTGTGTAGGAACGAAGTGAACCCAAATGTTTTCAATGAATCAAACATATATTTTCGTAGGACGTTGAAGCTTGGGTTAGAGTTTTCATTTATATGGAAGAAACTTTCCATTACAGGCATATTCATACATTTATCTAAACTAAACACAATGCAGTAACCTAAATTTCACATGTAGAAAAATTAGAAAGGATTGCGCTGTATCCAACAATGGATTGAACTAGGTCGAGAGAGCAACGTATCAACATGTCAAGAAGACTGGCAGAGAGAAAGAATGGACAAAAGTACTCACAAGGGAAATAGTATGAGTTTATCTGCTATATAGTTGTAGTAAAACACTCAGTTACACAGGAATGTGAAAAAAACTTTTGGCTGGGTGTATTTGCACGTGAATGCACAGTTAATTTTCGATCTAACGGACCCCGATGCAACGGATTTGGGATGCAACGGATTTGGGATGCAACAGACAGTCTGCTGGAGAAAATTTTTACAAATTTATCAGAATTTTAGGTCCGAATATTTGAAACTCCCGCCCGGGTGAAACGTACAGAGAGATTGACTTAAATGCAGATACCAGGTGCCAGCGCACACTGAACAACGTGAAAACTATCATTTCCGTACACGGGCTATCAGCTTTAACGGACACCCTCTCCTCCCTATTAGTCCGTTAAATCGAGGTTTAACTCTATATAACATGGATAACTCATTAAAAGTTTCATTATTAAATCCTAATACAAAAGAAATTTCGTATCTGGATGAAAGGTTACTTATACCCTATTCTATTTCGGAACTGTTCTAATTAGGAGCGGTACAATTTAGAACTAGTCAAACTAGTCGCATTACCTTTACACATACTATCATATTTATATACAGGGTGAGCCACAAAAAAAATCATGTTCGGTGGTGGCCACATCATGGTTCGGGGATGTTTCTCTACGAAAAGACCTGGTAAAATATCAGTAACAAACGGTAGAAGGAATGCCGCACATGTATCAAGATATTTTAGAAGCAAACTTAATGCTTTCTGTTGAAAAACTTGAACTTCCTCCAGATTGAATTTTTCAACAGGAGAATGATCCTAAGCATACAGCTAAATCTACGAAGAAATGATTTGCTGATAATAGTGTAAATGTTCTGAAATGGCCTAGTCAGTCCCCGGATCTGAATCCAATGAAGAATCTGTGGCGATAAATAAAAACTCAAATAACATCGAGAGCACCAACAAATATTACGAATCTGAAGGCCATATGCCAGGAAGAATGGGACAAAATACCAATTAAAGTTTGCAAATCATTAGTTGTGAACTACAGAAAGAGATTGGTTGCTGTTGATGCAAATAAAGATTATTCTACAAAGTAATTAATGTTGAAGTAATATGTATTTTTGTTGTATTGTACGATTATTTTTTTCACCCACTAATATGGAAAAATGTTACTTACACCTTTTAAAATATATTTGTATTTATTTTATTTGTATATATGAGTATTATGCATCTGCATAAAGTTATAAGTATGAAAATAATGTTCATTTATTACTTAGTTATATAAAAAATTCGAAAAATTTATGTGTACGAATACTTGTTTCCTACCACTGTAACTCTGTATATACATATATTATTATATGTATACATCGTTTGAATATACACGTCCAGTGTTCCTCGATGTAAAGATATTTCAAAATTTTTTTAGTAGCCGGAAATTAGTAAATTCCAATAATTATAAGAAGGCTGTTCAATGTGTTTATATTTCTTTCAAATGTCTGTACAAACTCTATAATTTAAATGTTTTGGTTAAGCAAATTTCCACTTGCATAAACCAGAAATTCAAGTTCAGGAAAGAATAAATGACGCGTAATTCATCTTCTATATCGAAAATACTATGAGCATTTCCCCTGAGGTACTTTTCCTTCAATGTATTAACGTTATCATGAAAAAGCTATCATGAAATTCTCTTATCAAAAACACATGTGATGTTTATTGGTGCTTCTATTCTCTCCATAGGGAACTGTAGGAACGGATGACCTAATTTCTCACGTCAAAAAACAATGAAGAACTCGTGAGAAAAAAAAACACTTGTCATATTTTTTGGCTATCATTAAGGTCATCAACCTGTGGAGTATTGTTCTCTAATTTAATCTCAATGATGAACTCCGCAATGGCGTTCATGTTTTTTTAGTGATGAAGAGAAATAATAGTGTTACTCAGCTCATTGACCAAATGAATGAACATTATAGAAATAGTTTTGATAAGCAAGCATACACATCGATAGAAACATGCATACATACTCGTATATCGATATCCATAGATTAGCGTACAGTATATAAATATACACTTAAATATACATGAACAGGATGAAATGCTATTTATGTGGAAAAAATACCCGTGGATTATATCATAGTTCATAGACTGAATCACTTCTTAAGACCTTTAATCAATTCCATTCGAATTGATCGACCACACCGGCGACTGTACTGTGTAGTTCAGCACAAGCAGAGGCTCTGAATCTGTGAAGTCGCAGGCAACGTGCGTCTACTTCCATCAGTGCAAAATGTTCGTCACATCTTCAAACACCAAATACACACAAGAAACTATTATGCACATAATTATCTGAAATCTAAGAAAAATATTTTCTTCATTAAATAATAAGGATGTTGTGTTCTAATTTAATTTGTGGATAAAAGTGATTCTACTAGACACAACTAAATAACAGCAATTGCATTTTCTTTTCTCATGGCCCTCAGAAGCTAACATGATTCAAACTGCGTCACATCTGTGCAACAATTAAATGGTGAGTATGGAAAGCATCGAACAATACAAAAAAAGTTTATTGCAAGCGTGACACACACTCTTAGAAACTTGAATAAAACATGTGACTATGTCATAAAAAATTAAATATTTTAACCATTTCATCGAGTTAATTTGTGAGAAAAATTACTCAGTTTACAACTGATCACTGTTATAGACTAAGTCTTTTTTACTCGAATAACATTTGCAGAAAAACGAATGTTAAGACTCGTACTAGTATTGGATTTATGAATTCAAAACTGTGAATTACAGGGTTCATCGATGTTTTCTTCAGGTAGTTGTTGGAGAGTTCATCTTCATCTCAGACAAAGTAACCAACAAGCCCGACCAATCATCCGGATCTTCTTACACGAGTGCTTTGATACAACTAGTTGACATTCTATGACGACATTCTCGTACTGTTGTTTCACTTTATTCTGGTGTTCAGTAGCTGCATTTTGGCAGTGCTGATGAATGCCTACTGCCCTAAAATTATTATCTGGTGATGCTGTCGTGATTGGATAAAGCTAGAATTCCCTAGTTGGAGTGCAACAACACCCTGAGGGTGCACGTCAGTACATCCCAAGGAGGCATGATTATTGCAATATTGCAATATTACGCCAGAAACTTGTTCTTGTAAAAAGCGAGTTCATCTTTTCAGACTGTGTTGTTCCACTTAAAAAATTTTGTTGTGGTATAATCAAAAGCATGATTGGTAATTTCAAACACAATAAATGGCTAGCAGAATGAAGTTTATTCCTTAACAACGGAACTGCAAAATTCTATGAGTAATGCAACTAAAAGACAATATACTGACAAATAGACCTTTATCTGAGAATTGCAAAAAATAAAAGAATAATTGCATAGGTATTTTGGATAGCTAAGTGATAATTAATACGAGTACAATGTTTAGAAATTTATTTTCAAGTGTATTTGCAAGTTTATTTTGACGAAATCATGTTCCTTAATTCGAACTAAAAATCTATATACCGACTGACTTTATCATTTAAATGCAATGTATTTATACTCCAATACGTGAACTCTTTTTGTTTGGAAATAAGAATACATTTAAATAGTTCAAATATTTTAATTATATTTATAATTGAAAAATTATAATTATTAGTTAATAGATTTAACTGGCCGAGACGAACCGAGATGAATTGTAAATATGCGAGTATAATGTAAAAATGGTGAGAAATTGTGTGATATCTACGATGCTAAATGCTTTGTTCATTAAGAGATTACCAATTCACAAGAGAAGTATCGTGATAGTAATTAAAAAGCAACGTGCGAGTTGGTCAAGCAAAGCTGCGGTAGTCGAACTGGCAACTCAAGTAAGAACCCATGAAACAGGCCTTCAAATTCAGCCAAAATCAATGTTGTGGTGGAATGATTAACGATCAAAACCATGCAACAATCAAAAGTGTAACTTCATTGAACCACTACTACTTTTTTAGTCATTAAAAATTTCATGAGGTTGACAAATGAAAATAATGATAAACTTCATTGTCCTGCAGTCAACTGCAAATAAATTTTTTTTAAGATTTTGTTAGCATATAGCTCTTTCGAAACCAATAAATACAGTATTTTTAACACCTTAAAAAATGAAAGTTATTAAATTAATTTGATCATGTAATAGCATAGCGACGACCACGCTTATTATTTCCCTTATAAAATAATTAATTTAAAGGAAACCTGGACACTAAAATCTATGCATCAAAAGTTGAAGCTTACTCACTAGTAAACGCTGCGTTAAAAGCTTGATTTATTGTTAGCTACATAGACCAAACGAACATATTTACGATGCTGGTTTCGATTGCTATCAAAGCTTTTTCAGCGCTCATATCGAAAATAACAAATTTCCTACATAGTGAAACTTAGTTCCACAAATTACTAAATGACACTGTAATAAAGTATTTCATCCACATGTGGACATGATACAGAATGCGACAACATGACTTCCATTTTTCACAGGAAAGTGCTTTAACACGTTTGTTGCGATTGCCTAGCTGGTGCAAATCTTTACTTTGTACATACAGTCACTAGAAAGCTTTGAAAAAATTACAGAACCTAACCTGAGTGACCCATCGGTGGATCGCATCGCAACAAACGTGTTAAAAAAGGGAAGTTATGTTACCGCACCCAGTACAAGTAATTAGGAAACTTCAGACGTGATGTGGCACTGACCTCCTAGACGCATCCCACGACGTGTCACGGGTCATCAGATAGCATTATCAGGGCATCCGAGAGTCTCACGGGTTACAACATCAAAGGAATTCCGCAGTGATAAACAATCGATAGCTTCTTTGAATGGCTAAAAATTTGTTCGTAATTTGGCCGTACACAAGTGCAATGGAAATTTGACAATTTATATTCGATTTTTTTTCATTTTTGTTCAAAAATTCGAGGTCAGCACGACTATACATCTTGAAGGATGTTTATTGTAGAGAAAATATTCACTCAGTCTGAGACTTGAATAAATTCAGCGTCGATCATTAACAGTGATTCACGCAACTAATCTGTATGTGTGGGTAACATTGCTGGTATCTTGGATTTTAATTTGCACTGAATTTAATAACAAATGTTTCGTTCATTCTCTACTAGAACATTTCTTGAGTGGTACTGATCTTGTCTCTCGGAATATAATTGCAACAACTTTTTTCCAAATGAAATACAGTGTGTCCCAAAATGTTTACATTTTTAAATGAATGTAGTTTAAATACTACTGGTGCTATGAGGTTGGGACAAGTTTCATTTGAAAGAACATGATCTAAAGTTTTATTTTGTATCTAAAATACGTTGTTATCTATCTTATGTATATCTTATCAATACCAATAGTATACAGACTAAAGCTTTTTAAAAATGTATTTTTTTGAGACCCCCTGTAGAAATAGTGTGGAAGACGAGGTTACTTCTTGTACAGTAATTCACACATAAAAAAACTTATCTAAAAGTTGAGGACCTACTTAACGAATTAGTATTCAAATGAGCTGTAAGAATTCACGTAAAGGAAAAATTATGGTTGGGTCATAAGATTATGTATTGTGTTTGTCTCGCAAAGATACCTAAACTAAGAAGTTTCGTATCACTGACCTTACCATACGAATAAAAACCAAAACTACGCGTTAGTTTAATGGAAACCTTGTTCCAGTAGAGAAAACATTTCTTCAGTAATTACTAAATATCAAAAGGTAAAAGAACATTATCTAATTCAAAAAGCTCATTTTTATGCGAGTCAATCATGTTTCAGCAATATCCGATAAATTTAAAAAAATTACTTACATATGTTCCCTCACATTTTTATTGTAACTAGAGCAGTGTGTGTAGTCGGGTGGACGTTTTACCTCAATGCTCTTGCCAGCTTCTGAAGCAAGCAAGGCTGTGTTACGCAACAAGCTCGAGAGACCACTGCTGATTTTATGAAGAGATTGTGTATCTCTTTTGAACCTACCAGCTCGTCTGGAGTTCCATTGACGTCATCGTGCAAGATGGATAGTGTCTGGAAAACACGGTGGCGTTCCCTTACAGTTCTTTTTTTTTTGTTTAATAACTGGCTGCTGTTGCGCTTCTTTCTATTTCTAAGTTATGTACCTGCGATTCTGTGCTATTTCACTGTCGTATGTCTGGCATGAATCAATATCCTCACAAATGTTACAGTTTCAAATTGGAAAAATGAGTGAGAAATTTTGAAGGTTATACCGGCTGATGTCTAAGTTAACCCTTTAGCGGCTAAAAGGACAATTCGGTCGTCTTTCACGGTCTTTGGGGGAATTGAAGGGTGGACAGCACTAGTGGACTACTTGCATTTTTTTCCGTGGAAAATATATTATATTTACCACGGGAAAAATGCAAGTAGTCCACTAGTGCTGTCCACCCTTCAATTGTTCTAATAATTAAACAGTGAGCAATATGAGGTTGCTACTACTGTAGGTTTGAACGCGGAGGCATGTTACAGCGTCGTTCTTTTGGCTCCCTGGCTCTCAGCGTGCTTCATTGCATCAGTGTACAGACGGTCTTTGTAAGCTTAGACGTAGAAACTAGAAAAACAAATTGGTCGCTAAAGGGTTAAATACATGAATGACTACCGCTAACTAGTTCTTTGAATTAGTTTCAAATCAAATTTTTCTTTCGAGTGGGTTGGCATTTTTTCGTTGACACGCTATACAACCTTCAATCAAATCTACATTTTACTCTCTTGGTTTATGTCTTTCATGCTCCCAGGAGTGCTTCTTATAGACTCCTAATGCCATTTTCGTTCTCACTTACCAGCTTCTTGCCTTTAACTGTATTCTAACTTTTCCTCGCCTCTTAATGTGGTTTTAGACGCACCGACCGTAAGTAAAATCAAATAAACTAAGTGGTCTTTCAATTGGAAGAATTTGGATACCGAGATAGTCGTGCCAAGATAATGTTCGTAGTTTTAAACAGTTCGTTTTCCGTCTCGAGAAGATTTCCTGTCCACGAAGTGTAGCTTTTAATCTCTTCGTTTCATTACACCTTCACTATTTTCTTTCATCTTCAGCTCTCAAAGATCGTCTCAGCTGCTCCGACTCCACAAAATGCATTAAATTCCTTATCTTGCACAGTACGTCTTATTTTAGATTGTTCTTCACATAAGTCATGTATGGCTGCGGCTACATTTTTTAACCTTTTTTCGCATTTTACCTTTTAGGGGGAGTAACTTCTCAAGTCTCGAGGTTCAAGTCTCGTTGAGGTAAACTCACTTCGTCGCTCCGTCTAAACTTCGGAAATATTTCTGAACTGTGCAGCAGATCGCTTGTTCCCGCAAGGCAGTCGTTGTGATGCAGCAGGCTTTTCTACTTGACCAGACCAGGGTATACCGCTGCGCTGTGCAGCGTTTCAGTGTATTAAAAAGATGCACAAACCATGGCTCGTTTCACATCAATTTTTATAATGAAAAATAAAGGACATTTGAAGTCAACAATTGAATCTATTTTCGGAATTCAAACAAGTTTAATTGTTGCTGCTCGCATTACACTAGAAACTTAAAATACTCTCATCTTTGACTTTCAATTCTTGTGTTTAAACAAAATTATGTAGGTTACAATGTGTGAAAACATACAACAGTATCAAACAGCATAATTGTATTTACCTAATAACTCCATCCTACACATTGTCTTAAATAACTTTTTTATGAAACCTTTACATTCGAAGCACTTTCTAAAAATAATTCAAAGTTTCAATTAGCACAAAAGTTTTACTTTTCGAAATAAAAGATGTTTTTGTGACATACATTCTGCTATTCTTTTTCCGGTACAATTCAACGGGAAACTACGTGATTTATTGACATTTTAAAGTTAAAAGACTCACTTATACCGATTTTATTACTAAGAGAATTTCCAGCGGTGTTTCGTGAAGTTAATGGCCTTTTTTATCTGAAACAGACAGTAATTTTCAGCTCGACTTCTAAGTTTGGTCTGTGCATACAAGCCAATCCAACCCCACCCAGTCCAAGTGAAGGGTTTGGGTAGTGCTGGTGTCACCCCATCAGAAGGAGTGCTGGTGTCACCCCATCAGAAGGAGTGCTGATGTCACCCCATCAGAAGGAGTGCTGGTGTCACCCCATCAGAAGGAGTGCTGGTGTCA
>VCRD01000395.1:156353-170135 GCA_006783055.1 Trinorchestia longiramus | reverse complement strand
GTTGAGAGCTGGGGTTGTGTTGGGAGCTGGGGTTGGGTTGGGAGCTGGAGTGGGGAGCGAGTTATTTCTCCCCCCTAGGAGTTGACACCACGATATAAGCACGTTGACATCGACTAGATTATATAACTAATGCTGCAAACGACACTATTCTGCTCGTAGTTAACCATTCTTTCCGATGAATTACTCTTTTACTTTTAATAAATATCTCAAAGTACCCTATTCTGAATATTCTTCAAATAACCTATTTTTAACAGGTTCTATCACAGAAACAAGAAAGTTGTTCTCTCCAGTCAACTGCTAGAAGATATGTTGAAGAAAAATCATTGAACCAAATATGTTCTCATTTCAATTCACTTACCAGAACATGTATCCAATTCGTGAAATAAGTATATCGTTTAAAGCTGTAAATGTAGGTATCTAATCAAACACTTTTTTAAAATGAATTCCCTAGTATTTTCCACTATATTATTAAAGTTACAGAACGAAAGGCATTTCTGAAGCATCATCCTATTGCCCTGTAGTTAATTACATAAATTTATACCTGAAATCGCTTAACTTTAAAGAACCACAATATTTTACATTAAAGATTGATTGTATTCATCTCTATCAACCGTCAGAACAGCGCTGTATGAATTTAAGAACAATGGACTCTGTGCTTGAAAACAGACATCTTACGTCAGTCACATATAAATGTTAAATACAACTTTATGGTCGTAGAAATTATAAAAAACTGCATCCAAAAAAAGAACGTTGGCCATTAATGGGTGAAGACCTTAGTGGCGTTTGGGTGGAATAGCTTTCACGCAACTTGACGGTGATGAACCCCTATATGAGACTGGCTGCTATCAGCACACGAGCTCAAACCACAACTAGGTCGCGAAGGAATAAGCTCGAGGAAGGAAGGAAGAAAGAAAGAAAGAAAGAAAGAAGATAAAAAATACTTCAGTGTGTGTTTTGATATCAAATTCTTTGAAATCATGGGTTACTAATGTAACTAGGATTTATTTAGTCATTTCACTTCCTAATCTCGACGGCAATTTCAAGTCCCAAAAAACACATTGTTTTGGACAGACAAAAATAAAGGAAAATTTTTCATAAAATCTAATTTTTCAATTACACTTAACCTGCTTAACTTGATGCTTTATGTCACTTATTCTCAATTAATTAAATTTATATAGCTTCAAATACGGTTGACGAACACTTTCATATTATATGAAGAAACTTAAATAAATGAAATATAACAAAGTAGAAGCAAAGAAATACTGGATCTAAAACTGGTTAAGCTGGACGGTGCTGAGTGAAGGTTCCTACCATAGAGTGTACCAAATAAATTAGAAAAATATCGATTTAAGTTAGTTATTATTTACAAATTATCTTACCATGTATTTTACCGTATTTCACTTTATCCATTAACTAAAAAACCTAATAGTATATACATTTTTTTTAAATTCTCAATTCCAGGGTACCACAATTGTGAAATTTTAAACTCGACGTGATTGTTTTCTCATAAAAGAAAATCCCACTTGGGAACTGAAAAATGTTAAGAACATTAGTACTAGGAAGGGTTATATCTCAATCAGCTAGGGATCGAAATGTGTAGTTTGGTTAGCAATTTCTAATTTGAATTTTACTTAGTCGATTTAAAACAATTTGCAGATGATGATTGAATGTCTAATTTCTCACACTACGCAAGACCATTTGTTGAATTAGCGAGTTCTGTTATGAACGAAATCGACTAACGAAATAAATATAGTAAACTTTGGTTGGTAGAAGTAATCGGTTTACTATTAAATTTACTGGAATATTCGGACGTAAGAGGATTAACCCTCAAGCATAAGCCAACAAAAATTTTATTCTTTATCAAAATTAAAAGAGAACATTGGAATTGATCAAAATAAACTCGAGTATCAGAACGACTCTAGGACCAGTACTGAACGATAAAAATCAGAACGACGTGAAAATGGAAACAACAACACGTCCTCACAACCTGAATCTGCAGTTAGTGACTCAAAATGCCGTGACTGAAAACATACTGTCATTAGTGTCAAGTCAAAGACTCAAGCTATGCAAAGACTATTGAGTGTTAAAAAGTGTTGAAAAACATCCAATTTTTAAGATCGGGTACTTATTTATTTTTTTCAGTAAGTTAACAACAGCACAGTTGATGCTGAAGATAATCTTGACACTTATTATTAGAACCGAACCAAGGAGTATACAGGCTCGGATGCTACCACCGTCATGCAGTGGAGCTCACATGAGAAGGGTTCTAGTAATAGAACTTAGATACAGTGCAGAATAATCATCATCATTAAATTGTATACGAAGAATCTTGTGCCGAGTGATTAAACATTGAAAAAAATGCAAGCATTAACCAATGGTGAGCTTACAAGGTAAAATTAGCGAAATATGATATGATGAACTAAATATGGACAAGTTAATTACCAGTTCTTTTTAACTTTTTCCACAACTCGCAACAGATGGAAATGAGATGCAACCTCAGTAGTTTTTAGTGACGGAGATATAAAATGAAGACAGATAAAACATAAACTCGAGAAGGAAGTCAGCGGCGCAGTGCACGATGAAGCTTGACGCTTGAAGAAGATTGCAGGTGCTGAAGAAGTCTCTGTTGTCTTTTAATTATCATAGTTCAAAAAACGCATCAAATTTTACCGGCAGCAATAAAAACGATAAAAAGGAAAAATAAGATCAGCAACGAAGCCCGCTCCCGACTTCTACAAGCACTCTTGGTTTTGCTAGAAACAGCTAGTGTTATTGTAGAATTATGCCACTGCCCTTAAGGTACACTGACGAAGAAAGACACTCTTGCCTTGCAACTCAAATGAGCTACAAAATAAGTTTTTCATCCTACTGACAGAAAATCAAAAGCAATAAAATTTTCTTGAAAATATTTAAGAGTTAATTGTTTGTAAAATCATTAGGAACGATTATTGGATCATAACTAACCATCATTTTAATGCAGAACATGAATATCTTGATAATAACTCATTAATCCAGAATTTAGCATCTACATAAAAATGACCTTTGCAGTTGAAACACATTCTAAAGTAGAGTAATAAAATGACCGCATTACTAGTTTTCGTGCGTCACTTTCAATGAAAATTCTTCCACCAACGAACATGAATAATGTTGGAACATTGCCCTGAATTTGGCAGACGTGAGACATGGGACCCAGAGGAAGGTCATGGATTGCGGACACCGATGTTTAAAAATTCTGACGTGAAGACCAGAAGAGTGAACTAAAGAAGTTCATAAACAAAACTTGGAAGAAACTCAAACATATTTTAAATATTTACCATATTGTAAAAGCAGTCGTGTGCTTATAAATTTATTTCCTGTCCGTCTCACTGGTGAGTTAGATTGTGGAAATTAATTTCAAACAAGCCATTCCCAAGAACCTAAAATAAAGTGTTTATCTTAGGCTAAGTATCGACTTCTCAATGGAACGGGTATACATGTATTGTAAGCATTGTATTGTGGATACCAAAGGCACTGGATTATTATAAAACATATGATTTTCATTTTTCTTTTTTAATTCTTAACCTTCTTCCGCTTCAACATAGAAACTATATCAGGAAGGCAGCTTCAACTAACAAATGCAAGAAATCAATTCATTTAGAAAGACATGAACTTTTTTCGTATGGCTCTACTAGTATCACCAGCTTGGTCGACTATCACCAGCTTGGTCGACTTATTGCCAGCTTAGTCGACTTATTGCCAGCTTAGTCGACTATCACCAGCTTGGTCGACTATCACCAGCTTGGTCGACTATCACCAGCTTGGTCGACTGGTGAGCGAATCTGCTTGCGAGCGGAAAGACCCGGGTTCGAATCCCGCTGCCGACATGGTTGACGCGGCTAGAAATACGGCATGGGACTTGGGTAAACAACCGAATAATTATCGAAGTAATTATCCGACACAAGAATGGGCCAGAAGGTTCGTTCCTATAGCCTCATTCTATTCCATTCTATTCTATTCTATTCTAAATACCCATAAGCATATGCATGGCTCGTATAGACTCATTGTAAAAGAAAACGCTCTTATCAAGGCAACAATTGTGTCGAGGTAACAAAGTTGAGTTAACACGTTGAGTGCGATACGACCCACCGGTGGGTCACTCAGGTTAGGTTCTGTAATTTTTTCAAAGCTTTCTAGTGACTGTGTGTACAAAGTAAAGATTTGCACCGGCTAGGTAATCGCAGGCAACGTGTTAAGAGCAGTAACAGTTCACTGAAAGTTGGAAATTTTATGAGCTATTCAACCGTAATTTCTTAGAGATAAGTTTTTAGATCGTCAAGTTGTTGAAGTCTTTTGCACTCATGAAGCAAGATGGAAAAATATTGCGTGACTCTAGTCAGTTTTTGACACGCTTGCAAGGTAAATTTTTAGGTGTAGAAGATTTGTAATTACGCAGATTTTATTGGAGACGAAGCATAATTTGCAATATAAATTTTTCCGAATAATGAAGGTTAACAACAGCTGAAGTAGGAGCTAAAAACTGTATTTAGAGACAAAACTATATGTTTCTGAAAATTCACGTTCAAAATTGTACTAAAGAAATAAATACAACATACATTCCATAGTTTATGTAGATTCTTAGAAAAATTTATCAACTTCAATTTCATCGGGAAGGCAAGTTATCGGAAAATATGCAACCGCAATTTTTTTTTATAAATTAGAAAATAGCATCCTCTGACAGGTATGAAAGGGCTAATTCTTAGGACAACTTTGTTGAACTATCACAAAGTTCGTATTATTTCAATTATTATTTGTATTTTTTGTATTATTATTTTGTATTATAAATATTTATTCAGAGTTTTTTAAATCAACGGTTGGGGTTGATTTACCAACCTTAAGTATGGTTAGCTCCCCTTTTCTTTACTGAGCTTAAACAAAAATAACCGAAAATAATACTAGAACCTGAAAACAATTGGGAATACACTCACCAGATGCATTCAAAATATTTGCCTGCATTGTTCAATAGACAGATCTTCTACAAATATTGTAGCATGCCCTCCGATTAGTTGAAATTAGCACTGTGTACTAAGGAATTATCTATCAGAAAGGAAACCTCCCTCTACTACCTATCTACTCTTTAGTACAGCAGTTCTAAGGAAGCAAAACCTTCCTTTTAGGTTTGTGTTTTTAAAACCTTGTTATTGTGTTCCAAAGAAAATACTAGACCTACACTCTTCTTTAACCTTGCTCTCGTCACTAACATTAGTTCTGCTAACTCGTGAGACGAAACAACTTTTGTGAACTGACCACTCACACTTAGCCTACTATCATCTCTATAACCGTATTTGACGGCATATAGGACGCACTTTTTTTCCAAAATTTTGGCTCAAAAAATCGCCCTGCGTCTTATACATCGTAGGTAAAGTTTGAGACCTCCCGTAGGCCTAGGCTAATCTTCTCTCTGACGCTCACTAACCCAGCTTACGCTCAGTACTTCGTCTTATATGCCATCTTCGTTGTCACATTTTATATGCCGTCCTATACAGTAATAACAAATCGGATTAAAGTATATGTACAAATTTCGCAGTAAAATCAAACTACATGATACTTCAAGACTCGACGAAATACTGTTTTCGTAAAAGAAAATTCAGTTATATCGGTATGGCCCTATCAAATTGTAGGGACATACACCATCAAGCTAATTTCTTCCTGCAAACGCTTTCAGGTATTTATAGTATATCTACCATCTGTGTATAAGGACACTAAATCGACTGTTCTCTAGTTGAAATCAAGAATACCGTCCCTTCTAAACGGTTTGAATCAACTTTTATAGTTGATTGACCTATCTCTGTCAGTCCTCTTATAATAAATATTTAAAACTTTGAAGCGACTCATGGCCCACCCTGTACTATGTACTACTGCAATTCACGTAGAAATAATGAGCTTTCTAGGACAGGTACTTCAAAAATTATTCAGATGTACAGAACATAGCCCGATTTTTCACAATAACTTTGACGACACCAAAATCCTTCCTTAGAGAGATGGATGTCGAGAAAAACAGAAAGTTGTTCCAGTTTTCCCAAGTTCTATAACAAAAGATCCTCCTCTTGAACCTCCTTGAATTTCATTAACAAAAAAGACGCTAACTTGGCTTGGAAAGACCGTCCCACAGCCTTATTTATGTATTTATACAGCAATGATTATTACGAACGACAGTTGGTATTAGTCTTCACTAGCAGGACCCGCGAATAATTCGCGGTTAGTTCAGTAGCGTGGTTATTACAGGCAGTGAATAAATTAACAATCATTGATTATATGATTCAACAACTTTGATGCCATCCTAGAAAATTAAATGAAACAACCCTCTGCACCGTCGGCATCAAAGAGTAATCTCAAATTTTCGGGGTATTCTTGTAAGGGAGGGAGTGAAACTTTTCCATTATGACAACAATTCAGTTGTTCTTTTTGGAATCTTAAAACCCTGCAAAACTGACATCGGACATCCATGGCTCTAGTGTAATATATCTGGTGTTCCATATTATTATTATTTCTTCTTTCTTGGTATCTGTTTCTCCTGTTTCCTAGAAATTGCTGTCTCTCCACCTTGTTCATATCATTTCGTCTTTCTTGGTATCTATTTCTCCTGTTTCCTAGAAATTGCTGCCACTCCACATCATTCATATCATTTCGACTTTCTTGATCTCTATTTCTCATGATTTGAAGATGCAATTCTCGCTCCTCCTACCTCATATTCATCCTTCGCTGTTGCATTCGTAGTCTGCTTCTATCACGAGTTGTTTGCCTTTCGTCTTCTCGCAAGCGCTGTCGGCTCCTTCTCTGTCGCTCTCTTGCTGCTCCTCTTTATTCTCTTATTCTCTGCTCCATTGTTTTAGATCAGGGGTGGGCAAACTTTTCAGTGCAAAGGCCACGTTCAAAAATTCGCAATTTCATGGGGCCGCATAGTACAGGTTCGCACATAAGTAAGGTATTGTCGGTATCACTGATACGCTAGCAGCACTTTTTAAAATTTAAAATAATTTAAAAATTTCAATAAATTCAACTAATTCAAAAAATTTAAAAAATTCAAATAACTGACAAAATATCAAAAATTTAAAAAATTCCGACAATTCAAAAAATTCAAAAACTAAAAAAAAGGAAAAATTGTAAGCAATTTAAAAAATTAAAATAAAATCAAAAAATAAGAACAACTAAAATTTTCAAAAAACAAAAAATTCGAAAAAAATCAAAAAATTAAACCATTTGAAAATTCACAAAATTAAAAACATTAAAAAGTAATTTTAAGAATATAAAAAATTTAAACCATTTAAAAAATTAAAAAATGGAAAAATTTCTAAAACCAAAACATTCATAAAATTCCCAACCCAAAGTAACAACGTAACGTTAGCCGACCCCAACCGTATAATAAATACCGCAATGAAGGGTGTGACGCACAGGTACGATAGTCGTAAGCGTATTAATATATAGATATTAGTCATAGTCACCTCCCAGTGGCCGGTCCGCTGCAAGGACTGGTGTGTATCCAGGTGAACGCGTTATGAAAGTATTATGAATTCGAGCCACGTGCCCTATTCGCGTGTTACCTCGAATCGAAGAACGGAAGACCATTTGAGTATATAACGAGGGAAGCAGGACATCGAAGGACTCAGTTACCCAGTGACCGGCGTGAGTGGTGGTGTGTTTAACAAATTGTCGTAGCATAGACAGGGAACAGAGCTGCGCTTCGTGTGGCGTAACATCAATGCTTTTATCGAAAATTTCGAACAAGTTACTTCTGAAATAAGGAAATTATTTTCGCTGGATTGACAGTCATGAAGAATTTTTACTGAAGTCATGTGTTTTTCTTATGGAACTGTTCGTACATCAAAATGCGTTTTATTAAGTGAATAAATTTTGAAAGCTATATTACTAAAAGTAATTTACCCCAACTCGGATGAAGCCTGGCCTATGCTTTCATTATTAATAAAATTTAGTAAAACTAGAACTGATTTTTTATTCAAGACTCGAAAAATCTTCAAAAATTCCCACAATCTTGGACTCGAAGAGCAATTTTTGGAACTGTTCTACTTATAAAATCTGTGGGTGACTTGACAAAAAAAAATCGTGTAATTTTCACGCAACTTTATTTTCTCTCAAAAATGAACGGGGTTGACAACACGAGACTTCCCTCGACTTATTGAGTGATCAAATAACCGTGAAAATTCGCCAAAAAATGAAAATAATGGGATTTGCTTTTCTTAAAATTTACGATGTTTATTATTGTCCGTGTGGGAAATCAGTATGTATTAATGTGGAGACTCAGTATTACGTGGAAGGTCAGTAAGTATTAATGTGGAAAGTCAGTAAGCATTAATGTGGAAAGTCAGTGCGTATTACCGTGGAAAGTCAGTAAGTATTAATGTGGAGAATCAGTAAGTATTAATAAGGAGAATCAGTAAGTATTATCGTAGAGAATCAGCAAGTATTATCGTGGAAAATCAGTATGTATTATCGTGGAGAATCAGTAAGTATTATCGTGGAGAATCAGTAAGTATTATCGTGGAGAATCAGTAAGTATTATCGTGGAGAATCAGTAAGTATTAATATGGAGTCAGTAAGTATTAATGTTAAGGTGATATTAAAATAAGATGCGCCTATAGGTAATAACAACTGGACAATCAACAACACATTATTCCTAGGCGCAAATACTTCATCATCAATACTCTAGCAGTATTTCATTATGAACACTCCATCAATACCTCACCTTCAAAAAGCACACAGGAACTAGCAAGGATTTTCATGAGGTAATTCCTTCGATGCAAGCGTCGTAATATTGAACTTCGAACGCAACCGCAGTGATGTTACTTCTGCAGGTGATGAGACACCACACGTACAGTTGTTTGGTACATTCATCATATTGTCGGTACATTCATCATATTGCCGGTACATTCATCATATTGCCGGTAAATTCATCATATTGCCGGTAAATTCATC
Organism: Trinorchestia longiramus; assembly: GCA_006783055.1. Classification (NCBI taxonomy): domain Eukaryota; kingdom Metazoa; phylum Arthropoda; class Malacostraca; order Amphipoda; family Talitridae; genus Trinorchestia; species Trinorchestia longiramus. The sequence continues at coordinate 161,168 of VCRD01000395.1, read as the reverse complement.
ATATTGCCGGTACATTCATAATATTGCCGGTACATTCATCATATCGCTGGTACACTAATCATATATTGCCGGTACATTTATCACATTGGCGGTAAATTCATCATATCGCCGGTACATTCACCATACTGCCTGTCCATTTATCATATTGTTGGAACATTCATCATACTGCCAGTCCATTCATCATATTTTTGGAACATTCATCATATTGCCAGTCCATTCATCATATTTTTGGAACATTTATCATATTGCCGGTACATTTGTCTGGTACATTCATCATATTGCCGGTAGATTTATAGTATTACCGGTATATTCATCATAATGTCGGTATATTTGTCTAGTACACTCATAATTCATCATATTACCGGCATATTCATCATTCATCACCGCATTGCCAGTACATTGATGAACATGCCCTGCCGGGGAATTAGAGATGGCTGCGAGTATCGACCAACTTGTGACACAAATGAGACCAGTCATATTCCTACCTTCCGTTCTCAATCCGTGCTTGACGTTCCTGAAAAAAACGACACCAGTACGTAGCTAAAATTAAGGAAATATTTCTCGAACAATCTAGAAGAAAGTTACGACAAGAAATTTACCCTTCTTAATTGCGTTAGTGAGCAAAGAACTGACAAATTGCAACCAGCGAAGAATTTTATGCCGTGAATACTGCTGACTGTTACGATTCACGTCCCTGCCGCCATAATTTTATCCTGCTAACAATTGTTTGTTCAGGACCTGAGGTACGACGTCTGTTTTCCAGTAGACCAAAACTGTTCACTGAAAAACCTGCTGTTCCAGCTACAGCGAGTGCTGGAATAAGCAGCAAGGTAAATACTGATTCTATTTGCACAGTGGATGAGTCCAATAGTCACGAAGAGCAGTAATAATAATCATTACTTCTGTCATAATAACAATATCAGAAGCGTAAAATCTATTGAGGCTTATTACACCCTGGAGTACCTTCGATCCCTGCTATAAAATATGTTTGAATAAATATAATATAATATAAATATTTAGTCATGATATAATTGCGCAATTGCAAATATTGCGTCTCCAATTAGTCCATCCTTGTACTAATTCAGGCATGCCGGTCATTACGTCTCCTTTTATTGCTCACATACAAATTCAAAACTAAACGCAAGGAAATCAACTAAACGCAAATCACCAGCTTGGTTGACTGGTGAGCGAATCTGCTTTCAAGCGGGAAGACCCGGGTTCGAATCCCACTGCCGACATGGTTGACGCGGCTAGAAATACGGCATGGGACTTGGGTCAACAACCGAATGATTATCGAAGTAATTATCCGACCCAAGAATGGGCCAGAACGTTCGTTCCTATAGCCTCATTTTATTCTATTCTATTCTAAGCAGCTATGAGCGATAAGCTCGTCATTAATGCATTGAATCTTCGATAATCGTTCTTTCGCTCTACGCTACTTCGTGAGTATAAGTTTCACGCCGCAGAACCATCCAGTTAACTGAGCTACAACTCGCTATGGCCTCCTGATGTGCAGTTCTAGCGCCTGGAGTTCATAAGTACCTCCCTGTGAGTCATTGGGTCAACATCGAGCCATCACGTTTTTTAAGTCAGCCCTCAAATATGAGAGGTGTCACTCTGTTGAAATTGCACCACTTGCAACCAGTGCTGTGTTTAGGTCTGACAAAGGGAAGAAATAATCTTCAGTAAAGGAACATTAAAGTGTAACTAGGTGGTCAATATCGATGAAAGTATGGATTAGCAATCAAATAAATCGTTTTTTCAGTCGATATTTTCATGCGAAAGTAATTATTAAAAAATAGCATACAATAGAAAACTCGAGAAATGTCTTTAAATGTGCGTAAATTTACCTATTGAGGTTAGAAATCTCTAACTAAGGTTCAGAATTGATCAGAAACTACTGCTTTTGCCACGGCTCTCGATAACTTCATACGTAGCCCCAACTGGAATCTAAATACGCCTTAACTTCTGTCCAAGTTAAACTTTTGCCGCTTGGTAGGCGCTAAAGCAAGCAATTTCAACTTTTATTGTGCATTCATTAAATATTACTTTCGCATAGAAAACCATTCACAATGAGGGACTCGATGCTTGAACGTTAGACAACCTATACAGCAGTTCACGAGCTATCCATCGTTGAAGTAAATTTGCGATGTATTTCGTAACGCATGAGTGCTTGCTGTTGCACAGACGTATGTCAATTTGAAGCGCCATTGACGTCATGTATGACTGTAACAAAATTTCTGCCCCGGATTAGTTTAACTTGGGCCTATGACGCTAATGTAATTTATCACGAATTTTAAAATAATAAAGATAGTCATAGTAGGATGGGTAATAGCAAAATATGATCTTTGAAGTTAGCTTTGTCTTATCATGTCTCAAAGCTGTCCTTCTAAAACGGCCAGAACTTTCGAAACAACGTGATATTTACTTCCCGTGTCATAACAATGATTGCAGTTACAATTTATGCATCTCACTACGTAGTTCAGATTCAAGAATTAGTCGCTTCCGGCTGTTCAAATTATGTAACTAGTGTGCACTGCCTGCAAAATTCATGCTCCGATTCCCATCGATGAAAGTCCAATGGCTCTCATTATCGACGACGTTCACCAAGAACTTGTACACGATTCTTTCAGTATCAAGCTCTTGAGCTTTGTTCTTGAATGTAAAAAAGTAGCGAATTGCTAAATCGGTCAAAACAACTGTATTCACTGATTGGGCTTGCAAGTTTGATTGGATTATCTATGAATGAGGCAAGAAAAATGACTGCGGATCTAAAATTGCGTGAATTATTGAACTCATCTTCGGCCTCCTGATAGGGAAGTACAGGGTGTCCATAAAGTCACTTTACCATTTCAAAAAGTTATTACAAATCCAATTGATAAGATATTTTGTTCAGATATGTTTTATTGTATTCAGTGTTTATTCACGTTTTTAATCAAATTTTGCATATATGTGATTCAGGGATCCTGTTAGTGAAAGAGGTGCTGTTGAGACTTTATGAGACTTTTATAAGCGACTTAATGGACACCTTGTAGTTCCGAAGTGTATTAGTACTCATTCTAAATACGAACCAATGTATACCTTATCCATCTTCAATAAAGTATTCGAAATTACTTTACACAAACGACTATTGGAGTTTTTAGAGTTGTAATCAATAATTACTCCATCCCAATTTGGACTCAGAGCTAAGTCACATACTACGTTAGCAATATTTTATCTGGTCAACAGTATTTAACTGCATTCTATATAAAAACTTACATGATTTACTTCGTTAAGATTTGCAAAAGACATCTGATAAGGTCGACTTCAATATTTACCTCAACAAATTAAATTGTTATTTCCTTCGAAGTGTGCGGATATTTTGATTCATAGCTATAGCTGTCCGTAAGATACCAGTTTGTAGCTTGTAACTTAGCGAAATCCATCGCTAAACCAATTTCTGTAGGCGTTTCTCTAGGCTCAATTCTTGGTCCTTAACTCTTTAACATCTTCATTAATGACATGATAACTATCATATAAGCGACTCAAGTATCATACTCTTTGCAAATAAAGGTGTTTTCTACGTAAATTCTTCAGCGTTACCAGGAGTAGTCGATAAAATTAATAGTTTCATCTCTCGTCGCAGCTGTTGATTACACACGAATAAATTAACTCGCCAGTCGTGGACAGAATCAAATTAATATTATTTTCTACACACACACACACACACACACACACACACACACACACACACACACGCACACACCCGCACCCCACTACTCTACCTATTAACAAAAATCCAATATCTAGACGTCACACCCGGAAACACAGTATCTTTCATTGATCCAATAAATTATGTATGCATACATTAAGCAAAGGCTGCAGGATGACGTATTCTGTTTCCCAGTTTCTTACGGTTACCTGTATTATTTATTCGTTTGTATATCCTCTATTAATTCAGTCGGTTAAAGTATGGGTGGTTGTTCTGTGTCACAAACTCATAAATTTAAAAAGTTTGTTAACTAACTTATTAGGATCATCTCTCTTGAGAAACTAACTTATCTAGACTTAGCTTTTAAGACATGTAATGAGTACAAAAACTTGAATATATTGACATTTAAGTTTGTCTATCAGTATTTTCTCGTAGAATTCATTCGATTGACTCAATCATTTCTCCGTAACATTTGTGATAGGTATTTTTTTTAGACCCTCATATGCCTTCATTCATGTGTTATTCGACGTCGGATTTTAAGCTTCTGTCCTGCGATACTTCCCATTGAGAAGCAATCAATCATTTCTCAAAGCATTTCAATACTTGATTTACTTCTAATCGAACTGAACTATGAAAATAATGATCATAGTTTCCAAATAAAATTCAAAAAATATGTTTTAAGTACCTTAACTTTAATTTGTTTCAACAAGTATATTTCATAACACCAGATCATGCAACTTTTCAATCCAAATTTATGATTATTCTCTTTTATTGTGTTCGTATTTATTTACCCTCATCGAATTTTCTACCCTGTTAGGTTTATACCTTGAAGTAGGCTGTACTAACTGAATCCTGGAAGTACTAACCGGATCCCAGCTATGCTAACCGCATCCTAGCTATGCTAACCGGATCCCAGCTATGCTAACCGGATCCCAGCTATGCTAACCGGATCCCAGCTATGCTAACCGGATCCCAGCTATGCTAACCGGATCCCAGCAACACTAACTGAATCCCAGCTGTACTAGGATTCCGGGCCAGTGTATGATTGTGCCAGTGTCTGATTGTGCCAGTGTCTGATAGTGCCAGTGTCTGATTGTGCCAGTGTACGATTGTGCCAGTGTACG
>VCRD01000395.1:139516-156283 GCA_006783055.1 Trinorchestia longiramus | reverse complement strand
TATGATTGTGCCAGTGTATGATTGTGCCAGTGTATGATTGTGCCAGTGTACGATTGTACCTGTGTACGATTGTGCCAGTGTCTGATTGTGCCAGTGGACGATTGTGCCAGTGGACGATTGTGCCAGTGTACGATTGTGCCAGTGTATGATTGTGTCAGAGTTATCTCCTACGGCCAATGTGCGATTGAGATAAATGCACGTGAGTCAAATACCTGTGCGTGAGGGAAATGCGTGTACACGAGTGAATTGACTTACGTGGTTAAGGTGTACGTGCTTGGTTGATGGATTTACTTTAGACTGTATGGGACTTGGGTATCGACCCAAGAATGGGCCAAACGGCTCGTTCCTATTGCCTTATTCTATTCTATTCATTCAATCTACAAACTAAGTTCTAGCTGTACTAACGGAATCCTAATTGTAATTATAATGAAAGCCCTGTAATACAACACAAAATAAACACATAAATGTCTAAACTTATACCACATGCACAACACCCCCATTTCCTGCACCGTGTTATAACACACACCCAACATTCCCATTTCCTGCACCGTGTTACAATACACGCATAGCACGCACATTTTCTACCCTGTGTTACAACACACACCCAACATTCCCATTTCCTGCACCGTGTTACAACACACCCAACGTACCCATTTCCTGCACTGTGGTACAATACACGCATAACACGCACATTTTCTACCCTGTGTTACAACACACACCCAACATTCCCATTTCCGGCACCGTGTTACAACACACACCCAACATTCCTATTTCCTGGACTGTGGTAAAATACACGCACAACACGTTATTTCCAAAGCATGTCTGTCAAATAATAGAGCGAATCCACATGCATCTAACTGATCCGCACTTTCTGTGCACATCTCGATCCATTTGTGCGGATCTGGGAAGCGTGGATTTTCTTTTCGGTGAACATATGCACAATGTCTTGTGTCGTAAAATGCAAATCACACCTCAACTTATTGCTTTACAATGATGAACTTAATGGAATGCACAGAATGAGGAGCTTAGCGCTACCTTGTAGCACAATGCTACTTTAATGATGGTGATATGTAACCCAACAATGCTTAAAATATATACACGATATTAACTAATCAAACGTGAGATTTTTCAACAAGAACTATACTTCTGTAAAAATTTGAGTAGAAATATGAATGAATTGTTTCTGTATTGCTAATACACGTCATGTATTGCACATACGTCTTGTATTGCTTATACACGTCTTGTATTGCACACACACTTCTTGTATTGCACACACACTTCTTGTATTGCTCATACACGTCTTGTATTGCTCATACACTTCTTGTATTGCTCATACACTTCTTGTATTGCTCATACACGCCTTGTATTGCTCATACACGCCTTGTATTGCTCATAGACGTCTTGTATTGCTCATACACGCCTTGTATTGCTCATACACGCCTTGTATTGCTCATACACGCCTTGTATTGCTCATACACGCCTTGTATTGCTCATACACGCCTTGTATTGCTCATAGACGTCTTGTATTGCTCATACACGCCTTGTATTGCTCATACACGCCTTGTATTGCTCATACACGCCTTGTATTGCTCATACACTTCTTGTATTGCTCATACACGCCTTGTGTTGCTCATAGACGTCTTGTATTGCTCATAGACGTCTTGTATTGCTCATGGACGTCTTGTATTGCACATACCCGTCACGTGTTGCACATACACGTAAGCTACAAGCGGTTGTTGCTCGTGAGTTCGCATCCCGTTCTGAATTCTTTACATTGAGGGATGATTAAAAGGTTCAATATTATCATATCTTCAATAAAAATAGACTAAAACCAGCACGTGATATTCATAATACTGGAACAACGTAAAAAATAGAATAGAATAAGGCAATAGAAACGAGCCGTTTGGCCCATTCTTGGGTTGATACCCAAGTCCCATGCCGTGATACCCAAGTCCCGTGCCGTGATACCCAAGTCCCATGCCGTTATACCCAAGTCCCGTGCCGTGATACCCAAGTCCCATGCCGTTATACCCAAGTCCCGTGCCAAATATTACCATTGAATTAATTACCAAATATGCATCGATCATTCGTAGCATTTACTCTCCACTGTGTAGGTCTGAACACGCATTCAGGCACGGCTTGAGGTTTTCTTCAGATGATTTACTAAAACCAATGAGACGTATTCATGTGCAGCGCACTACCATTACCGTACCATTACAGCCCACCCTATGTTACAACACTACTTATTAACACTATTTATATAGCACAAATTGTACACGAGATAAACTACTCTAATTTTGAAAATAGAAATTAATTGTGGACTGGCGGATGAGAACTTTGTGTCGTCCGCCCGTTTTGTTCGTGTGATGAGTGCGGGCAGTTGTAAAGCCTCATTGCAGCTCTATAACACTTGCAAATTATTGTACCTCTCTACAGCACCTAATTTTGTCCTAATTTGAATAAAGCACACAGCACTTTATATTAGTCTAATTAAAATACAGCACAGCACCTAATATTGGCTGAATTAAAATACAGCACACAGCACTCAATTTTGTCTTAATTAGAATACAGCTCACAGCACCTAATATTGGTCTAATTAAAGCACAGCACACAGCACCCAAAATTGGTCGAATTAAAGTACAGCACACAGTGCCTAATAGTAGCCTAATTAAAGTACCGCACACAATGTTTAATAATAGCCTAATTAAATTACAGCACACAGCATCTAATGTTGGTCGAATTAAAGTACAGCACACAGTGCCTAATAATAGCCTAATTAAAGTACCACACACAGTGCCTAATAGTAGCCTAATTAAATTACAGCACACAGCACCCAATATTGGTCTAATTAAAGTACAGCACACAGCACCCAGCACCCAATATTGGTCTAATTAAAGTACAGCACACAGCACCCAGCACCCAATATTGGTCTAATTAAAGTACAGCACACAGCACCCAGCACCCAATATTGGTCTAATTAAAGTACAGCACACCGCACCCAATATTGGTCGAATTAAAGTACAGCACACTCCGCAGCTGATCCAGCACTTCGCTGTGGCAGGAAAGAACACTGCTACAAACAAACGCACCATTTAATATTTTAGTTCTACACATTTTTGAAGCATTACAAAGAAAAGAGGCGGAACAAAAAAATGAAAATTGTCCTCGCGTCCTCGCAGTCAAAAAAACAATGTCAGCCACAGCTGTCACGAAGCGTCTCACTTTTCCGACTTTGACAGACTCAACATAGTTTTTCAGTTTTTGTGGTCTACATTGTTTATGAATCGCCGTTATATGCAAGTGCATGATAACAGCATATAGAACACAATATGCAGCAGTCTAGAATAGTATGTATTGGGTCGTCCGGAAAGTTCGTGCCGATTTAGAGTAGTTCATCTTTCGACTTATTAAGAACATGATTGAGTTTGGAAAGTAAAATTTGACTATACTTCCATTTAGAGCCCAGCTGATGCTTTTCTATTTCCATAGAGAAAAATCAATCACAAGCAGCCAAAGAAATATACGAGTTTACAGTGATCCATCCAGACCACACGTTTCTTTTGAAACCTGTCAAAAATTGCTGCAGCTTGGCTGGGATGTGTACTCCCGCCTTCCATATTCACCAAATATTGCTCCTTCGAATGTTCATTTATTTCGGTCTTAGTAGAATAGTCTTAATGGTAAAATTTTCAGTTTCTTGGATGACCTAAAAAGATACCCTGATGAATTCTTTGGCCTGAAACCACCTCAATTCTGCGATAGTATTTTCTAGTCAAAAGAAAGATGGAAACGCTTTGAGCAACAAAATGTTTCATATATGTTTGGTTAAAAATGTATTGGCTTATATACATTGAACTTTTTCGCTCGTTTCAAAATCGGCATGAACTTTACGACAACCTGATATTTACGTAGCTACTTTTACTGTATATCGATCACGTGGCTTGCCGCTTTTCATTTCAAATTTCATTGTAAAATGTTTATGTATTTCACTGTGCTTAGAAAATATTGAATAGATTTCACATTAAAGTAGTGCAAAGCTACGCAAAAATGTACAGATATTTTTATCAGAAAATATGCCAGTAACTTCGTCAGCCAGCGAAAGCCTCCATTCTCCTCAACGCAGACGTCGCTAGATCCTTGCGGGTTTTAACCTCCTAAAAACTATCCATAGCCCATTTTATTATTTGTTCCTACCTAATGAATGATATAAAATGTACATACAAACATGAAATACAAATAAGATGGTTGTGATTTTGAAAAACAACCGTCCATATTTTAGTGGAAAACTTTATGGGAAAGGAACGTCTTTCAAAACAAACTCCTGTCTGTACACAAGTGACCGAAAAAATAAGTAACACTTCAAGCTACGACGAGCAAGAGATTCAGGAACTTTTCACTCTTCAATTATTGCATCACCTCACCTGCCCTCAGAAATGGCTCGCTATTTTTCCATTATGGCAGTTCCGCCAACTCGATTGAAATCACACACGCAGAAAAACCGCTAAAATTTGCGAGGAGTTTTGGTGGCCGTGGATGGTAGGTATGATACAAGACAGCTACGTCTTTTGAGGGCTTTATGAGGAACTCGTTAGTGCCTCATTACGCAGCTTTGTGGAGCTCCAGCAAACATGTCCTGATCGATACGATGTTCACTTAGGGGAGATGTGAGGGAGACTTGTACATATAGGGACGTGCCTTTCCCATAATAAATGACCCTAGATCGTATACACTGTCATTATTTTCCAACGCTACAGATAAAATTGATGCCTGTTAAATACGTTAACCATGACTAAACGGATGAACTTAACCGCATACACCAATTCCGATAAAATACATTTGGATATGAAAGATGTTCTACTTTTTATTCAAAAAGACAGACAACAAAAGCATTTATATTTAGAAATGTATTTGTATTTCATAATAGAAACCATCAGTGACCCAAAGAAAGAAAACATTAAATAATGACCTATTTTTAATGAAAAATTAAGATATATGTAAAAAGAGACAGCTGATCAAAGGAAATCTCTTATTCCTAAGTCTACTTTAATTTTTTTCTGGAAAGCAAAATCAAGAACTTTTAAATATTGCAATATCGCTGGTAAAACTTTAGACTACACATTTATCTTCATAAAACAGAAGCATACTTCAGAAGCATATTCTGAAAATATTATATGCAATCGAGTTATGGAACCCGAACCAAATCGCAGCGCTTCAATATTGCAGCACCGGTAGCTGCTCTGACCGTCTCGAAGAGACATCAACCGAAGAAAGAAAAAACAGGAATTGCACCCCAAAAAATAAGAAAATAACGGCGAAATGCCACCAAGCTTTCAAAATGCAACGCATCGAAGCAAGAAAAAAAATGCGCAAGAAAACATGCGTAACTCTGAAACAGAAAATACTGCTACATGTATTTTTGTATATTGTGACGCTTAACGTATTTCATGATTGAAGAAAAATGAGCCACTTGAGATATACTACTGCAGCGTCATTAATCAAGTTTCATTTCCTGGAGGCAAAAACTTCTTAAGTGAAATAAGATATGACGATATAATGTCAAAAGAAACGAGCCATCAGAAGGCAAGAGACGCGATGATCATGACTAAGAGAACAAATAAGAGTCTGTCTGACTATCTGACTACAAATACTACTTAACCAAAAAATTACTAACAAGCACGGCTGATTTAGCTTTAAGTTATTTTTCTGAGGTACTCAAAGTATCCAAAGCCTGGTGACGAGAAAAGATTTTGAAAACAGACATACCTTCAATCGGAGCTCCAGAATCCTACACACCCAAAAAAGCCATCAATTTCTAAAATCTGCCGAGAAAAAACTATTCTTCTAAAAGAAACCGCTGCTTCGACGTAGCGCATCGCTATGGAAACAATCCAGTAGTCACTATCGAAACCGAAAATAAGAACCTCGGAACATCCTACTTGATTAATTATTAACTCAATTGACGACTAATTCCTCACTATTTATTGAATTTGTTTTTCTTCCCTTCCTTGTCTATCACTTCTATTGACCCCTCCTCTCCTTTTGTGCTGCTTGTTTCCTGTAAGATTGTTGTCGTAATTAGATTTTTCTGAAAACTTATTCATCGTAACAGCTATAATATTAATAGCATTCTTTATGGATATGTGTTGTATATCTTTATAACTTTCACTGAACTGGAGGATGGGTTTTTACATGGAGTGTGGTTCTCAGTCCCACTGCTCTCGACCTCCTTGACCAGTACTGAGTCAACACAAGCACGCCAGCGTCGACGATGAAAATCAACACTATAATTTTCATCCTCGAAAGGAGCTCAGGAATCAACACTGCCACTCGTCAATAGACGTGTCCGTTATTACCTTAGATTGACCATAAAGTCCTCTGCCACTGAGAATGCATCAATATTAGGAATTTAAGAATATTCCTAATATTAATAGCAATAGGAGGACAGCTTTCATTGTTTTACTACATTTCTGATTCAAATAATATTCTTGCGCATCTGCCTAAAAACTATCGCAAAATAATAAGGGGGATTAAGGGGAAGTTTCAAAGATCGATTATCTGAAAACAATTTAAACTCAACTACCGACGATAATTGTTTTATTCTGACAAAGAGCGTAGTTTCTCCAGAATTTTTTGTAAATCCCTAATTTCTGCTTTCAAGTTTGAGAACGTGAATCACTTTGATTATTTGCCAGAAGATAATTAGTTGCTTCGGCTGCGATGTAATACCATAAGATCATTACGTGTTATCATGCAAATCAATGCGAAATATTTCATTGGCAAGCCACAACATGCATTGTCTAAGCCAGCCACGTTCTTTGGCACGAGTCTCACGAGTCCATTAACGATAACTCATAAAGATACAGAATTCAGAAAGCCATGATCTAGCACCACAAAGTTATGGTCGTATTGCTACTTATGAGCGCTGTTGCATGACACTTGGTAAATACAGCCATTTTGAGGAAGAACAAAGAGAACAATATCATCGAAACAACTTGCTGAATGAAGCACAGAGTGAGAGCTACAAACTTTGGCACATAGCCCATCATCAAGAAGATACAGAGACAAAGTCCAGAAGTTTATTGGTATTTTCTTGACACTGGCATTGGGAAAAACGAGTCTCATAACGTTCAGTACCTAAGCTTGCACTTGCGAGAAGTCTTCGGTTATTATGTTTGTCTCGTGGACAAGAATTCCTAATTCAATTCTATTTCAGTGTTGATTCGAAGACTGAGAACGAAATAAATCCTTTTCATGAAGCAATCACACACACCCTTGCATCGACCTCATGCTGCTGTGTTGTTATGAGGCTATCATACAGTTTTATTCCCTAATATCTGCCCGATCGTTTCTGTCGCTAGAGGATACATATTATGACGATCTACAACGCAGTTTTTAAAAGAATGAAACTGTGTTTAATGTGTTTTTTACCTTTCAAAGAAAATTGAAAATTATTCGTGATTGTTATTTAGAATTATTTATACAAAAACTAGAGTTTAAAGTAATTTTTTCGCGCATAACCTTTCCCTCCGGTGCATTTTTCTTCAGAAGTTCATAACCTCGCAAATTATTTCCTAGAAAGTTTTGATTGGTCGGTCATGTAGCCAATAAGTGATTCCTGCACTTAACCACAGAAAAGAGATAACGTTACAAAGTGTCTTTGAGCTGTCTAAAAAGACGATAGTTAGAAGGCGCTTATCTATTCTTAACGAAAGATGTTTCAGCATCTCAAAATTTTCTTTATCATAAGTTTCAACGGCACGATCAGCCGTATGTGGATGTGCAATGTTATGCAACAACACAATATTCTTTCTCAATTGACTCGGGTCTTTGGTGGGACTGCAAGATGATTAATAGTCCCCGATTTATTGTCATTACTGACACACCTTCCAGTTTGAGAAATAAAGTCACTGGTGTGATCATTTTAGACGTAGGCGAGAAAACTGATGCACCCAAACTAACATTCCGTCTATTTACTTCCGCTTTTCTCTTACCTTTCTGAAGTTTGGCAACGAAAATGCATGCCACTCTTCGTTGTACTGAAAAATATCTGGTAATACTTGTAACTACACTTTACTCACCCACATGGTACTCTGTATCATGCACTCCGATTGACTCAAACCATGTCCAGCTGTACGCATTTGTTGGTAACTTAATTCAAACTTATTATGTTCGTTGTTTTAACTGCAAAATTTGAAAAAAGTATATGTTTGTTAACGTTCCCAAACAGTAAAATATAATACACGAGTCATGTATTGGAGCAAAACCTAATATTTTGTGGATTCGTATGCAGGATTCAATTCTACGGGAGAGAATATATTTCTATGCTAAACTTTGTACGAAATGCAATGAAAAAAATCTTTTCACCGTCAAAAACACGACACTGCTCTACATTTCGCAGACTGCTTCACAAGGCTCTCTCAAAATTCCCTAGATATTCACTGCTCTTACTCGTCTAATATTCTTCTGCCTCAGCATGAATAGCCCACGTACGAATGTATATGTGGAGGAGGAAATAAGGAAGTACGATAGTATCTTAAATTTCGCACTAGAGGTTTGTGCCCCATCTTAGAACTTCAATATTTCAATAGATGGATTTTTAGGTCAAAATTGTTGATAGAAAAATATTGCCCAGGTCATAGAGATTTTTGTGTCCTCGTTTTTAATGACGATCCCTCAGAGAATATATGAAAGCAGGATTCGTTAAAAGTAAATAAATTTAAATTCAAATAACGAATGTATTACAGGTATTACTTCTATGCTTGAATAAAAATTGGGTTTTAGTACACTCGTCAGTTGAAGTTATTGCACGTTGTTTTAACAATATACTCCTGAAACAATGAATTTCCAACAAGTCCGAGCTGTTTGTTTTTTGAGGACACAAAATATTTATAATAAATACTAACGTGTTTAAACTTTCAAAACACCCATCACACAAAATGTATGAGCACGTTTTAAACTATAATGACATGCTGAGGAGACACGTATAAGATGCTTACTTTTCAGATGAACAAACTAAAAAGTTCTTCGGTTAATTCTAATTCGCAGCTCAAAAAAAGCGATAATATGAGTATGAAACTACGACATCTGCATCATCACACAGCTGCACAACTGACTCACTGTGCGCTTAGCATTCTGAATTTTCAGTCACAACAATTCAGAAACCTGGGAAAAAATACCATGATCCTCCAACTAAAAATATTTTCAGGCATAAGACTCCGACTGTACTGTTTGAAATGTGATCCTCATTGGACTACGCAACCATCCCATGCTACGAAACTAAAAAGTGTACCGAAATGAGAAAAAAATGAGAGATCTAGATAAAGAAAAGTCTGGTGCATGAGTTCACCTTGCGCAGCAGAACATACGTGACCAGAGTTCGGAAGAACTTAAAAGTAAGAGCGGCCTGGCAAGTGATTTTTGCGGAGGTCTTCCATAAGCGTGGCTGGAGCGAAGCAATTCGCAGGAGCTATAAAAGCAATTGGCCAGGGAAGCCATTATTATGAAGGAAAAAGTGAAGCTACCCACCCACGATTACTGAGTGGGCACTTCACTGCGCACCAACTCCATAAAGGCTCACATGAAAGAGTACTGCAAGGATAGAACAGTCTTCCCAGCGGAACTAACTCCTGAACAAGGTCTACCAACGGATACACAAAAAATCTCGAGTTATTCAGTAGAGATCGAGAAGGAACTTTAAGAGAGAGGATAGCGTTCTCAAAATCAACCAAAAAACAAACAATTTAGATTAAGTAGAACTGGCACTTATGGTACCAAGATGCTGTACAGACGAGCATTTGCATTTGTGTACAAAATACCCACTATATTGGAGTCAATGCCGTTGTAATGTGAACTTAATTACTGCATCAGTGGAGTAAGCAACCCTAATAAAGTGTATAACCATATGTACTGTTCATTGTAATATCAAGCTGATTAACTTCCGTGCAACAAAACTGTTGCTCGTCAACTTAACTTGTATACATAGGCAAATAAAATTTATAACATTGTTATTGCATCAATAAATATGTACAACTGATTCGTTCTTTTTAGTACAAGATATCTTCAGCATACAATGAAATTAAAGCATTTAAACTGAGGATTACATTGCTCCTGATCACAAAATTTCTCTGTCATTCTGTGAGCACTGGGAAGCAAAATATTCCAGTGTAAATTAAACTGACATTTATGCTGTCAAAAACATTAAAGTGGGAGGTCGTTTACCCTCCTCACGAAAAACAACAAGATATAAAAATAGACTTTTTTTTTCATGCAATGGTTGCTAAACCCTGAGGAAAATTAAGTATCCAAGGTATGTTTCTGAAGATGGACACTTTCAACCACTGCGTTGAGACGTGTTCACAATTTGAGTACAAAATTCAGCTACAACGCTAAGCTAAGTGTAGTTCAGCTACAACGGCGTTTGAACGAGACCGTTTCCATCTCCTTCATAAAAGAAGAGTTTCACTTTAATTCAAATGGGCAGATATCAAGTGAAAAACATTTTAAAATATTTGCTCGTTGCCGTCTGGAGAAGCTTAATGTCGTTGACCGAATCTCAACACTGTATTGAGATGAATAACGGTTTATGAATAAATTCATCGATTTAATAAGCGTTTTTTAAAAGGATCGAGTCACGTTTTTCAAGACATGGAAGCGGTAAATTTTTCTCGACGCTTGAAAACACGTTATGATTTTATTCACATTCATCAAAAAAATGTTTCACAAACGATGGAAAGAAAGATGAAGAAAGCAATATGTTTGACTAGAATGCTATTAAAGAAACATGTACCAGTTTCCACGACTGGTGTTCATAATTGAACGTATTGTTGACATAACCCACATATGACAAGAATGTAGAAGCACGTCCGGCGAGTGCGGAGCCTCACATGAACGCACACACAACACAAATATTACAGCCTCTACCTGTTAATGTTTATACCTGTGTTTTTCAAAGTTTTTTCAATCACCGTCCCCTTACGACTCTATTTGATTTTCCACCGCCCCCTAATGATTATATTACTGTATATATTATACAGTAATATACGCCCCCATTCAAGGCGTACCCTCCTACCGCCCCCTTGCATTTCCTCAACGCCCCCAGGGACCACTTTGAGAAACACTGGTTTATACAAAACTTACTTATACTTTAAGGCTGCGCAGAGTCAAAATCGCAAAGACAGGAATAAAAAAGCAGGCACGGAGACATTAGTACACGAAATCGATCAACCATTCATTCCAAACGAGAACACAATAAGAAAAGAAGAACTTTAGATCTTCTGATGAATTAATTTATGAATTAAAATCTCAAGGAACTACTATTACTAGAATTGAAGACTACTGTGAATCGCACGGTGCACCTCCTAACAAAAATGCGAAGCTTGACGTAGATGGACACAACATTTTCCAACTCCCTTCTTAAGCAGAGTAGAACTCAGAAGCTTTCCCATAGAGCGTTATGCAAACAAGTTCGCCTGAAATACTACCTCCATCAGCAGATTCCCTAAAGCAGTGTTTCCCAACCTTTGGGTCGCGACCCCAAACGAAGTTGCAACCCCCTTTTCAATTATTTATGAATCCACCTAATACACACATTTGCATGTTTGTGTTTTACGGAAAAGCGTTCCATTATAAACGAGTTTTCGAAGTACAAAGAAACATATATAATTATTTGAAGGAGTGAGAGTGTGGATCGATTATTTGTTCCAAAATGGGTCGTCATAGTTCAAAGGTTGAGAACTACTGCCTTGGAGGCTTAGGCCCGTAGTTCGTAGAACGTAAACGTACCTAGGCATTCAGAGTGCAAAATCCAGTAGGGCAGAATGTCTTTCAATCACAAATTCACGTCATTCGTTAAATAATATCCATAGTCTATGCTGCCACCAGCATGAATTTGCACAATTGATCTGATACATCGAAGTTATTATAAATGTTAATTCATGTTTGTGATTTGTCTACCATGGGTCTCTGGACAGAAGAAAGCAGCAATATCTAACCAACAGACAAACTTGAAGTCCCTACATCTGTCATCTGCACACATATCTAACATAAACACATGACCTGTTGAAACAACAAGTTTCAGTTTCTATCTATGACACATAACTATCAGAACTTGCATCCAACAAATAGTGAACAGAGAACCTACTACTAGCATCAAGTAGCGATCTCTAATATACAGTATTTCTAGGTCAACAATTACCGACATATACCATATCACCGTAGCTATCTACCTTACCTCCAACATCCAGCGTCTTGCACGTACTGAGACGTAAGTCTATTGATCATTCAGGTTTTTAATTTTAATTTTTCCATAATACAGAAAAAGATATCAGTGATACACTATGTCGGGTACACTCATTCGACAATTTTCCATATCATCAAGCTCAGAATGAGCTAAATACGATTATCTACGTAAACTATACGTACTGCTTTCCATTGATAATTTAAAACACATCTGCATCTGAAGAAGTGAATGATTATTTGAAAGAAAGTGGAATTATTTCAAATACACAATCAAATCTGAGGCGTCAGCTAGCTCTTTTACGAATATAAAGCCCCAAACCCTCTTCTAAACACACATACATCATTCAAAAGCAGGGAAAAATCGAATCTTGCACAGCAGTGTCAATCTACCTACGTGAAGCAATTTAATAAAAGAAAAATCATCTTGTTTTGTGTGTTTGGTTGTCGTATATCTAGAACATCTGAAATATTCCTCAAACTTATAATAAAAACATCGAGGAATTGTTAAAACATGGGTGAAGAAAACGTCTTCTTTATTTTTGCAGTGCGAAATCCGTCCAAATAACACGAGCAGCATTAGATGCGCTTCACCCTCACCAACGCACGTAAAACTCAGAGTTAATCTTTCCCGAGCTCCGTATTAATCTCTTTAGCAAACTGGGACAATTATAAAGACAGGCGAGAACTGCTTTGAACGGACGGCGGTTTGTATCTGATAGAGTCGAAGTTTCTCTTTCTTTTCGCTGACATAGCAATAGCACATTACAGAACTGAGCGTGTCACTCACCAAAAAACTAATTGATGAAATATAAAGGCTTATATCTAAGTTTATTCATTTATCTTTCAATTAAACAAAATACTTTCTGAAATGGCTAAGTAGGTTACTCGAAAATATTTTACAATCGAAGCTAAAATAGATTCTTCGATATGAAAATATACTCAAATATTCCAACTTCGTTTGACAAGCGTATTATTCGTACAAGTATAAACAAACTCGGCTGAGTAAAGACTTATACCTGCCTTCTTTAATAGCTTGCCTTAATCCATCAACGTGGACATATGTATGCATTTCTTGTTAGCAAGCTGTCTTCATCAGTCATAACAGTGCGATTTTATACTAGTGATTTTAGTGCGGCTTTACAATTTTATATTAGTGATGTAGTGAAACTCTGGGGATTTTACATTAGAGTTGTCAGCGCTGCTATACGATTTAATATTAGTCGTACCAGTGCAACTAACCTGAAGACCTGCTAATCTACATCAGGAGTCAATAGCGAAGATAAAATTAAAGATACACAACAGCACCTGAATACAGTCCAAGTCATGGGATACGATCTCAAATTAATCGGAACAAAAGCACTAACACCTGTAAGCCCGACACCACAGCATGTCTCTCAAAATCGAGTTCAACTTCACAGTCCTAGCTAAAATTTCGAAACAAGAACCTAAGTACATCCTCCTGGAAGTTATAAATCACCTTAGGTATGATTGGTATTATTTGATTGGAACGATTTTGATTCGATGCGATTAAATTGTGTATTGTAGTAGAGATGGACAGCTGTATTTCAAACTCCGTGCAAGATCCCTGTTGATCTATGTATAAGGAAAATATATAGATGTGCGTGCATAAAATATTGCACTGGTATGGCGACCATTAGCCGAACGAATTCCATTCAACTTCAAACAGGACATAAACTCGTTCTCTGATGAGCAGAACGTCATTTTACAACTCATTTCACCTACATCTCGTACTGATTTATTGGAGCCGCGGTACCTACGTCCAAAATTTTCCACTTGCTGTCCAAACTGATCGCATTATTGAGACTCGTCCGCTACTCTTCAACGCTTGTCAACTACTTTGGTTAAAAATACTTTTTCACATCAAACTTTTGATCTTATTGAATCTTGACTCTTCATTTGGTCAAACAGCTCAAAAGATTTTCTACAATACCCGTAACAAGGTTCTGACACAATATCAGACATGTTTTAAATAAATGGGTTTAGATTATATTGAAAATTGAGGTATAATGCATACACAGCACAAGAAAACTTCAACGACAAGCAATCTTTTCTCAAGCTACGAGTAATTCGTTAACAGATTTTGAAATGCATAAAGTTTAAATGCTTCTATAACTCAGAAAGACAAAAGGCTTTGAGATCGCTGAATAAGTTAAAATGTTTTTTTAGAAGCACACGTTTGAGAAAAAGGAAAATGCTCTAATTTTTTTTACATATTTTATGTGTATGTGCCAAAAGAGGAACCTTTATTTTTAATCAATTGATGTGTCATAGTAGACTCTATAGCTCAGAAACATAATTTTGAGCTATATTTTTAACATTTTTCAACAACTCTGCAGCTCACGGTGTCAGGAAATATTTTTTGCACACTTCTTCGTCACTATTAGTTGAACGAACATCATCAACACTACACGTCACAACGCAAATTAACAGAAGAAAGGTAACTATTTTCATCATAAAGTTAGTAAAATTTGTTAATAAGAGTCACTCAATGATGGAGATTTCCGGGAGCAATGCGTCCTGGCACTCAACTGCCGTAAAAGAAATAAAAAACTAAACGCAGGAGCTCACTACGCGCTTCGTCTCGCTCGTGATCATCCGTCTTAATAAATTACCCGCATTTTTTCTTGTTTGCATCACAATTTGAGGTGATAAATGAGCTTGCCACGGACTCGATGTTCTCAGGATCCCACAATTTGCGAATCCATCAATAATGTTCTCGTCTTTGAGACCATCGCTCCTGCAGGCAAGCAGCTCGTGCGTCCGTGATTGCGTGCAGCGGTGCTCAGGTAGCGCTATTGCACTGTACCTTATGAAGTGTGATCCCATCCTGCCATTCATGCAGTGCTTCATTCATACAAAATTACAGTCCTGATGACATTTCTTCCGCAATTCAGATGCTCTACTATGTATCACTTGCTGTCAACAAACGAGTGCAGGTTCATATGAGGAGTATAGTAACATAGTGACGTAAGCGCCACAAGCGAAAACGTGAGAAAAACCGCAGTCAAAGTTTTGCGACTTTCAGAATGTGATACATATGTCTGCAATGAATCAAGTTAGGAAGCTAGGATTGGTCGTAAAATGATTGTGAGCATGTCTGCAATCATGCTACCTATGTGAAATCCTTAAGTTATGTATGGATTCTAAAATATAAAACGATGACTTCGTCTTTCTCCAATTAAAATTCATACTGTACAACAAATTGGTGTACCACGTTACATAAAAATAGCAAGAACAGCACGAAAACCTATAAAGATACCCCCAAAGGTATGGTTTGTTACTTTATACACAAAGGTAAGAATCTTTAAAAAAAAAGGCAGAGGTCGGGTATAAACACCAACAGTAACACACGCTTGAGCCTCCGTTCTGATTGGCCACGCGTGGGAGTAACACTCGCACGCTATTAGCTGAGACCCTCGAGCCCGTGTCTGTGTGGCGCTTCAGTCAGGCTGCGACTCATTCTCTAGTCCGCTGAAGCTCCACGTTGCCTACTACGTATTTTAATGTTGTTTACACGGACTTTCGACCTTACTGCGCGCCTTGATTTTATTCTCCCACGACTTCCCCGGATAGCTGACGTCGAGACGCAGACAGTGGTATAATAATCCCGATTTTGCCCAGAGTCTCGCTTACGTCACTATGCTACCATACGCATCATATAGAGTTGGCAATTTTTGGGTTATTCCTTATTCATTTTTTAAAATACTTTCGAGTTCACATACGACTATCAGAGAGAATAAGAACATAGTAGCACGCATCATAGGTAATTAATTTTATTAAATTGGGATCATTTTGAAAATTTTCACTTATCTTGTCTCTCATTTATTACAGAAATATACACATGCAATCTAGGCCAAGATTGAAAATAATTTAATAAAGAAATTGAGAGCCACGAGAGCTCGTATAATTTCAAATTTCTTTCAACTTCCAGTAACTTTGAGAGAAGTGAATCATTTGAAGAAAAATCAAAGTTCTCATTTCATGGCAGAACTGTCCATTTCGGATAACATAATTCTAAAGAAAATTATGGCCACTATCGTTTTATTCAAGAATATTGAGTTATATTCTTTTGTATTATTACTAACAAAATACGACATATTTAAATAATATAAATGATTGATAGCTGGCTGAATTAAGCACCACGCGAACTGAATTCTAAAGTGACCGTCCATCTATCAAGTGATTCAATATTGCTTTGATGTACACATAAGTCAGAAATTTTTCTTCATTGTACAAGAACTTGCTGAGCACAGATATATTCATGCAGGACCATTGGTAGAAATAGCAATAATGAAGTTCTAACAAGGTAACAAAAAATAACGATACAATTATATATCTACAAAAAAGTAAGTAATTCACGGAGAAACAATTAAGATAACGCTAAAAACAATAACAAACAGGCACGCTAGAGAAAGAAGCAATAAACAACAGCCAAGCTAGCGATGGAAGGAATACAAAACAGTCAAGCTAGCGATAGAATGAATACAAAACAGTCAAGCTGGCGATGAA
>VCRD01000395.1:122656-139219 GCA_006783055.1 Trinorchestia longiramus | reverse complement strand
CGCTCACCGCAGAGTAGAGACGAGAGGGAAAATTTTCGGAGCATCGCAATATGAGTAAACTCAAAGTAATTACGCTGTGCTTGCGACAGGATCTTGTTTTGTTCAAGAAAAGGCGAGCGTAAAAATTAATTACTGTGAGCTTGAGCAATCGGATTAGTTTGTCTTATTGACGACATGATGAACGTAAACAATAATTATATTAATTAAAGAAAGTTTGAGGAATCGGAGAGTTTCTCAGTTTATTGCCGAAAGGTTGAGCATAAAATTAGTTTCCTAGAGTTTAGCATTGTTCACTTCCTTGTTGCATCGACGTGAAGGAGAGTCATCAAAGTTGCTTTGTCTTTCTGTGTTGAACAATTTTACTCGATAATGACAAAGATGTGACAGTAATAAAGAGTAACATTCCAGGTAACAATAATATACGCTTTAATTTTCTCCTATCCAAGAAGTTAACCGTTACGAGTGAGAGCACCCTTACTAACAGACACAAACTCTTCTCAGTTCTCTCTCTCTCTCCTGAGGTGAAATTAAGAAACTTCAAAGACCTATTCGTTTCTCCAATCCTACTCTTAATAAATGAATTATCCAGCAGGCAAGAGGATTCGAACCCTGCACTATACGGATCGGAAGTTTAGAGCCTGTAGATTCTTGAGATTTCAGGTACATTATTTCTTTACTGTTCGAGGAGACAAGACAATGAAACCCTGACTCGGATACACTCATCCGACAATTTCCCATTTCATCAAGCTGAGAATCAATAAAATACTATCATCTACGTAAGGTATACGCAGTGCTTTCCATTAAAATTTGAAAATAATACTTCATTTGATGACACCTTAATTAGATCAAACAAAATGGTTGGATGCAAACAAAACATTTTTCAGACAAATTATCTCGCTATTGCTTTGAAGTGAAAATTAATAAAATTGGAGATTTTATTTCAGTTCTACTCGTATTAGCTTAGAACTATGCTGAAGCTATGCAAATTCAGGTAAGTTTTTGAATTAAGTTCAGTTTTTTTTAGGTTTAAGTTTTTAAACCTATGCTAACAAATAACTGAATTCTTAAAGTTGGGCACAAGTGCCTTAAAAAATTTCTTCGTCGCTAGTCGAGTGCGATGAGGAACGTCAGACAGGCATGACGAGTCTGAATGTTCCGGTACACTTTATCACTCAACGTCACTCTGGGACGAAGCTGGGGCGACTGAAAGAGACTATTCATGTCCGATAACCGCGCTCATAACTTCGGACAAGTCGGTGTCAATGGCCATTTTATTATCGGTGGGCAAAGTCGAAGCATGACAACTTCAGGCAGATATTATTCATGATTTATAGATGCAAAATCCCTGAAGTTCGTTTAGCGAGTAGAACCAATCCGCTGAACAATAGATCTCCAGCAGACAATAACCCGTTGGAGTCAGATTCTTGAGCTAGGATACAACGAAGTGTAAGGTAGTATAAGCATTTTGACCATTTTCAACCGCAAAATTTGCTCCTATATCTTTAATATTGCAAAACAATTTTGCTGCGCAAGGACTATAGACGACCAAATGCTTTTACTCGATGAATGTCAAGTAAGGGCCTTTCTCCTCTAATAAATCAATACATTGTGTGACACCAGGTATTGTATTACAAAAAAAAAACATAGAAGCAGAATTCTAGCAACGTTCATCGTAGAAACGCAAGTAAACAAATTCATCTGATGGCTAACATCTGCTGGTGAAGAGATTTTAAAGAAATTTCTGGAATAATTTCTTCTCCGCGTGATCGAAGGCAGAGAAAAACCGACAAAATAATTGTTTTGAAAGGTACGCCAAACACAAAATATTCGTTTTCTCACTTAAAATAACAACAGCATTGAGTAAAAACGGCACCAAATTAGAAATACTGAAACTCTCTTTATAATATTTAATTTCTACCCGTCACTAACAACGCAAAGTTACAAAAGTGATAGAATCCTCCAAACAACCAAAAGGTTAAGAAAGTTACCAGACAAATAAATGAGGCCATTCGTGCAGTCCCTTGCCCTAGCCATTTCCATGATGAAGAAGACGATTCAAAAGAGAAAAGATTCCTATCTACCTCAATGCAAAAATAGAAATCTGGAAATCAAAACCTAACTAAAAAAGCCACACTAACAACTCCTGTTGTTTCTCAGCAGGCGTGTGGCTGCATGTAAAGAGTACCTTCAAACGAGTGTTTTATCAACTAAATTGCCTGACGAGGACGGACAATGAGCGTCATAAATTGAGGATATTCCTTATGAGGGTCAAGAACTTTTGAGACCTCTTTAGCCCTTCTCTTGAAGGGAAATACGATCAACTGTATTTCGAACCTAACGTATGATGTTCATGGCACCTGTCACTATACGACACACATCGTTTTTAGCAATTCATCTCTTGAACAGAAGTCATATACTTATTCCTCAGAGATTGAGTTCCAGGTCAGAACTGTAAAGTTCAAATCGCATTTGCGTGTATATAATAAATTCTCCGTTAGAGGGCAGACGAGGGAGGTTATGGTCGACAGTCTCGCTAGGACTTTCTGATCCTAAAGGTATATTATATTTTTGCAAGCTCAACAAAGAAGGAAAGAGCAAACGAGCTTGAGCGGCTTATTATTCTGTACAGTGATATTGGAAAGCTCATTACGACCAAATAAGCTTAGAGGTACTCGAAATGGAGCTCAGTCGTTTCATTTGCTCAGAAACGTGGTTCTTATTATATATTATTTTGTTAAACTAAAATTACTGACGCTTGCAAATGGAGATTTATTGCTCGTAACAAGCGGGACAAGAACTAGGAATTTTAAGTTATCCAAATCAGTTGCGTTATTGTTGTTAGAATTTGAATCTCGAAAATTATATCGAATAGGACAAAATTTCTACTTGACTTTTGATTTTCTGTTGCCAGAAAGATCAATTCGACCGTTTCCAAATTTTTTCCACTCAAATCTGCAAAATCAAATGTTTGTTTCAGCCTAGTTGACAAGACTACAAGGTTTCTATTCCGTTGCAGTAATTCATTTTGAGTTTCACGCACCAAATTTCCAGCAGCATATTCAGAAAATGAATGTCCTATCGCAAGGATGTAAAGGAGAAAATATCAGAATATCTCTTGAACCTGATAACCGTATTAAATTTTAACCGCTTCAGGAATATATTTACACCTTCAATTATAATCATTATTACCAGAATTTTAAATAATGGGATCCCCTCCAAAGATGTGCATGCACCTCAAATCTTCAGCACCAATTTTAAACTATGTGATCAATTTAACAGCACTCAACAAGGGGAAGGAAAATTGCAAAATATGTTTCCATGATGCCAACATCCGACTATAAAATAGCTATTCTTTTTTATGTATATCACCGAATTCACGAGTTTCTCCGATTAATTTCATTTTATTTCCTATCTCTTCTGAAATCAATTTTGGAAGAAACATGCAGGAGCAGAAAAATATTGAAACCCTCCATTTGCAGATGAATGCACTGAATGCAATGAAGACGAGTGTACTCACATGCGCCGGCCAGTTTCTCCGTCAAATTTCATTCAATTTTCTCTCATCTACGAAATGAATGTTTGAATAAAAAGGCAGGAGCAGAAAAAGAGTGAAATCTATCTGAAGATGTATACAATGAACGCAATGAAGACGAGTGTACTCACATGAAGCCTGCCAGGTGCAGAGTTCCGATTTTTACCTGCACAAAAATTAAAGCATTATTCTTAATAACTCACACTCAAACATGGTACCATGTGAGCTGCATAGAAATCTGCAAGACCTCGAACTCTTTCTTAAATGAAACCTCACACGTCAATAGTACAATCATTCTAACATAATATGGACCAAATAGTAGTTCATAGTTACTGTTTTCATTAATTTGAGGTAACGCCTATTGTAATTCATAAAAGAATTTCTCACTTCTAGAAAGAATTTATCCTTCTTCAAACCGAAAAAAATTAATAAGGATTCAAGAAAATACATGCACAAAAAGTAGCTTTTCCTGACAGGTAGTCCTTTTATGTTCAAAGAATTTCATGTTAAAATTATTATTCAGTAACTTAATTATTACCCAATTATTGCATTTGTAAAAACTAACTCATCAATGTCGAGCAAAGCTAAAACTTCTCACAGACAACAAAGCGACCGTCATCATTGCACACGTATTGAAGTATAAAGCGATGGGCGAAGAAGAAATGCAATATGACACTACGGTACGCTGTAATATGTTTCTATTTCAATGGAGTGCAGAGAATTAGAAGTAATTTCTCTATTGACATGTGTGTGAATTATAAAATCATCTGTCCTCATATTTTGCTGCACGAGTTGAACCCTTAAAATCAGATGAATGCCTCAATTGTAAAAGTAAAGAACTTGGTCTGTCTCAATTGAGAAGAACCTCCTCCGGGTAGCGAAAAAAATAAGAAATGTTTTTCCAGGATCGTAGATACGTAAGGTCGATCATGAACATATTCAAGATGAAACTGTCGTCCCAAGCACAAAAATCTACCACGCACCTATATTTGTTGCCTTTTCGCTCATTGCAACACAATTCGACGTCGGCCCCTAAGGATTTATGCCCGTAATAGCGAAGGCGAAAACCCTCTCTTCTGAACCACGTATTTTGATTCTTCCATCGACAAATGGTCAAGTGTGAACGGGATGCATTATTTTACTTCCCTTGTTTCTGTTTTCATCTCATAGTACCACGATTCGATAACTTCTAAAGTTGTACAAGATTTAAAATAATAAAATATCGCTTCATAATATTCTTAAAAATGCTCTGAAAACATTCAAAAGCCATCGGCACTGACCTACGAGCACGTGAGTCACAAGCTGGTATATTCAAACATCAACAAAAAAGTACTTGTATGTTACTTCACAAGGAAATTAGTCCATATACACATAAATTATCATGCATCGCTTCACGTTTCAAATTTGTCATTTCTTATTGAGTTTACGTCATTGGAAATGACGACAGTATAATTTTTCTTAGTTCTTCAAAGATATATTTATGTTAGTGCACAGAAAAGTGAAGAGTACTGAAAATAATTATTTGGAGAATGTACTTTCAATTCAATAGATCCTAAATACAAGTTCATATATGCATTTATAATTCAGTATTTTCTACTGGGCACAATTCTATCATATTTGTTGCATTTGTTTAAAACGGTGCACGTAACCAATCAACAATGATATTTATTAGAACTATCACTAAAGTACAATGGGATCGTTCACGTTAATGCTCATTCAGCCCAGCTGCCCTGGTCTAACAGTAAAAGATTCAATGGAAGTCACTTGTCCGATGCCTGCTCAGACACGCGTTATTTTTTACGGACGTATTCTACAGTCTCAGAGCAAGGCTGCAAATACTAACCCTTAACAATGAAGTTTGCTAATGGAATTTAGCCCATGGCCTTCAGACGCGATAGAAACACTTTATTACTTATGCTCCATTCAGGAAGTCATAAAGAACAAGAGAGGCGAAGCGTGAAGAGTTGCAGCACTTGATGCATTGGTTAAAGGACCTCAGGTTGAGCACCATCTACAGGCCCATGAAATCAATGAACTGCTGGAGGAGCAGTCGCAGTTCAGGTGTGCAGCGTCTGCAGCTTTCACAGTCAAATTATCTTCATAGCTTATAGAATTACATTGCCAATTTATTTTGCAAACATTTCTACTGGTAAAAGATCTGGAGAATGGTCGAAAGAAATGAAGGCCGAAAAGAAAACGTTGCTTCTATGAAAAATCAGACATCAAACATCGACCTTTGAAGAAAAATGCTATTTGTTTGCAAAGTGCTGTTTAATTAAAGCATTTTCTTTTAGTTCTACGTTACTTATTAACGATAACGCTCGTCATGAAAGACCAATTTTTCACATTTGAAGATGCGAATCAACTATTCAACACACTGGTTCTAATAATGATAAAAGAATTTGATCCTGATAATGATAGAATTCTGAACAATACTGCCTCTCTGAAACTAATAGTATGTGACCTCAATGATAGAAAACATTCACCAATAGATTACACAAGCCTAGATTCAAAATACGTATATATAGAATGCAATGGGTGAACACAGCAGTTCCTTACAATTTCTTCGCACATCAGGTAGCCAGTCAAATGCAGCAAAATTCACTCAAAAGAAAGCGATCGTATTTTCCACATCCCGGTTCGCTCCCCACCCCAATGTCAATATCACAATAAGGACATCATTTTGACTTGAGCTTTGCAAGACTTGGACCTCGGAATTAATACAGTAGAACCTCGAACGTTTCTGTTCTTACGAATCGGTTTTCGACCATAAAATTCGATCAAAATTTACCTCTGTTCTCACCAAAAATTCAGAACTCAACCAACCCGATAGTGGCGTGCAGCTTGTTCAGCGTCCCGAGTCGACTCGAACGCAGTCGACTGAGACCGAGAGGCTGAGCGCGGCGTCCCCCGGGAATTATTTAGTTTGTATTCACCCACGCTGCCGTTAAGTTACCTCTCCGTTTATTTGTGCTGTACATATATTTCTCCACGCGTTATTGCTGTATTGCTCACATTTTGGTGTTGCTCAGCCCCCAATCATGCCTCCTAAGAAGAGTTCAAGTGATAGTGATAAAGCTGAGAGCAATCTCTTGCGAGCAACAATCGAAATAAAGAAAGGAGTCATAGTAAAACATGAAAACGAAACGCTGGTGTCGGACCTCGCTGTGCGGTATGGCCTATCGAAGTCAACCATATCCAAGATCCTGAAAACCAATGACATGATAAAAGCCGCTGATGCTGCTTAATTTTTATGTTCTCATGTTTTTCTTATGTCAATTAATAGTTAATGTCTTACTTATTGTTAGAATAGACGATTTTTCATCATTATATGCATAATTTTAGTGATTTATTACTATTCATTTGGGACCAAGAACAGATTATTTGCTTTTACATTATTTCTTATTGGAAAAATAGATTAGGAACTTGACCAAACAGGTTCTCAACCAGTTTTCTTGAACGGATTATGGTCGAGAACCAAGGTTCTACTATACATTGGAGTCCGCATCTGGAGCTTGTGGGTATTGGAAAAAGACGTGGTGTTGAAATACATCTTAATTTAACGGCTACCTAAATGAACAATTTCAATTGAGAGGTATTTAACTAGGTACTAAGAAGACTTCAATATCGTCTTTAATGTATCAATAATTGACAGACTACTACAGAACTTCTGTATACCAACCAGCATCATTTCTTCAGAAACATACCAATGACACCCTCCTGATTAAATATTTTAACTTGCTGCTGTATTTCCAAATATCAGAGATAAAGTTCATGCAGCCTAAGCTCTGACAAAAACTATACCTCCCTAAACCGTAAATAAGTGTGTAGCTAAAAGTTAAACATAGTCTGTCTAATCGGAAGGTTTTTTTTCGAACTTTATTAGTATGCGTGCGCTGACACTGGCTGAACATTTTTTTCAAACTCCCGCTGAGTGTGCGAGTTTCGACATTTTATTATCAGCGGAGTCTCTAGGCATAAAAAATACGAAGTTCTTAATCTGTACAGAAAGTCCTCCTGATTGAATTAGTGTAGTTCTTGATTAAATAAACTTACTTCAGTTCTGAACTCGCCTGTTCGGAAATGATCTGAACTCTGATTGAAACATTTCATCAATATTGCACGTGAACAATAATTTTAACTCGTTGTTAGATAGAGTACAGAATCATTTTAAAGACGACATCTGCCACGATACGCACATTTTTTTTATGCTCATCAGATCCTTATATCACAAGTTATTTATAAATTTCAACGGGTGATTATACATGAATACTTTTTATCATCACTTCGTATTCAACTAAGCATCGAAATGCCCGTTCAATTACTTTAATGTGACACAACATCCTATTTAATTAAAGTTACCCTGCTTTACTTGTTTTTTCACTCCTAAAATAAACCGCACTAGAAATCAATCGAAAACTAAACAACTATACGAGACTGCACCATGAAAAATTGAGACATCGTCAATGCCATATTGTGCGCTTCCAATAGGTAATTGCTAAACGAAATATACAACGAAAGGAATTATGTTGTATTTTGTTAGCGAACTGCTCAATGAAATGACAGGGGTCGCAACAAACACCGTAGTTCAGAGTTAAAAACGCCTTTACAAATCAATAGTCATAACATGCTCATGCCGTGAGTTCTATGAGGGTAGAAAATTGCTTACGACCCTTAAGTGCCCAACCTTGACGCCCCTGACTCCAGGTTTTTGTACAGTATAATTAAAAGAATTGCTGGTGTAACCACCCAGGACTCCAATTAAAATGACCTCTAAAATGCTTTACCAGAATGATCCGCAACCTGTGTTAGATTTTCTACAATATTTTTCAAAGTTTCATTAAAGTTTACAAGAGAAATCAGCGAGGAGGAGTCAACACTAGAAAACGAGTGCTTGAGAAGTAAAGAGAATTATTCTTTTTGTATTTTACTGGCACTGGGCTGGAAGAGCGGAGAACACGGCTGTCTCAGCCATATTGAAGGATGGATGATCCTCCTCCATTGTGTAGTCTTCTTTCACATCTCACGACGTGACAAGCGTAGTGAGACATATAAAGTCGTATAAAACAGTGCTAGAAAATTTTTTCCAGCGGCTTACATTGACATAAAAATTACTTACGAAGATTTGTCTGACTTCATCCCACTACAAGTTCAGACATGCATGTACGAACATCATTCAAATAAAATACGTTACATGAAAGAAGAAAGATTGTTTAGCTTGTTTTTTGTTGTTTATACATTAACAATGATCCTAATAGAATTTCTTTATGTTACTATTTTTCTCTACTATTCAATCTAACTCATAATTGTAGTTTTTTAGGACAGGTTATCTCTTGCTCTTCTACTAATATAAAATAAATTAAATTCGAACGTTTTTCAAATTTCGACCAGACAAATTAGCGAAACTGTCATTGTCTATTCAAAAACTACAGCATATAATATTAATAAAACGGAAACATATTTCAACATTTACTCACAATCGATCATCTTTTCTTACACTCGAGACGACTGTAGTGAAACAACAGAGTAAACTGCACCATCTCAGACCCCCATTAATTCATAACTTGCCCTGTAGAGAGGCAGTGAATTCAATAATTGCACTCAACACAGAACAGAATAGAATAAAGCAATGGAAACGAGCCGCTTGGCCCATTCTTGGGCTGCTACCCAAATCCCATGCCATTTAAAGTAAAGGCATTAATCACGTACGTACAGTCACATTAACTGATGGCAGCAAACTCAATAATTGCGCCCAACACAGTCACATTGACTGATGGCAGCGAACACAATAATTGCGCCCAACACAGCCACATCAACTGATGGCAGCGAACACAATAATTGCGCCCAACGCAGCCACATCAACTGATGGCAGCGAACACAATAATTGCGCCCAACACAGTCACATCAACTGATGGCAGCGAACACAATAATTGCGCCCAACACAGCCACATCAACTGATGGAAGCGAACACAATAATTGCGCCCAACACAGCCACATCAACTAATTGTTTTCAATAACTGACTCCCTATCCATTACATCACTAACTCTTACTCCGGCTGGACTCATTCCCGGAATTAAATGTTGGACAAAGGATTTAAACTGTCAAGAGCTAACAGTTAAACGCTAGCAAGGGCCAAAAGATATTATAAAAGATTGAACGTAATTTTATACGCTGGCAATCTATAACTCATGCAAGGGCGTTGGAGTCATACCTCCATAACAAGAATGAAAGTTCTAATAACATGTATATTATACATACACCGATCACGGACGGCAATATCATTTTACTGACATTGTCATTTTCCATCGAAGTATATGCACAAAAATATACATGCGTTCATTCATTCATACATCGTCAGTTTTTTTGCGATATTAATCTTGCTGATTGAAAATGCTCAAAAATTGCTAGAAATATCATGTCAAGAGTCGTGATTTGTTGCCCTGCCAAAATAAACACATCTAGCAAGCATTAGGAGCAACTGATGGCGGCCAAGTGCACCCTTGAATCTGTATATTTTATTGCTTCAAATTCAACCCTTTTGTTTCTGAGGTCTACAAAAAAAATTTAAGTTTGTTATAAAATTCACACCATGTTTACAATTAATATAATGGAAAAACGAGCTTTATGTAGAATGTAATTTCTATTAAAACAATTCGAAAAGCATAAATTAACCATAATATTAAAAATGAACGAAACAACAAATAAATGATTCCTCGGTCGTGCTGTTTTCAATGTAAAATAAGTCGTAAATCGATTGTGACATTACGGTTATCGACCGCGATTATGCGATAGTGATTTTACGTCATGACCAGGTTCAAAGCCATGCATGTAAAATTTGTGTGCTGTCAAACATCGAGTGCAAATCTTGTAGCATAACTGCAGGTCGCAAGGGCAGCGTCCAGTAAAGTTATTGCATAACGGAGGCGTACTTCTCAAAATGTTTGGACTCGTTTAACAGTTGACCTATACTTCGTTTTAGATGAATGGAACCGTCGAACTGTCCACTACTTTTGACTTCATGATCTCTCTGAGTACCGACACGTAGCCTGCAAAGCAACCCTGATTTTCTGGACCACAATATAAATATAATAATTACAATTATTTACACCCAAGTAGCGTGATAACGACGAAAAAACGACCCACGCCAACCTTTCGTGCTTAATTCCAGAGTTCATCCTGCAGTTCGATGCTAATATTGTTAAAAACCACCCTGGCTTCTTTGATGGTCGCTCTTTTTATACGAATTATAATAGTAATAGGCTGCCGTAAATTATAGCGCAAGCCACAGTTTAACTGGCGATAAGAGTCGCTCTTCACATAATTTATGGCCTTCTTTATGCCATAATCACCTTTCTTGGGGCAACGAATACGCAATTTTTATTATACTGTTCACCCTACAGTTCTGGTTAATTAATTTGCTTCTAATAGAATATAATTTCACATCTCTGGGTGGTTTAAATTAATTTGAATCTTACTCAAAATTCGACGACCTTTTAGCAAGCAAACGACCTGTGGTGCTTATCGAGATTCAGGTCAAATAACGCTGACCTAGCATCGCAATCCCTACAAGAACAGTTGATCCTAAATTAAAGACTAGAGGAAAACGATCTAAAACTCTTCTAGGTGTTCCTCTGTATGAACCAAACTCCTCGTATTGATTTAATATCCCTGTCAATAGTAGGGCTTGGGTAAATAAATCATGAAACCGATGACAAATCGGCTTTGAAAAATGAAGAGCTTAAGTATTATGGCCTGAAATTGCAGTGAAGTGTTACCTCGCGCTATAATAATGGCTCATGAACGGTAGAACTCAGTCGAGATTGACGCCCGCCGGTGTAAGAATTTGAAATGAATATAGGCAGAAATCCACTGCATCTGAAAACTATTAGAGAAAATATTTCTTATATACGAGAACTGTTTTTTCTAACCTGCAACTGGTTATAAAAAATGAAAATGCCCATAATATAATAATTGTATTGCTAAAAGTACGGCAGGGTCTCAATTATTTCAACACATAATCGCCAAAACGGATACAGCCCGACTGCCCCAGGTAGAGGCAATTGAACATGGCTGCTACGACCGATGCAAACAGAAAAACGCAGTGCTACCAAAATCCATCGAAGAATGAGAAAAGTCTACGGTAACTACTTTATGAGTGAGGGTAGTGTACGGGAATGGTGTAGAAATTTTAAAGAAGGGCAAATCGACGTCCATGAAGAAGGTAGACATGGGCGCAAGTTCACCACTTGCACCCACGTCCTCCTTCACAGACGTCAGTTTGCCCTTCTTTAACACGTTGACTCCGAAGTGGTACGTATGTGGACCACTTAGCTTAGGTTCTGTAATTTTTTCAGATCCTTCCAGTGACTATGCGTACAAAGTGAAGATTTACACCGGCCAGGCAATCGGAGGTAACGTGTTAAATTTCCTACACCATCCCCGTACTCTACATTCCCTCATTATCTTCACCAGTAAATCTGTAAAAATCTCGCTTCATCTTTTTAGTTCTGTTTCAAGGACTTGCTTGAATATTTGGACGATTTCTTGGAACGCTAACAAAATATCACGATCGTTCCTTTGCTGCAAAGGCAAGATAATTATACTTCAGTGTACATATTGAACACCGTAACTTGCTATTCAACAGGAAGCGAATTTCTCCGAAAAAACTAAAAAATTATGAATAAATTATACCAGCATAGAGCGCTACTTGACATGAGTCGCATAGACTTCTGAAATCAAGAGTTCGAAATGTCTCGCGAGTGCATGCTCAAAATTTACCAAAGATAGAAGATAATTTTAAATAAGTTTGCAAAATATCGAAATATAACATTTTTTCTTACAGGAATTCTTTTAAAGTAACTATCAATTGTTGATTTCGTTTTTTTTTTGAGTGATATGATGCAGTTACACCAAATGACGATGGTAAAAAAAAACGGCATATTTTTTCCATGCATGTAACTGCAAAAAGATTATTTTAGTATTGCACTCCATACGCAGTTTCCACTTCTCATCTGAATAGAGGCATAGAATTTAGGACTACTGTTCTCTCTATTGACGCACTTTTCATTTGACTCATTAACTTCATCTGAATAAGGCCAGAAATTCTTCCGCTTTCTCGAGGATACATTGACAAGATGCAAATAAAAATTATGCGTCTACCAATGCTCTACTACGTGAAAAAATTATTTAGAATGTATGGTTTGATTGAAAAATATTTGACGTGTAAGATCCCTTAATTCACCTAACAGCGAAAACAAAAGTTACCTGTTTCGCGTACAATACATAGAGGTATATGTACGTACAGTAGTGTGAAGAATATCAAAATTCACGAGTAGATACAGCAACAAGAGATAAATAAATACCGTATCCATAGTTTTATCACTCCGTATACCATAATGAAAGTTTAACTGATTTTTTTTATGCAATAGAATGTGATTACCATGCCCATTTAAAGTCAGTTAGTTAAAGTTAATCACGCGTTACTCACATAAATCCTCTTTATTCCGATGTAGTCTTCACTGTATGTAAATGACATCGCGATTTACATTCTTAACGATAACATCTTAACACGTTGACTCCGATTGCCTGATTGGTGTAAAACTTCACTTTGTACGCATAGTCACTAGAAGGATCTGAAAAAATTACAGAACCTAACCTCAGTGGTACACATACGTACCACTTCGGAGTCAACGTGTTAAACTAGTGATGATGCTCTCATCGACTGTTCTTGTCCTACACAATGCGATTTGTGGTAAAGGCTCTATTGGGTTCTACATGAACTTGATTCAAGGTCTTTGATGATCAAAATGTGGAGAAAAGACACTATCGTAAGCCTCGTGGTCTTGAGGGCCATAATCCACATCCACCCTTACTTGAGACATGAGACATGCTTCGTAACTACAAAAAAGACTGCTGTCTAAAGCCCAATTTACTTTAAGATATATTCATTTAAAATTTACTAAAACCTCCTGTCTTCTTCGAAAGAAGCTTTACCGTGACATTACCAGCAACTTGCTTGGTTCATTTGCTTGAAATCACCAATAAAATGCTCCCTGTTCAGAAAAATGCCGAACAAATACTGCTAGAGTATATTGTGAAGCATAATTGTTATTGTTGGAGCTACTGCGCTGCTGCTGCTAGACGTGAGTGTTGCCTATCATACTTATGCACAGGTACTTCGGCCCCAAAAACAGACTAGAAGTGCACAGAAGAGAACAATAGCTCTTCTTTTGAGTCGTAAAGCAGCGCTGCACGTCAGGACGAGCCAATGCGAGGACAAACTCGATCAGGACGAGCCGTATTTATAAGGAGCCTGATAGCAGAGGAGAACAGCGAAGTGCCCCTTCACACGGGCCTTTCTTTGCATTGTTCTCCGCTTCGATCAGCGTGAAGAATGACTGCCAGTTAGTCTTCGTGTGCTGCGCTCGAGTCCTTGCGTCAAAGGAAAAGTGATTCTCGAGCGTCCAGTGACCGCCTTTGATGTCGTGTTTTCATTTCAAAGAACAACGCGGAAACGTCCACGAAAATTTTCTCCTGCATTTCGTTTTTGTGATAATCAAGTCGACCAACCCAAGTTCCATAATGTTAGAGGCTAAGCTGCATTGTCAGTCATAGCATATGAGATTGCATTTAAATACCAGCATAGCTGCACGACCGACCACCTGTAATTTTATTTCGAGTCCATAACAAGTGACATTTCTAGCAGAAGGTCACTCAGCGGCAGGGATGCTTGTGCCTTTTTTTAAACTGCAGGAAAAATGTGTTAAGTTTAATTTCATATTCATTTGTTTATTCACGATGACAAGTCCGACATTTACCAAATTGATGCTCTAATGCTGCACGGGTATTAGTTTCATGTAAGTAATATATTCTATTGAGTAAGAATTAAAAGAACGTGCTTGTAACATGGATTCGAAATTATTTCCCACAATTCTTAATTTTTGCATTGACGAAAGAATTGAGAGCAAGTGCAAAAAAAAATTCTTCGAGGTAGCCTTCCAGAACAAGGCAACTAATCAACGGAAAAACCAAACGATGATTGAGCTTCAGAGGCGTTCCAGCTTTTCTGTGGCATGAATAAAAAAATGCATCCATCTTTCAGGCGAGAAAACTCGATCAATGTGCCATAGAGGCACAGTTTTATAGTCCAGTTTGAGGCAAGAAGACTCGGGGCAAACAACCAGGGGTCGAATTCAATTAATTTCAATCCTGTACAAGTTGCCAGCCATCGTTTTTGTCCTGCGTCTTTGGGAGACATAAGCTGGACGACGAAACTTTTCTCTGGCACCCACACAAGACAATACCCGTGCCACATTTATGCTTCGGTCCAAAAACAATTCACTTTTTAATCCTCTCTCTGGTTTCATTAAACCTTTATGATGCATTCGCTGCCAGTATAAAGATCCCCGTGGTCACTTAGGTCTTACTCTGGAAGAGTTAAACATTTTACGAAATTTAGTAGGCAATAATGAACTACTTCTTGTCTTCCTCTCCAGTGCGCACTCTGAACTCCGGACAACTCGCAAATCACTCGAAAAAATTAGTTCCTTCGCATGCTATTTTCACGCTCGTTCCAGGAACCAATTAACTCGCGTGATATTGATAAAGAGAACTTGAATTAATTAATTCTCTTCATCCCAACGCGTTGCAAATGAAAGGCAAAATCTTTTGTGCTCGAACTGACATCATCGACCCAGCTGCCTGCAGGAGCCGACGTGAAGAAAGGGAATCAGAATCATGCGTCGTAGTCGATCAGAGATCATACAAATCATGTTAAGGAAATAAAATTCTCTTAGCTTTATACAATTGCACGTACATTTTTCGATACAGTGGCTTCATTTTAATAAGGCTGGAGTAATTTACGTTGTGTTAAAAAGTTTGACTCTACGAATTGTTTCTCCACACGAAAATGCAGTATCTGAGAAGCAATTTAATTTTCCATGTTCGGAAAATTTGGAGTTTTCAGTAGTATGAACAAATAAAATATTCATTTGATCAATAGAAAGTAATAGCAAAAATCACCATTATTGCTGCTCCACAGTATATATTAGAATTTCAATTTTTCAAGCAGAACATTTTGACAATTTACAAACGTCAAATGGACAAGCTGCTTACAAACAATGCAACAATTTCTAACTACAGCTTCTAGAAACTAGATCAAAAGCTACAAGTGAAACTTTTCATTTCTTAAGAAAAAATTATTTTTAGGCTGAAGCATAAACGGGAATAATTGAAACCATTTCATTTTTTGCAACTGGAAAATCGAAAGTATAGTAAGCCCCAATTGTTCATTTGTTCAATAAAAACTGTAATCCTCGCGCGCAGTACAAGACAATCACGCATGTAGGGACATTTATGGAAGTAATGACTAAGATCAAACAATTACTGCCCAGTGCGATCGTAACAACATTGTTTCTCATAGAATTGGCACCAACTTCCAAACGCAAGTTTGTCTAAAATTTGTTGATGAGATCACGGTCCAGACGACTATTATTATTGAAACAATGGACAGGAGACTGACATCACATGAAAAGTAAATCATGCCCTCACAGAGCTCTCCCGAGCACACTAAGTTTTCTACATTCAACGTTAGGACCTCTGCACTCAAATAAAATGAACTTTTTTCTAATAGAGTATACAGTACATATACATTGGGTTTTAAATTCTTAATGCTAACATCTTATGAATAGTGACGCTGCTTATCGATAAGGTCTTCAGAGAAGTAGTGATGCTTCAAGCGAGATCCCCATCCTCTGCGCTGCAGTTTGAAGTATAGGCTCTTAGGGACGTGTCGATGAGCGTGGTTGAGGTGTGGCTTACGCCAAGCGTACAGTGTAACAGCTGCTGGACATCTTCTTTCTAGCTGCCAATGGTCAGGCACAAATAGATTGTGACAGCTCCGGGGAACAAACCCGTGGCCTTCCACATAACAGGCAGGCACTCTCACCAGTCGGCCACATTAACCCTCTACCGCCGTATGGCACTCACGGGGAACATCAGAAAAAATGCTAATTATGTTAAAATTATATTA
>VCRD01000395.1:76735-122469 GCA_006783055.1 Trinorchestia longiramus | reverse complement strand
CACACTCAACGCTAGAGCCTTCACATTCAACGCTAGAGCCTCCACATTCAACGCTAGAGTCTCCACATTCAACGCTAGGGTCTCCCATTTAACGCTACAGCCTCCACATTCAACGCTAGGGTACTGGTATTCACCAGATAAATGTTCGGAATTATGGCATAAATTTCGCCCAGTTTGCGAAGCTTAAGAACGCATGCTGCACTTAGAAGTCGTATCTCAAGCATCTGGACTTACACGTCTTTAAGACGAGCTGCTTCATGATTTTATATTCACTAGCATTGATTATTTGACCACCACTGCAGCTGAGGCATCGTAAACCTTATCACGACCACATCTGGTGTATAATTTTAACGTCATTACTGCGACCATTATTTAAGTGGTAATATAATCACAGTCTGTTCAGAATGTTTTTTGAAATGATTTTGTATCCTCAATGACAAATGAAATGCGTGTTAAGTGTGTAAAAAATAATGTCGTTATTTTGTCGTAAAAAATTTTCGTCTGCCTATAAATTTAAAATTTACGATATGTTAAAGAAATGAGACTCGTAGTAACAAATAACAAAAAAAAACGAGAAAAAATTATGATAAATTCAGTCAAGAATCTAAATAATATGACCCTTATTTCATGAAATTTTTGATCTCTTGACAACCTCGCTATTATTGTAACGGACATAAGCATTCACAGAATACAAGTTTTCAATCCTAGGAACTTCTATAATCAAGCCTAGTATTTGCTCAGTACAGACATCCCAACGAGTATCTTGTATATGTTTACTTAGTGCAGCACACCACACACTGCACCACACACTGCACCACCCACTGCATCACACACTGCACCATACCACACACTACACCACACCACACACTGCACCACACCACACACTGCACCACACCACACACTGCACCACACCACACACTGCACCACACCACACACTGCACCACACATTGCACCACACATTACACCACACATTGCAATGCTCATAGTCGTGTGCGACCAAGGGTAATCTATCGTAGAACATCCCTTGTGAACATAAACAAGCATTCTGACTCACCTGATCTGTATGAAATACCGAACTTAGGGAGTACTGATGCAGATTAAAATAAAATTGTATCGTAACATGTGTTCTTTGATGTTGACAATTTCTTAAGAATGAGGTGCGACAAAAATTCCAAAATCATCGCTGCATTTTTTTTTACAAAAAATAACAGCATCTGAAATGAAATATTTGTGTGCTTCCATGTAGCAAAATTGTTCAAATAGTATATTAGAAGTCAACTCACAACACGAAAAAGGAAGAAACACCTTCAGGCCCACATGCGCTTGTAGAACGGATGGCGAATCGAAAATTATAAAAAAATTCACACTTGCTAACGTAATTTGACCTCTGAGATTTGCTCTTAAAATTAAAATAAGAACATTTTGAGTCACGCCCGTGCATCATTTTCACACCTCATTTGACGCGTGAATATTTCTTGAACTCCTGCAGTAAACAGCCTTTACACTTTATTTCCTCAGCGGGGCATAAGAAAATAAAAACAGCTTCCCAAATTTCCTAACCGAATCCCTTTCTAAGAAGGCACTGGTGAGAATTCTATTTCCGCTCCACAAAATGCAAATACAGGATCATTTCTCCGAATTCGAGAACAATAAAATTCTGAATTGACCTGAAAGAGGAAACCAGTGTCGACCTCAAGGCCCGTGATATGCCTTAGCAACAATATTATTCACACATAATAGAATAAAGAAATCTGGTTGCAAAGCTGAACGAGTTTAAAAAAACGATCCATAGAATCCATGTAACTACGACAGAAAAAATGAATTCAGCACAAAACTAGGTAACAGATATTACATACGCGGCTCCAGGTCACAAACCTTCATTCAGTTCTACTAATTTCGCTCGATATTTGCGAGCAGAAATGTGAGAAAATTATTCCAAGAGGGATGACAAGTTAAAAGAACCGCTGTGATGCGTTGCTTCAGAAAAATGGAGTCGAATCGCAGCGTCAGGCACGCGTGGACTTAGCTGTGTTTACTGGAGTGATGGGCGTATGCGAGACATGATGGTTGTGCTCTTAGTGTTCACATTTCTGTACACAATGGTAGTTCAGTGAGTGATAGTTGTGCTCAGTGATCATGTTTCTGTACACAATGGTAGTTCAGTGAGTGATGGTTGTGCTCAGTGTTCATGTTTCTGTACACAATGGTAGTTCAGTGAGTGATGGTTGTACTCAGTGTTCATGTTTCTGTACACAATGGTAGTTCAGTGAGTGATGGTTGTGCTCTTAGTGTTCATGTTTCTGTGCACAATAGTAGTTCAGTGAGGGATATTTAGGCTCTAACTGTTAATATTTTTGTGTGAAATGATAGCTCAGTGAGCCTGGCACTCCTGTTAAAGTTACACATCCACAAAAAGGCAAAAATTATTTATTATAGTGTATATTTGTAATGTATAACACTTTGACTTGTACTTCATGTTCAACGAGCAATTTTACAACCAAGCAATAATAAAGTACATGCAAGTGTGACGCTTGTATTCAAAAACAAACAAAACTCATAACTTTAGCTGCTGTCTCATCACGTGTTCAGTTGTGCATGCTGCAAGCTTCTAGTCGTATTTAAAAAAACTGTTTCATCGTATTGTTTAACCAGTGGAATGTACTGAAAATGCTAGTTATGGACCCTAAACTTCCTCTCGTGTGTGTCCAGTGGTGCTGTGTAGTTGAGTGAATTATTGGCCATCTGGGGTAAAATATGACGAAATTTTGTGAATGAAATTAGTCATAAAAATGTCATGTAAGCTATAACAAAAAAAGAAAATAATTACAAATTTATTGACATTTACATCGTTTACTCGGAGTGTTTATCTAAATTTTGATTTCTACAGCTTTGAATAAATGATTTGTTTAGACAACTACTAGTAACTTACTATCCCCACAGCGTAGCCATTGATTAGTGATAGCAACTTAATAATTCTCCCTGTGTTGTGCATGTCCTGATCTAATTTGAAATTCTTCGTTCCCAACGGCTGAGAGAAAGTATTAGCTCTATTAATTTATCCCCGCCTTCATACTTGAGATGTATTCAGGTTCACACACATTGACTTGGACGGTTAGAACATGCAGTAATACAATGTCTATTCTACTTATAATGAATGTTAAAAGTCGCGGTTTTAAATTGAAAAATCTTTACGCAGATTAATTACAAATTTTCACATGTTTGTGTTCATTTCAGATGTTTGTCAGGCCATGGTAGTTTTTTAAATGATATAATGATACCAGGAAATTCCTGTTTTTTTGAATACCTATAATGTATTTATGTGAGTGAAGAAATTAAAATTTGGATATGAATTAAAACCAAAGTCGTTCATGAAACAGTGAAACTCTAAACGAATATTATTGAACAAAACGCTATGTCCTCGATCCAAACACCGACCATGCTACTTGGTTCAGTGTTCTTGAAGAAACTAAAACGTTCGTGATGGAAATGCAGAAAAAATGAAACCGGAAGCCTAAGATTTCATCACTGAACGCAACGAGCAAAGAATTTTCAACAGGCATTTAAGATGGAAGGCATTCAAGCAGCAGCAAAAATAAAAAAGATGCCAGCAAAGCGGAAGATAAAGTTGAAACGAAATTTTCTGTTCATATCGATGACGGTGCAGGGTTTGCTGGCAGCTGTGGTGATACTGCACTACTTCACACCTGCCGCTGCCAACACTCCTGTAGACGGTAAGCATTACTCTGAATCATAAGCAATACTCGCGTAACTCCATCAGATAATACTTCTACTGATGACTAGCTTTATGATACCACACTTCTATAGCCTATACATAGCTGAAAGGTAAGTACAACTATTACGTGTTAACTGTCAGATATCCATGTGACTGTTACTCGCTACGCCTTCCTGGATGCTACAGCGTCAGCGCAAACTCATTTTGATTACCTCTTGGCATATTTCTATGGGAATTCTTTAGCCCACACT
Organism: Trinorchestia longiramus; assembly: GCA_006783055.1. Classification (NCBI taxonomy): domain Eukaryota; kingdom Metazoa; phylum Arthropoda; class Malacostraca; order Amphipoda; family Talitridae; genus Trinorchestia; species Trinorchestia longiramus. The sequence goes on along the minus strand of VCRD01000395.1, from coordinate 118,485 downwards.
TCAACCCAACAAAACAATGTAAAACAAAACAGTGCTCTTGGCATGAAGAGATTATTAACACGGCAACAGATCCCTTGGCCTGCCTATTCCTGATCAAGGATGGCGCATACGAACATACACGAATCTTTCCCTCTCCACAAGTTGTAGCAACTTATTACACAGCCACCGCCCTGGAAATAAAGGAAAATATAGTCGCATGCATACTCGCCTCAATGCCAAGCTTTTGTCATGTCCACATGAATCTGGCTGCTGTGAAAAAGATGGTCCACGTATCTGGATGCTGTTATAGAGATAGCACATGTATCTGGATGCTGCGATAGAGATGGCACATGTATCTGGATGCTGTGATAGAGATGGTCCATGTATTTGGCTGCTGTGTTAACGATGCTCCATGTATTTGGCTGCTGTGAAAGAGATGGTCGATGTATTTGGTTGCTGTGAAAGAGATGGTCGATGTATTTGGCTGCAGTAAAAGAGATGGTCCATGTATTTGGCTGCTGTGATAAAGATGGTCGACTTCACAACGAGCAGCAACGACTGCACCTACACGAATACGCAGGAACGCATGTCTTGAGTTCAACGACCAGCTAAATTAACGCAACATTTATTATTGATAGCAATAAAATATCGTAAGGCAAAACGTGACAAACGCTTGTATGAAAGTTGATGTCTGCATAAATTGAAGTGTCACACTGGCATAAAATAAGTGATGTAATTGTTGCCGTAAAATGATAGGTCGGAACTTAGTTTACCACTTTTCAACAGAAATTCTAGAAATCAGTTTACGGAAATTAAAAACCTCTGTCCCTATCGATCAGTTTTGTACTCTATATTAAATTATTTTGCGAAATCCTTTTTCATACCTGTTAATGACTAAACTTTACTTTGCTCATAACGTCAATGACTAAATTTTACCTTAGTTGTACCTGTTAATGACGACACTTTACCTCACTCGTACCTGTTAACGACTAAACTTTACCTTACTCGTACCTGTTAACGACTAAACTTTACTTTGCTCATATCGTTAATGACTAAACTTTACCTTACTTATATCGTTAATGATTAAAACTTTACCTCATTCAGAGCTATTAATTACTAAACTTTACCTCATTCAAACCTGATAATGACTACACTTTACCTTACTCGTACCTGTTAAATACTAAACATAACCTCATTCAGAGCTATTAATTACTAAACTTTACCTCATTCAGACCTGATAATGACTACACTTTACCTTACTCGTACCTGTTAATGACTAAACTTTACCTTACTCATATCGTTAATGCATAAACTTTATCTTACTCGAACCTGTTAATGACTACACTTTACCTTACTCATACCTGTTAATGACTAAACTTTACCTTACTCATACCTGTTAATGACTAAACTTTACCTTACTCGTACCTGTTAATGACTAAACTTTACTTTACTCGTGCCTGTTAATAACTAAACTTTATCTTACTCGTACCTGTTAATGACTAAACGTTTAACGGAGACTGCAAACGAAAGAATCCTTGAAGTCATAAAATGACTTTACTATCAATCGACCATATCAAGCTAAATTTTACTATCAATCAAGCCTATCTTTTGCACGAGATGCAATTGGAAAAAATAATTTATTCCACAATAATTGATTCCTGGCATTCCTATCGAACGACGGGTGTTCAGAACGTGAAATCAATTTACGCTTTATTTGTATCAGAATCTTTTGATTCAGAGCTGTGTTCATAATTCATGTGCACCATATACCTCAAGAAGTTCTTTACGTAACATGTAAACCAAATATGAAATCAGTTAACCGATGCTTGTTATCTCTATCGGTGAAATAATAATAATGTCCATCCCTCAAGTCCCAGCCTCGTATTCTTCAATGGCATCCTGCCCTACAAGCAGAACTAGTCTCTAGTTTTGACAACTTCTTGCGTTTGTAATTGAGACACACCGATCCAAAGAAAAAAGCCCTAACGCACTATATACATCTTTATCTGTTGGAAAAACTCTGTACCTAATTGAAACAAAATCCTGTAAATTAAAATACCGTTATGGTTTTATGAAATGTGTTGATACCCAACTTTACGAAATTTAGCCCCACTCAAAGAATACCTTCAAGTTGCGTGATTCGTAATCACAACACTGTCAGTTAACAAAGAAAAAAATGACCAAGATAAACGACAGAGAATTTTTCTCTTAACTCACAAATGCATCCATACACGCTCAAAACTCGGCAGCTTGGGCTAAGAGAACGATTGGGCGTTTTTGTTCCTAGCAACGAATTTTAAGTTCTCGGAAACAGCCGTAAAGCTGCCAGCAGCCCAGTTCTTTGGAGTGCATTTAAGGCGCATGTTGTATTTTCTAGCAGCCGTTTTGTAGAGGCACTCTCTTTGCGAGAAAATTTCGTGATTTTTTATACGAATTTGAAAATGGATGATCTGGGAGCGGGGTTATATTTTGCAATCCTGCTAAACAAAGAAGTACAGTCTCTCTTGAACTCAAAGCCTTGTACAGAAAATTGCTTAAGGTGGGAAGGAAAACTTGGAATGAATGTTAGATTAATACCACAGCAAATAAGATAAAGCAAACCTTAAAAAAATTGCAGCTGATTATTTTTTCTCATTTGGGGGATCGAAAATTGAAGTTTGTTAGAATAGCTGACGTAAACTACAAGAAATTTTGAGTAAATTTGTATTCCAGCAAAACCTTCAACTTCATGTAGACAATTTCTATACGGAGGGGAGCCGTAGCAGAAATAGGAGTCATCCTTATAATTATACTGGTCCTTGCATCTGGAAGCGTACTGACGCTAATCTATTGCGGTGTCTAACTTATACTCTACAATAGAAGTAAATACTTCATCATTATAATACACTAAAAATAGCAATTATATCTACCTAGCATAGTCAGGCGAGCCCATCTCAAAACATTCGTTTTGAGCTAGCATAATTTTAAGATAAGGTTCAAATGAGAATTATAATTTTCACTTTCTTACTTATAAAAATACTAGTTTAAAGCGTGGTATTGATAAGAATTAGCACCTTTCTTACACAGCAAATTCGTTAGCGAATGGACAACTAGAAATCATTTCAAAATATTAAATTATATCGATTCATGCCGTGCAAACTTAACAGTATAATGAAAAAAACTTTATAAATGTATGACCTCAAATTGTACCGCATTAAATTCTTTATTATCACCAGGTACTGTTAATAAACTCCTATATTTGTAGTACAGGGAGCAGTTTGTAATATGTAATGTATTCTGAGTACAGTGACTGGTTCGTAATATCTTAATATATTCAGAGCACCACGAGTGGTTCATAATATCTTAATATATTCTGAACCCCACGAGTGGTTCGTAATATCTTAATATATGTCAAGTAAAACGAGCGAATCTCTGCCTTCCAACTCGCGGAACAGAAAAAAAAACTATATCTTCTTTCAGCAGCGGCAGAAGCTGTTATATTCTCACGATATTTGCGCTGCGGCATTCGTAAGACGACAGATTTAATTTTTGCACTGAAGCATTCGGAAGTGGTGCAAATTGCGCGAGGTTATTTGTATGGGACAAAGGAAGTGAAGTGTGTCTCATTACGAGAGCTAGGACGGACGGCTCTTTGGTGCACTTCCTACAGCAGCTCCGCACCACTGAGCAAAGCGCTCTCTAGTGCTTCATAATTCCTCAAATTGTGTTATTGCACAAACTCTGACAACTCGGAGAAACATTGCATAAGCCTGAAATTCATCACATACATAAGAGAAACGGATTATACAAAGCTAAAATTCATATTAGAAAAACGTGAACGACAGCGTTGATGACAGGTTATTTAAACTGAGTAAAAATGAACTTGACAAGAGAGCTAAGAGATAGTTCACATGTTGAATATATGAATAACAGATATGAATAAAATATGTTAATATCAATTTATTAATAACCTAAATTAGCGGTATATATCACCATTTAAATGTAAACTTATTTGCATTAGATACTCTGATTTTCTTACTTTAACCCAGTCTAGTTTGCTTGCTAGTGTTTTTTGCAAAAAATAAATTTTATTTTAATTTGTAATTTACTATTAATTCAGAACCAGCAGCAGTAACTTGCGTGCTTATGAACACACAATGGTTGGCACTATTTAAATGTTGGTTCTTTTATCCGCAGACTGTACTACTTCCCCCCATTGCCCTTTTCTAATACCATCATTTTCATGTGAATTCACTAAACTTGGTATAAAATTACTCTATCACCATTTTCTGAGGAAAAATCCACACCAGCTGCTATCCACCATCCATGAATTTCATCTTGCATTACTGGAACAGAAATATAATTCAAGTTAGTCTCTTCACGTTTTCCGAGCAAACTATAATCGTAAGGATTACATTTCATGATCACTTGTCTAGACCACAGGTTGGGTATCAAAGCTGCAACTCTGACTGAGCAATGTGAACATTATGATTTTATGAACGAATTTACGAATTCTGCTGGGAAATTATAGTATTGAACAAGATTTTACACGACGAAGCCCAGAGGAGACGAAATAATCGATGTGTCTTGGGTGCATGCCCAACACTGAGCGTAGCATTCAATACGTAATTAAGCAGCTACGAAGTCGCAAAAATTTATAAAAAAGTCAAAACAGCCTTAAAACAAAACTGGAACTAAATATTCACTACCAGAGTTATGAGGGGTACCGGAAAGTCCTGTCCTCTTTCTTTCATTTTCTTTTTTTCAACTTTGTGTTATTGGAGCAACGAAAAACTGTGACTGCAGACCTTTACTATCAACAACTCGAACGTCTAAATGCATCGTTGCATAAAAAATGTTCTGGTCTAGTAAACAGGAAAGGATTCATTTTGCAACACTATAACGCTAGACCCCATTCTGCCGAACAAACTCAAGAAAAAATAAAGTCCTTAGGTTGGGAAGTTCTTCCTCACCCACCATACTCGTCAGACCTTATTATTATTATTTTTTCCATCAGATTTTCACTTATTTCGTTCTTTAGAGCATTTCATCAGCGGAAAAAGATTCACAAATGTACACGAGATTGAAACGGAGCTCAATTCTTTTATTTCTTTCAAATATGTTAATATTTTTGAAAGAGGGATTATAAAGCTTCCAAGTAGATGGACAAAGGTTATATCTAACGATGGTAACTATTTTGTTGAGCAATTTAGTTTTTTCAGTAATATCTCTTTCAATTATTATTATTATTCCTAACAAAAATTAGAACAAAACTGTCCGGTACCCCAATAGTAATTTGGTAGAAAATTTTGATAAAAATTTAAACAAAGCTGTGTATTCAGCTGAAGTTGAGATTTTTACGACTACAACAAACGAGTGCAAAATATAAAGAGCCCTCTTCACAGCCACGTGGTTCACATACATTCTTTATAATTTCAAGTAAATTCATAACCGAAGCAAACTCAGTCGTCTGAGTACAGTTAAGCATTTTACTTTCTTTTGTATACAGAAACTTATATTAAATTTCTATTCCCATGCATTTAACGTGAAAATTACAAATTCAATGTTCTATTATAAATCCTTGTTCAAATCAGAGAACGAGAGAAGCTTCAGAACGTATGACAAGTGTCAGGTAGTGATGCAAATAATTGAACGTGACTTCACCGGGGGCTAATTCCACATGTTCGTCTTGCAAAGGAGACTTCAAGGATGCGACCTGACGCGTGTTTAAAGGATCCCTTGGCTTGTCTTCAGACCGTAAAGAGCTTTACCACGTTACAGTGCACCTCCAAATTAATTATACGCAACATCTTAATGATATCGCGCCCTGTTACTAGAGCCTTAAGCTGCCGGCTTCATTTAGTTTGCAGGAACAGTGAAGCGGACGTTTGTAATTGGATTCTTTAGCGTCGAGTGCGCTCTTAAAGCAGCTGGTAATACAATTCTGGACCAGTCTTCCCCAAATTAAATGAGAAACACGGGAGTCTGTGCTTAAATATGAATGGTAACAGCGTGGCGTATTTTTCAGCTTCTTCAAAAGGAGCTTTCATTTTCCGGAGGAAATTCCCCTAAATTTAGCTTTAAAAAAATCCATGGTTATATTTTTTTGTGCAGTACCTTTGTTCAAATAAAAAATCACTCGTGTATTGAGAAAATAGAAACAACATAACGTCTTGAAAACTGAAGTAGTTAATTTTTTCACAATACATGCAGACAGACTTAATTCTTGTTTATTTTAAGAACTAGTGCCCTGAAAGTGAAAAAATCACGTATTTTTTAATGAATTGACTGCATCGTGTTGTTGTTATGATAAGCTTCTTCTTTATCTTCTTTTTCTTTCATTCGTTCGTCGACGTCGCCTTTTCGAAGGCGTTTCAATATTAAAGGCGAAGAAGCCTATTGAAATCCTTATTTATAAAAAGTCTATTCGTAATGAAGCAAAAAACATTGATCTTTCTCATTTGACTTTATTATTTATTCGAAAAGTGTTTTGATTAATCTCGCACATCTTAAGTAGCTACAACCAAAACATGAATTTTTTGAAACAATTTTCTTCATAAGTTTTCCTGAGAATATAATTATTGTTAGCGTTACAAAAAAACGAAACAAAGTGACGCCAATTTGACAAGATAAAAATGTTATCATGTAAACTTGACTTCCGTGAGTAAAAGCACTTGAAAAAAACTTTTTAGAGCTAATTTTTCTGATTTAGCAAAAATATAATATTTTATTCCAGACTTACTCTAATAGATCATACTGCAACGCACAGATAAAATAGAGCTAATAATAATGGAAGCTTGATGACCAACGATCATAATCAGCAACTTCATTATGAAAGTCTAGGGGAAAATGTCCAAAAAAAGTCTAAACTGACCCATATTTTCGTTACGTCAGGCAGCATTCATGTGGAAGCAACGAGTAAAATGTTCATCCAATCTACACGTCAAATATCCACCAGACTGCAAAACAGGAACGAGTATAAATACTACTGTTTTCCTGACCTCCTTTTCTTTACACGTTATACAGATAAGTAAATTTCTCAAACAAGAAAAAATTACACCTCAGATCTGAAGAGCCCAGAAAATAGGCTTCAAAATACATAAATTAAAAATAAAGTATGATAAAACACGTTAACACAGAGGTAGCAGGTATACCGTATCAATCATAACTACAATTGCTCATTTTAGTCGTTTCGTATTCTAAATTTTGGTAAAGCCAAACAATTCTGACACCTCCTCTCTTAGGCCAATGAAGCATTTTCGCTTGTGAACCAAATGAAGACTTTCTAATCTGCAGTCAATGATGCTGAGTACGCACCAATCGCAGCAGCGAATGGAAATGAAGCGACTGGAACCCGTAGACTTTGTGAAGCAATTTCTGACCAACTTGGAGAACGGTTTCGTGCAAAGCGAAGCCATGGCAATCCACGGCACATGTACGGCTCCCATTAGACGTGCAATCATGAGCAAAAGAGAGTAGTTACTCCTCGAGAGACAAGCATTCGCGCAAGTTGGAGAGTTAGAATGAAGTACGTGATTGGTCTAGGGGTGATTGATGGAGAATCGAGACACTCACTACAGGTCGAAAGCTAACGAACACTGCTCACAGTGAAGTCTGGTGCAAGTGGGCTGCTCCGAGTGTCAAGAATATTAAGAACTGGTTCCAGAACTTCACCAATGGCAGATCAATGTCGTTAACGTTCCAAAAGCAATCTCCGTTATTATTTCTAAAACTTGTAGACCCACACGTGAAAATTCACGTGTTTTTTAGTGAATTTGTTCGTTTGATTTGCAAGTGGATGCGGGCTTTGTAAAGGAGTTTCCACATTGAAGGATAGGTTTTTGGTATTCACAATGCAATGCTTACAATACATGTATACCCTACGGAATTTCTTCCTATCTAAATCCTTAAGAGCGTGACAGAGAGACGAACCAAGCAAACAACAAACTGTGTATTATTGTATAGTTGAACTAGCAAGACCGCACGAGAAAAAATTACGTACGGACCTAATATAATAGTTATACCTGTAGAAAGAGTTTGCAAGGATTTGTGTTAGCATAATCAACATCAAGGAATATTTAAGTAAAAAAAACTTTTAGTCTGTAGGAGAATAACACTAACTACAAAATGAATTTCTGTATTTTGTAGTGATTTGGAGCTTTCAGCATACACAATACAATGGTTAAATACATGCACTGTATATACAAAAAAATGTCATGCTTTAAAAAAATATATTTTTGGAACGCAAATTTCCTTACCTTCATTGAATTTTTACGATTCTAAATTTCATAAATGTGATTTTTGTCCAGTCTTTCTCAATGTTCGTAACACCAAATACATATGTAAGTACACAACGGTTTGTATTATATAAGAACTGTGTTTCAAACGAAATTATTTTTGGTGCACAAATATCCGTAACATAGTTTACTTTTTAAGGCCCTCAATTTTAAACAGGTGAATGTTTTCCAGTCTTTCCCAGAGAACGCGACACCGAACACACAAATAAGTTAACTAATACACAATGGCTTTTATCATATAGAGTCGATGATCGAGGTTAAGGACGCTCACGGTCGTAGGATGCAGCGAGGCCTATAAAAATCTTCTCGAGTGGATAAAAAGGAAAGCGGAAAACAAGAAGATGAAAATTGAAGTAGAAAAAAAATTAAAGAAAATGAAGGAATATTAATATAATGGAAGAAGATGAAAGAAAAGGGATGAAAATGGAAAAGTATCATTCACCAATAGCGAGAGGAGGTATTAAAGTATTCGTGGCGTAAGTGTCATCACGGCTACCACTCCGGCAATAAGATGGAGAAATTAAAAAATGAGCACACCCTAAAAGTAAAGCCTGTAGCAAATTTCAACATCCACAAATATTGGAGAGATGCGATACCTAGAGGGACACTAACTACGAAGAACTGTCACATTTTTACATTCACAGTGAGAGAAGCTCGATAATTTTATTTATTCTGACAAGGGCGACGCCTGCATTGTTTTGGGAAGCACAATCCTGCTCAGCACGTCCCTTCAGAACACGACAGTCCGAAGCTATTAATGCATTTACTCACTACTGCACATATTCGTGATGCTAATTGTTGTTTCTATCAAATACTGTCAGCACTGAACTTTGATAGGGTTAAATATTACTAACTTGAAACATTGTTAATCGTAAACATTGTTAATACCAAGCAATGTTAGTGCAAATATTGTTACATTGAAAATTGTTTCTTACTAAAGATTGCTACAAGTAGGACGGTAGTTTGAACCTTTTTTACTTTGACCATTCTGGATATTGTGATTATTATCCTTCATTCATACTAATCACTTGTGGTGATACGTGTTATTAACATAATAATTTAATGCAACAACATACACACGTAATCGCACTAGAGGGACTCTAATCCTCTGAATACATGATATGTTGAAAGATATTCCCAGTACTTCTTTTCAATGGCAAGATGAGGGTAATGATACACATAAAAGATTTACTACATGCTATTGTAAATTCACGAGATGGGAAATGTGAGTAATCTACCACATTTTTGTATATAACCCACAACATGACATTCTATTAAACAGTGCATTATTAATGGATAAAGTGCATACTTAATAATTGAATAATTGAATGTGCATATGGAACAAATTAATTAAATGGCGTTCAAATCAATTTACGAAATTTACCTTGTCGCTAACCTCGATCACATAGAAAATAATAATATTAAACTTGCTCTTACACAGGAGATTCGCTGTCGATGATGGCTACAATGTTTAACACTCACGAAAAACACCTTAAAGATGCCGCTAATTCTCCTTCTTATCACGGTGCCCCTCTTATTTCCCCTATGCCCTAGACCTAAATGTTGCTCGCCGTCCCATCAGTCTACAATGTAGACTGTTGGGACGGCGAGCATCGTCGACGATGTAGACTCTACATCGTCGACGAGATCTAGTTTCCAAGTCCCCCCTTCTCTCGCTTCATGGCTTTCTTATACAAGCTTACCGTTTTTTTGTTATTCATTTCTACTTTCTGTCGCAGCGTCTCAATCTACATACCTCAACCGCTCTGTTGTGCTTATGAGTCAAAGTCTTGTGGAGCTCAGCATATTTCTCGAGCTTTGCTGACCGACCGTTAAGTGTTTGTGTTAAGTGTTTGCTTAAGCAGCTGTACCTACTGCGTCCTGTAGTCCCACAATTCTAACGTAGCTGTCGACACATACATTTTACACATCGCCCCGATATATGGAACCTATGCATATATCATAAATCTCATGACAACTAAAACTAAACTCTGATGAGAATAGCCATTACGTTAGATCATATTATGGTAAATATAAATTTACTTTTTACTTTTCTAATACCTTTCTAATTGTTACTTTTGAATGAAGTAAAAAACTGCATCAATTTTTTTCGAACATCTGATATCAAAGGACACCTAGACAGAAGAACTAAATTTAAATCCTATAGATTGCTTGATAACAGCGTAAGACAATGTCATGTGGATGCAAATAATTTAGTATAGCATGAAGAACTACGAGTCATTTTATAAACGCTGTATAAAAAATTATGCATCACACCTGCTACCTTTGTGCGCAAGTCAACCCTTCCTTGACGAGAGGTTAGTGGTTCCACAGACATTGTGATTGCAAGTTCAGCGTTTTGAAACACCTTTTTCTTTCATTATACTCCCTCCAGTCGCAAAGAGTTGGTCCATATCAATGCTGAAGTTGGTCGGAAATATTTGCTCCAAAAACAAATGTAACCTTTTTAGAAAAGATACTTGCAAAACTACTGGTTGTAACAAAAAGGAAAACTTTATTCTGTTATACAGCACAATAAATTGATAATGTATAAACATCAAGGAATGATATTTTTAATAAAATAAATAACAAAAACCAAACTCTACACTGTAGTTAAATACATGAAATTGATAATGTATCAAGGGAAGAAACATTTTACCACTATATTTACTTAATACGTGTTAATTTATTTATCAATTTTTCTGAGATTTAAAATGAATTTGGAAAAATTATTTTTCTTTCTAGTACTTTCGACAGATGTTGAAAGCCTATAATTGTTGCCACCGTCATCCAAAATAAAATGTTCCATTGGCTGCTGCAAAGTAAGGAAAATGTTGTTCTATGTTGATCTCTGTTATTCCTGAAAGCTATTTGTCACTGCTTCAATTAATTCATCAACGTCACGTGGTGCTTTTTTACGTTGAAGAGATTGGATTGAATTGAAATAGCCGATGTCAAGTACATTCAGGTCTGGACTGTTTTACGAGCTGTAGATCTCAAGAGGTGGCTGCAATACTGCTCTTCTCTCAGAATCTGTCAAATCTTTTGTCTTTCGGTTATATGTGCACTTTATATTAGTATCATCTTTATTTACCATATCCTGCGGATAATTTAAGAACTTTAAATATTATCTGAGAAAGGAAAAGGACAAAATTATATTAACTTTTACCCTATTATTTACTAAAGGTTAAAGTTTGTGTTCAACACACTGTGCACGATCGTCTACTGTACTCAAAACAGAAGTTTGTTAAAAGACGCTAAAATGCAGGGAGTTTCCTCCTTGTGTAGCAAATATTTCCGACCGGAGGGAGTACTAATCACACGATACAAGATAATTTTATAGTACTAACCACCTATACTAATATATTTTGACAATAACATACAATTGCTTTTATATCCAGAACTTTTCTTCAAGCTCTACAAACAACGCTCTTGTTACAGTGAGTAGAAAAGACGACTATAAAATAAGAAGTTTAGATATTTTCGTTCTTGCCCAGAACTACATTCGAATAATCTTCAACCTTCCTACAGGTGCTGCACTTGCAATGGCTAACGGTTTCTAACATAAGTTTTCATTTAGAAAACGAGATGATGACAATTTTATAAGTTCATCAGCTAGTAAAAATTTTCAGCGCTTGAATGTAATAATGTTCACTTAATAAAATTACAATTTATTTAATTTTGATATGATTGAAAAAGTAACTAAACGATACAACGTATGGTAATTACTACTGTTGAGCATTTTCTTTGAAATAATGGAAAAATTGGATGCCCAAAATTACGAGAACTGGTAGATCTAAATATTTGGATCATTGAAAAGTACATTTTCCAATTTTTTGAATTGCTATTGAAGGCATTTGATCCAATACAATTTTACTGGCTTAAAATACATTTTTGTTATGGTTAAATCATAGACATCTAGTTGAGAGAATTTCAACTGACTTTACAGTGTCGTGCCTACATTGTCGTGGCTCGATATCAGTAAGTAGAAATGGACGTGCGTACTTATGCTTGAACACATTTTGTTTGTGTTAATAAAGAAGATATCTAGTCACTTCACTAGTATAAGATTATTTTATTGCTAAAATGGTTCGATTAATTATCACAAATAAAAATTGCTACAGCAAAGAATATAGAGCGTTATGTAATCAGCATGAACATTTTACATAAAATTATAAGGCGGTAACATGCAGCTCGAGTTTGCACATTCTGTGATAAACGAGATGAGACATTTTCTGGTGCCCAGCACGCCCTGGAAGCTACAGAGCAACATCCCATCTGACCATTATCCATCCAGCACTAAAAGTGTACGCAACTTAAATAGAAATGAAAAATCCGGAATCGTAGTTTGCGTGACGTTTCAAATCCTTCGCGTGAACCACACATCTTAAAATTTCCTTTCTTGAAAATGTAGCCATGAAAATGTAATGAATTCACGATCTCAGCTTTCACAACTAACGATGTTTTTGTTAAAACCTTCTCAGCTTTCGTTAGAAAAGATGTTCATGTCGAAATATTTTTGAATATTATTAGTTCCAGAGTATTAAAACGTGCAATAACATAACATCAAAGGTATTCTCATAAGGCCCATAACAAGAGTCTTCGTAAGTAACACAAAAAAAAGCTTTTACATTTACATTTTAAATGTCTCATACTTTTCGTTGAATTTCCTAAGGATTAAGCCAAGCATAGTTTTATCGACCAATTTTTTAACGGGTTTTACAATTTCTAGAGGAGGCGTTGTGCACTCAGCCATAATAACAAAAAACTGAACTGTAAAAAGACCTTTCTATCGATGTTCAAAGGTCACACGTGTCTGGTACATTTCTCCAGGAAAAAAGACTACATCAACTCCAAGTAATAATTATTTGCCGTACATAAAACATCAAAAAAATATGAGATGGAATTTCGTGCATTCATTCCGGTAAATATTAAGGTTTGTTGTTGGGAAAATCATTAGTTTTTTTATACTTTTTTGCCTTGAAATAGAGTCCTTGAGTGACTCGATATGCCGTAGTTAACATTTCCCCATATAATTTGAACAAGATTCACTTCATATGTTTCATTTTTAAAACCAATTTGAGAAATTCACATTATTCAACATAATCATTGAAAATATGCATTTCAACTCAAAAATGTGGGTCGAAATATATTCGTATAAAAAATCCATAACAAACAGAACTTTAAAATTTCAACATACCTCATCTTCAGTAGATAGAACATAAAACAAAAATCGTCATAAAATGGATGCATTTCCTCTTTAATGAAGCGACAGAAACAAAATTAAAAGTTATGAGAGGAGCAAAAGTTTCGACAAGAGCTCAGTAGTTGCAGAGCACCGAGTTGCTGTGATCGACAAGCTCAGGCCCATAAAATTAATATGTTTCATCATGTTCGCTAGTCAGACACGGGAAAACAACAAAATAATTTAAGCATTGGCTTGACCTGACTGGAACATGAAACATTATAATGCAGTAATGTTCAGTTTACGCCTTTAGCTTCACTCTTAAAGAGTAAAAAAGATATCAAGCTACTGAATTTATGATATTTATTCGAGGAAAATATGATTTAAATTTTTGATATCTCACTCCAATTGAGATTTTAGAGACCAAGAAATATTTCAGTTCACGAACTCGTCGACTCACTATCACTTCAAATTCTGATATTGAGTATAAATTGTTATTCCATACTTTTTAATGTATTTTTACGAAATACTAATTTCAATTCTCCCTCTTCTATATTTTTCCCGTTCCTGTTTCTATAATAAAAATTGAAATTACCTCTTGAATACTTGATTCCTCGTGAGAATTAAATTATTCATGCTTCGAATTCTTTCCCCCTTCAAATTTTTCCTTTGAATGCAATGGAGAACAATTGGGAAACCTTTGAGTCAATCTATTCATCATAATTTTCATTTAAATGCAACAGAATAAACTTTAGAAATCAATATTGCTTGATTTCTATTTATTGGGTTCTTCAACGATCATTTTGAAGAAAAGTTTAATACTTTTAAATCGGGGAATAGAAGAACATGAGAATGGAATGGAAAACAAACATAAAAGACATTCTCAACCTAAGCAAAAGCTATTTGCTGTTCCTCTCGCACAAATTGCTAGTGCTACTAAAACACAGAACTCACAAAATCAACTGGCAAGATGTAGAAAGTTTCAATTTTCCTACACCTTCGAAATAGTGAAAACCTGGTTCTGAAGCATGGGTTATGACGAGAATTAAGTTGTACGGTTGAGCTTTGTATGGGACGTTCACCCATATTGCTGAAGCTTCTCAGAAAATACTTTGACACGATATTCTCACACCCCTGCGTTAATTTAGATAATCGTAAGAAATTGACAAGAAAATTAAATGGATATTTTACATTGATAGTAAACGTAAAGTATTGTACGATGAACTTCAAGGTTTCAATGTTGCCTAAAAACAAGGGGAGCGTACATTGATGGCAGAGCCAAAGTTAAAATTTATGCACCTATAATACTGATCTCGAATGACGATATATTTCATGACATACATAAAAATATTATAAGCTATCAGTATTGTGTCGAGGTGAGTGTTAAAAGTATCTGCACAGCAGTAATAAGAGATATGGTTATCAAGTTGAGACATAAGTAAGAAAAACAGAATCTCTTGTGCTTTGAAAAAAAAAAAAGAAATATAGGTGTTAACCTGAGAGAATAATTTCAACGTAGAACTTGCTTCTACAAGAGAAAAATCTGAATTTCATTCATATAATGTATGAGCGCGTTAATGGTCTGAATATGTATATTAGATTTACCTGCTGGAAGATTCAAGATATTCAATCAGCTACAACGAACATACCGGGTGGCTCGAAAAAACTGAACACACCTTTGATTAAAAATCTTGATTGTTTGGCAGCTCTTAGCCTACATTGCCACACATCATCCGAAAACTTGTTAATTTGACCTTGAAGATGAAGTTTTGTTATTGTTGTGTACCTTAAAATGGCTCCCCAGCGAGATAAACGAGTGGAGATGTTTGCACTTTTTCGTGCAGGAACCAAAGTGAGTGAGGTCGCAAATCTGGTCGAGGTATCCCGTACAACCGTCGACGCGATCAGACGCGCTGGCAGTGGTCGAAAGAGTGTTGTGGATCGAGTTAGCTTGCGAGATGTCATTCAAAGCAGTCCCTTGACGTCCATGCGCCAACATGCTAGGAGGCTCGGGGTTGGAGTGGCCATTGTTGGACGAGCAGTCGCAAAGCTGGGAGGCAAGTCCCTTGTCATTGTTGAGAGGCTACTGCTCCCGCCAGCCATCTGCGCTAAGCGTTTCGAACGTTGCCAGAGGCTCATGAATGATCTCAAGTCTGCTCCAACTGGTCGGGTGATCATCTTCTTAGATGAGAAGACTTGGACAGTCGACCCAGTTAGAAACATTGAGACTTGCACATTGAAGCCAAAGCCTTTTGCGTTCCCCATTCAAACATCACTACCATTAAAGCATCTGTTGACCGGGAGTGAAACGACCATGAACCCGGATTACGTTGTCAAGACTTGCAAAACCTTCAGGCGCCGTCTTGAGGCCATCGTCGCTGCGGATGGCAGTTATCTAAGTATATAATCGACTATGTATCTCCCTCTCTTTCTCTCTCTCGCTCGCTCTCTGTATCGATGTGTGTCCGTCCCATTACTTCCTGCCACCTAAGGTGGTGGCGCGCAATCGGGACACACCTGCCACCCGCAGCACCTCCTGCTCGCCACCACCCGTCGCACTGTCTTCTTGCACCCAGCGTACCGTGGGAGTATCTACATATACAGTATGGACCACAAAAAAGTAAACCCAACTTTAAATGTTAATTACTTCACAGTGAATGAAGATATTTTAGGTCTGTTATTTGCATTAAGTGCAGAGAAATGTTTTCCATGAAAATGTCAAGTCCCATCAAATTGATTCCACTTCTATCTCTCACCAATGAAATAAATAATAGCTGTAAAAATGTGAGTTGCACATGAAGTATATTAAAATTAAGATTGATAGCCAACTTTTAAATATTAGTAACATTCGATAAAAATATTCAAGTTTCATTTGCTGTATTACACACAGAGATACTTACCGTGGTTACAAAGTTTTAGGTTAGAGTATAAATAAAGTCCAAATCGTCTTAAAATTAACACTTAAAGCAACATTTCCAAAAAACAAAGCCCATCGTTATACAACTCACGAATGAACAACGCATTTTCATCAACAACGTCAACGCAGAAAGAAAGAGTTTAGAGGAAATTCAAAATAAATTCGAACAGAAATTTCCTGAAAGAAGCTCTCCAACCAAGAAGACTATCAGGAAAACTGTTAATAAATTTAGAACACATGGTACTGTTTCAAATCGAAACAAAGGAAATTCAGGACGATTGAAAACTAAGAACCAGCGAAAACATTGAACGTGCTCGACATATAATAACTGAAAATACTAAGGTATCTGAAATAAGAAATGACACAGAATTATCATCATCCTCCTTCCAAAGAATTGTTCGTAATGATTTACAATATTATCCTTACAGAGCTAAAATTAAGCAACAACTTCTCGTAGGAGATTATTCTCGTCGCTTAAGATTTGCTCACTGGTTCGCTTAACGTCCAGAAATTGTTACTAAATGGTTAGTGGCGGGAGATGAATGCGCATTTCATATGAATGAAGCAGTAAATAAGCAGATCTGTAGGCATTATGCGCCGAAAAACCATCCTCCTAATGAAAATACTTATGAAATCAGCATAAGTAGAGAAAAGGTGTCTCTTTGGTTGGGTTTGTGCGGCACCGGATCGGTAATTGGACCATATTTTTATGCTACAACGCTGAATGGTGACAAGTATTTGCAAATGTTAAACACAGAAATTATTCCACAACTTCAGATTGCTTACGGAAGAAACTTTAATTGTATTTGGTGGATGGAAGATGGTGCTCCCGCACACAGAACACTAATCGTTAAGAATTATTTGCAAGACATGTTTGGAAGGAAAATAATAGCGCATGGCCATGGCATGGAATGGCCACCCAGGAGCCCCGATCTCACACCTTGTGATTTTTTTCTGTGGGGCTATTTGAAGAACAAAGTGTATTTTCCACCGCCCCAGGATTTGGAGGAATTGCAGAATCGAATTAGAAGTGAAAGACATTTTGAAAGACAATCCTGTCTAATTAAACGTGCTATGAAATCAATGAAAGTAAGAGGTGAAAAATGTTTTAACGCAGGTGCCTGCCATTTGCAATAAAAATATACATTTCGGTTGTGTATCTATTATCCATTTCTGTTATGTTTTATTACGTGAATCGTTATAATTCGTTTTAAAATAATTTTAGTCTAAAACTCCTTTAGAATATTACAATGACATTTTAATTTTTTACTCACATTTTTACAGCATTTATTTATTTCATTGGTGAGAGATAGAAGTGGAACCAATTTGATGTGACTTGATATTTTTATGGAGAACATTTCTCAGCACTTAATGCAAATAACAGACCTAAAATATCTTCTTTCACTGTGAAGTAGTTCACATTTAAACTTGGGTTTACTTTTTTGTGGTCCATACTGAATAATCGACTATGTATCTCCATCTTGCTCTGAGCTGAATCCGTCTGAATAATTGAACTGAAATCAGAACGGGTATGCATGTATTATATTACAAGCATTGTATTGTGGATACCCAAGGTACTGCATCACTATGAAACACGCCATTTGTTCCGTTATTAACTTTTTTCTCTTACACAGCCGTGTTATCGTTAAGTAAGATACAAAATGAAAGTTCTGTATAAATTAAAGGAAACATTCTCAATCTGACCGTACCACAGGTTAAACTGAAAAATGTATTTATTTCATAGATCCTTAATTTTCTTACTTTTGAATCAAGGAATTTTAACGAGTACTATCTGGGCCACGTTATGGTTAGATAAGATGTACAATAGAAGTCCTGTATATATTAATGAAAAGTATTCATTTAAAACAATAATTCGTCGTAAATCTTCAATGCATTTATTTTTTTAATAATTTCAAATTAGTTAAATTTAAATCGTAGAATTTCCATGGGAACTGGCTATTATTTAACACGTTAACCGCCACATGTACCACCGGTGGTACATTTGAGGATTTCACTTACCGCCGCATGTACCACCGGTGGTACATTTCCAAATTTTTAATAATTATTTTCAAAAATTAATTTAAAATATTTACGGAAGGTTAAATGATAAAGTCGTAAAATGGTAAAGTCGTGGCGGTAGTGACAAATCTCTGATATCAGGCATGGCGGTTAACGTGTTAATAAAATTGAAGATTAGATCGGCATTTTTATTGCCTGAAAATTTTGCTTCCTTTGGTCAAGGAGTTTATGTGGAGTTTATATCAAGGAGTTTATGTATAATACCTAGGGCAGAATTTAGATTTAGGGTTTGTTCGTTTTTTTCGGCCCACCTGGTATTTACCCCATCTGGTGTCGTGATAGTAATGATACATTCATAAGTTTGTATATTCCAGGCGATGTGTCGTGATAGTAATGATACATTCATAAGTTGTATATTCCAGGCGATGTGTCGTGATAGTAATGATACATTCATAAGTTGTGTATTCCAGACGATGTGTCGTGATAGTAATGATACATTCATAAGTTTGTATATTCCAGGCGATGTATGAAATATATGTATTAGGTGTATCACACGAGGAACAAGGTGTCTAGTGTTGAGCGGTTAACAGAAAGGCAAGCTTGAGGGAAGGGGAAACAAACAAGCGCCTGCTCTTGAGAAAGGTCAGAGGTGGTTAGCTGCGTAGCTAAAAGAACGTCACACAAAAGAAATTTATTGATAGGAACCGTGTGACTCTCGAGAATTACGTAGTCGTTAAACTCTAAAGCTGATTGAAAAATGGGCGGGGTATATCACAGACGGTTAGAAACCTATTTCAGACCATTGGACAAATAGGGAGATTGGAAAATGAAACGAAAAGAGACGTAGGAAGAGCAAGGCTCATATAAAAACTGTAGGAATGGGAGATGGAAGGACTTGGACTTGGGAGCTAGACCTCGACAGCGATATAGTCTATTTCAGCTGGAGCAACATCTAGGGTCTAGGTATAGGCATAGATTTAGAGGCATGGGTGGAATAGGTGAAAAAGTGATTAAGAGGGAATTAACCTAATCATCACACCGACGAATAACATCAGATTTTACACGTGCACTTACCCGTGTATAAAAGGGGGAAGAATTAATTGCGCAACAGCAAGGAAGGGAAGGGAAAAATTAGCGTTATTGCTGTCTTGTAATCGTGAGTGTTAATCATCGAAGCCCATCATCAGCAGCGAACCTCCAGTATACGGGCAAGTTTTAACATTGTTATTTTTACCAATGTGATTGAGGTTAGCGACGGGGTCAAGTTCGTAATTTGTCATGGATGCCCACTGATTTAACTAAATTGTTCCGTGTGGACTCGCGACTACTCAACTATCAAGTATGTAATTGATCTGTAATAGCGCACTATCTCATAGGACATCATGTGAGGTTCATATGCCAAAATGTGGTAGATGACTCACATTTCCCAGCCCGTGATGTTTAGAATAACATGTAATCAATCTTTTGTGTGTATTATTCTCCTCTCTATTATTGTTGAAAAGAAGTACTGGGAACACGATTACCATTTCATGTATTCAGAGGATTAGAGTGCCTCTAGTGTGATTATGTATGTTTGTTGCGTTTAATTAATTTGTGTTATGTACATGTATTAATTGAAATATGATGGAAAGAAAAACCATGCATTGAAACCAAGATTACGTAAATTATGAGAGAGAAAAGAACTCATGGACAAAATCATTATGCAATATGTCAATGTGCAATTAAAAGTAGGCAGAATAAGCTTTCCTTCTTTATATAATTTAACCATACAATCAATAACTAATAGATAAAACGTTCACTTAATTTCTTATACGTATCGCCACACTGGTGAAAGCCGTTATCTTAGATCTCATTCTTAAGGGGACCGTCCAGCCAGAAATCAGCATGACTCAACGAAATGGCCATAACGTTTTTTCTATGGAATCTAGATCTATAAAATTTGGGATACACGTGTATTTTTGGAAATAAATAGGGTTTGTATCATACATTTTTCCCACTTTCGCAATAATTACAGAGATAATGGGGCAAAATGGGAGAAAATGGGGGAAACATTGGTTATTTTTCAAAATCTATCTTCTCCGAGAGTTTTTATTGTAGAGCAATGACTCAGGTATCATTGGATGTGCAAAGAGTTTATGCATGTTCTGACGGGAGATTATTTTAAAATTTACAATAATTTAGTTTATATGAAATTTAAAAAATAAAATAAAAATACATAAGTTTTTCCGTATATTTTTCAATTTAACTCAGAAATTATTATGAATTTCAAATAAAGCTCTTGTCAGTACATTCAACTACTTTTTGCGCATCCAATGATACCTGAATCATTGCTATACAATATAAACTCTCGGAGGAGATAAATTTTGAATATGATCGCACCTGCACTTTACAGGAGGCGCATTTTAGGACCCAGGACCTGGTCTTTTTATAGGCCTTTTTATTCGCAAGCTATATTGCTTGGAAAAATCGGAGCGCGAGGGTGGTGAGGGTGACTGAACATCTTCTTTTGAGTTTTTTGTGCCTCCTTAAAGGAAGCGGTACCACAAGTGGTACCAGGGACGCGGATATCTAAAAGGCACCAGGAGCATACGCTCCGGCGTCCTCGACGGGCTGCACCCGACACCGCTTGGGAGTGCGTCGTGTAGAAGTGCACTCCGAGTTCGGGTTCCTCCTTTGCTCCGGAAGACCCAGACCCAGTCGCATCAACAGAGAGCCGTCCTCATAACCAAAGTTATGGTCAAGAACGGTGTCTGTGGCGGTGAACGTCCCCCTTGAAAGGTGAGCGTTCTTTACCATGGAGCACCGGAGCCATAACTTGGAATGCAAGCTCTCGTTGGGGTTCTGAGTCCATGTCTTCAAGCTCCGCGAAAGAAGCTCCGATCTCGTCGGGTCCACATACACCTGAAGGATGCGCTTGAGAAAGTCCTGGGGCAGGTGCGCCAGGTACCGAGCTCAGGGGCGACGCCCTGTGCCTCTGCGCGTCTCACCCAGCACCACGAAGTCAGGCCAGCAGGACAGAACGAATGGTACGACTTCTCGCCAGAGCTGCTCGCATGATAATAAGTCGAAAGAATGAACTTTCGCAAAGACTCAGTCGTACCCTCTGGGTCATGCGAACGAACATTCTGACTAAAATGTGTAGCCAGCTTGTCGATCACCGTATTAGTCAACCCTGCTATGCCAGCCAGACGACTCCGCTGCACAGTCCTGCCACTCGAGGTAACCGTAGCAACTCGCAGGTCCTTCTTCAAGTTACGGAGTCGCGTGCCAAGTCTCTCACAGACATGATTCACGCACTCCTCCTTTACGACGGCAACCGAGTAGGGACCAGCACCACATTTCTCTATCGAATAGACTATAGAGCAATAAAAAATTTCGAAAATTTTAAAAAATTTTGCTAGACGGTCCCCTTAACTTCTATTTACGGCACACGACTTTAAATTCCCAAAAAACAATATTGTATGTATTTGCTTATTTTACCACGCCTAGCATTTTCCATTAGTGATAAAATTGAAATTATCAATTTTAAGGTACTACAAAAGGGATCTTTTACATTTGTACTATTTAATATTTGTTTGTTTTTGTTTCAGGGGTACACACGACGGACTTTGACTGGGGCACGTGGTGGGGCTACGACGGCATCTCAGGCCCTTCTTTTTGGGGCGTCATCAACCGCAGCTGGCGGCTGTGCAGCGATGGGCGCAGACAGAGCCCCGTCAATCTGCCCACAGAATCCGTCGTGTTCGACCACACATTGTCACCCCTTTCTCTCGTGGGCAACGAGGTGAGGCTTCCTGTCTCCCCTGTTTGTTGAGATTAACATCCTGTCGCCCTTGTCTGTTGGGACTAGCGTCCTTTATGTCTTCCTTGTCTGATAAAACCAACGTCCGGTCTACTTTGTCTGTTGAGACTAACATCCTGTCTCCCCTGACTGTTGAGACTAACATCCTGTCTCCCTTGACTGTTGAGACTAACATCCTGTCTCTCTTGACTGTTGAGACTAACATCCTGTCTCCCTTGACTGTTGAGACTAACATCCTGTCTTTCTCGACTGTTGAGACTAACATCCTGTCTTTCTCGACTGTTGAGACTAACATCCTGTCTTTCTCGACTGTTGAGACTAACATCCTGTCTTTCTCGACTGTTGAGACTAACATCCGGTCTCCCTTGACTGTTGAGACTAACATCCTGTCTCTCTTGACTGTTGAGACTAACATCCTGTCTCTCTTGACTGTTGAGACTAACATCCTGTCTCTCTTGACTGTTGAGACTAACATCCTGTCTCTCTTGACTGTTGAGACTAACATCCTGTCTCCCTAGTCTTGAGACTAACGACTTACCCGTCTGTACAGACCAACGAGGTGAGGCGCTCTGTCTCTCTCGTCTCTTGAGGATAACGAAGTGACGCGTTTCCGTCTCATTACTGGTCTGAATTACTAATACATTTTTAAACCCTCATTTTGAGAGCCTCCCTGATATTAATTTTTTCATTTCAATCAAACTCAAAGTATTTTTCGCTTTTCAACCATGTAGTATTCGGTAAATCGCTAATACACAAACTGTTGAAGAGAATTATCCTGCAAAACGTGTAGAGTATCGGGAAAAATGACATTTTCTAGTTCAATAAAAACAAAATAAGTGAAAAATGAAAACCGTGTTTTTAATTTTCAAACAAAAATATAATGTCAATTAAGGCCATTTAGTTTTGAAAATGTCATCAGCGAAGTGTATACCGTTACTGTACTTCACTTCTATAAAGTCCAACAAATGTGGCAGATTATTATGCCGCACCCTGTACTAGTCATTTATTACTTGCGCTTCCGTATTCTAGCTGAGCTGGACTGAAATTTTACTTGTAGCATAGGTAAATAAGGCCTAAAATCGTTCCACACGGACGAGAATTTTTTGCATGTTATATTAACTGAAAACTGTAAATGATAGCTGGAGTGATAAAATCATTGTTTGGATGATGTTTCTAGATTAAATCAGTCACGACCAGCAACACTGTCGCAATCTTTCATTTGAAAACAGCATTAATATTTTCATGCGATTGCAAACCACAGACTAGAACTAATATCGATTACAGCTGAATTGTGCCAAAATGAGATCATTCTCAAAATGTTTATTTGTAGTAAACCAAATCAACTCGTTCCAAAATTGTTCGCAATTCTCGAAGGGCGAATCTGAATCCGTATTCATCATGTATATTAAAACTCAGTAGATGCTGAGGGAGCACACGATGCCACATACTGTGCCACATACTGTGCCACAAACCATGCCACAAACTGTGCCACAAACTGTGCCACAAACTGTGCCACAAACTGTGCCACAAACTATGCAACAAACTATGCAACAAACTATGCAACAAACTATGCAACAAACTATGCAACAAACTATGCAACAAACTATGCAACAAACTATGCAACAAACTATGCAACAAACTATGCAACAAACTATGCAACAAACTATGCAACAAACTATGCAACAAACTATGCAATAAACTATGCAACAAACTATGCTTAAATCTCCATCTACATCAGATAAACCAGACCTGTCTGTCAGCGCAGTAAAATAAATTCATGCACTATGCATCGACACAAAAATATTTGATTGACTTTCACTGTACCTTCAATCGACAAGCAATGAAGCCGCTCTAAAATTTTCTTCAATAATTAATTGCTACATCAAAGAGACGGTAGATGGGTGTAAAATTTTGTGCTCGCTGCCCACATTTCGTTCTATGATATCACCTCAAGCAATTCGTTCCTCAGCAATTCTAACTCTTTCACAACCTGTTAAAATATATAGAACAGAATATAGGTCAAAGTCAGTATTCTGATAAGACAGTCCCTAAACGAACTCTGGACCGAGGCATTTACTTAGGTAAGCACTGCCTCCAGGATACAGCAGCGCTCTTAGCTTAGGAATGAGCTAAGAAGTTAGCAAGTCCTGCGCGAACTAAGCTTGACAACAAGTCTACAGTTATTATTGCTAGGATTAATCCGGTAACTTACTCGTAGTTCAAGTCCAAGCAACTTCTATGACACAAGACAGTGGTAATTTTAAGGTTTGTTGACCTCATAATGTTAAAATCACAAAATAAACAACAGTAAAACTGGAAACGATTCTTAAACTGAACAGCTGGTTTTGTCAGTGCTATTTCACCTACACAAATAGCATTGTCATTTTAATGAGGTTGAGATATTTTTGTTCGTACATGACAACGTGCTTTAACAATTCAGCACACTGCTGTGAAAAAATGGTATTGTTTCCTGAAAATCCCAAAGCGATGCACAAGACTGAATCGGAATTACTGCTTAATCTAACATTGACACTCAACAAAGTCGAGGCAAGTTCTTAATTCAGGCAATCGAACTTTCTGCACTGGGAACTCGGGAGTGACGTGTCTTGATACAAACGTATGATCCCGAGGGCACAAATTCAAACGTGTAAGGTCTATGTAATCAAAAAATATCAAAGAAAACAATAAAGTCTGGATTTTAGCTTATAAAAAGTGATGACAAATAAAAACTGCAGTGCGTTAGGTACAAAAAATTCAGCCTATGAAAAGGGACGACCGATAAAAGCTGCTGTACATTAAGATACAAAATTCAGTCTATGAAAAGTGATGACCAATGAAAATTGCAGTGCGGTAAGAAAATAAAAATGCCAGCCTATGAAAAGTGACTATTCATGAAAACTGCAAGTAGCCAGAAATCAACCATGTTATACATGAACGCTCCATTAGTACGGCCAATTAATAAGCTCGTCGTTTTAGAACTTGTTGTATGTTGATCATTTTTATGGGGTTCCTCTCGGTTAAGTTTATAAAAATAATAACAGCATTACAGCGCCAACGTTAAATATTCGTTCAACTCACTCACTTCTCCAGCCACGCTAGTTCGTTTCAGTATAAAACTACGGAATTCCGACGTCGTTCATTACAACATTCCTCAAAATTAACAACAAATGTCGCACATGTAATTAGTTTTACATAAAACGGAGCCCAACTTTGAGCAATTAAACAAAATTAACTTTTCAGCGAATACAAAACTGCACAACTACCTCAAAAATAACAAAGTTCGCTAAACAAAGTCAGTCCAAACGAAACCCTCGCCTATAGTCCACTAATTTCACTTTTATTTTCGATGCAATGCCAATCCGTTAATCGCATAAAGTAAAGCGTAATCCGGGGCAGCGCCGCGAAGCGTTGAAAGCGTTCCACTTTGTTTTGCGAAAAACTAGATGTTCTAGGAATCGCTCTGTCGATTCCAGGGCAACGAATTACCGCCTCGTTGCCGTGAAAAAGCTTCCAGTTATGTAATTAGTTGGAATTTTTCAGAGGAAGATCGCCGAATTGTTGTAATGCCTGCACACAGACGTCGAGAGCTTTGGCCGGCTGTAACTTTTTTGGTTGGCTACCTTAAATGCCCTTTTAATGTGAGGATATTTGGCCAGCGACCGTAAATCAAATGTTTTGCAAGGAATGTTTTTGTGACCTCTAATTATACGTGAATACCTGCATAGAGAATCGGGAATGATTATACGGGGTGTTTGGAAAGTCACTGCAGGTTTCTAAGCACCGATTTAGTGTATTTTAAGCTAACAACTAATATTGCTGTTTAGAAAACTAATTAAGAAAGATCTAAGCCTGCATTGATTCTAAATAATAGTTGTACATTAATAGTTATGCACATTTACCTCCTTTATTCTACACTGAACTACGTTCATAAAAACATCATTGCATAACGTTGCAGTCACTTTATACAGAAATTGCATAGCTTATTATTAATGAGTCACTACTCCAATAGTAATGAACGATCAATTTGGTACACCCGTACATACTTTTCGCATGATCTTACATTAATACTTTATCACGATCAGTATTTGAACCATAATTTGGACCTCGTAATACAGCAGCCAAAGCAGCTTTGTCGCCCTTCGTATATTTCCACTTCGTCACTTTCTTCGGAACGGATTTTCTCCCCCCAAGTTATTCATGATAGCACACGCAGTGTACGTTGAGGGTTTACATCTCACACGCACCAAGTGCGAGCATCAAACTTTGAAATTCATTGTTGTAGATCAACGCTCCCCACACTGCAATAATTTCTTCTCAAACCGAATTTATTATAAAGTTGGATGATACGTGAGGGGTTTCAAATTTAAATTAAGTACGTTTGAATCGAAATGAATTGTAAAAAACTTATGTTTCTTGAATGAGTCCCTGTTCTGCACGATGATCTATTTAGTGTTTGTGCTCGTCTATTGCCATCAACCTCAATAGAAAATCTACTCAAGCAATTGCTGTAAAAAAACCGTGATTCATTAAATTCTTTATGAATTTGTCCATGCAGCTAATAATAATAAAATATAGATTTTATTTTAAACGGCTAAACTGATTCCGAAAGATAATAGTTTTTCAAATTATGGCTGAGTTGCTAACTGAAACTATTAAACATAAAATAAAAATTTCATAAATAATTCACCGAGTTTTGGTAAATGTGATCTAGAATTATTTTCGAGTACGTTGTACGATTCAAGATTATAAATTTCAACATGAGATTTAAGCCCTTAAGTTATGTAATGACGTTTTTCAGTTGCGACATTATTATCTCTTGTTATAAACCCTTCCTCAAATTTGCATGCTGCCATGGTAGGAGGAAAAATAGTTTGCTTTGGGTTTTTGTTTCACTTTATTTCACACCTTACGGTCTATTCTGCGTTAAATTGTACTCCAGTTATGAGGGACATCGGATATCACAAAATGATTAATATTACCCTGATAAATCTATTCTGTGTATTTTTGAATGGAGTATTCAAAATATATCTGTACTGTCCAAGCGTCTTTTGCAAGTATATAAAATAAAACTTTCGAAATTTTTACTTTATGACGATGCAATTCTAAATAATTAACATAAAATTATTCAAATAATCGTAACTTTGAAGCTAATGTTTGTTATTCGAACGAATCATCAAAAAGATGAATATTAAATTCAAAAATTTCTATAAAAAAATATCCAAGAATTGAGATATGGTCCATGAAGCACGATTATCTGTTGAAAGTATCTGACAGTAAAAAGTTGTAAGACCACTGCTTTCAAGCACCACTTTCTTTTGCAAATGGACTGTACTTTAACCAACACAAAGTTTTAGACCACTGCTTTAAAGACCACTTTCCTTTGCAAATGGACGGTACTCTAGGGAACACAAATTTGAAAGACCACTGCTTCAGAGAATCGCTTTTCTTTGCAAATAGACGGTACTCTAACACTGAAAATTTAAAGACCACTACTTTAAAGAATTGCTTTTCTTTGCAAACAGACGGTACTCTAACACTGAAAATTTAAAGACCACTACTTTAAAGAATTGCTTTTCTTTGCAAACAGACGGTACTTTAACGAACACTGAAAGTTTAAAGACCAATGCTTTAGAGAACCGATTTTCTTTGCAGATGGACGGCACTCTAACGAACACTGGTTTTGGATTGCGTTGGACGCCGGCGTCAGCATTACCAAGACACAAAAGCCACCATTCGTACGTGCAGTCTTCAGCCCTACCAATTTCATCGAAATTAACAGGAACATCTGCACAATCTTTGTCGAATCCTTCCTTGAGGCCTTACTCGGAGGCAAGCTCATCAAGACGAGGATCCGAAAGCATAGGCTCATCTCCACACCGAGAGTCATGGTCGTCTGATGACACCCAGTCGGGCGCTGACGGGGCTAGAAGCACCCAAGCATTTAGGTTCACTGGCAGTATGGGCCGGGAGTCTTCTTCTCCTGCTTACCTTAACGTTTCAAAAGGACCGCCGCCCAAGCCTTTCGTAGTCTCCGAAGGACCATTCCATTACAAGTACGCCCTGAGTCACATAACTCTGAGGTGGTCAGGCTCCAGCTCGGGATCAGAGCACAGCTTACAGAATAATTTCTTCCCTGCTGAGGTGAGATTTTTGATTTCTTTGCAAGCACGGCGCTGCTAAAGGTTTGTGTCATTTGTGCTTCTCGACTAAAATTTCTGCTTGGATATTTCTCATTAGAATTCTTGCTGGTTGGTCACATAATGAGCAACGAATTTTTTGATGAGCATGTGTTCTCTTCTTAGAAACAAATGAATATTTTTGGTAATATTCAGCCTCAAAAATAGCAGATAAAAAAGATTAATCGAATACATCAACACCTATAAACTATTCTACCGTTTTTTTAAGAGTTATAGTTCGGCTCAATTGAATGGGAGGAGCAGCCTGCAAGCAATCAGAAAGATAATTATTTAATTTTATTTGGTTGTTATGTATGAAGGATTTTATACGAATTATGCATAAACTGAACTAGTGCCTAAATACCCAAACCAAGTTCCATAATAAAGACAAACTCATACAACTAAAACGCTTTCAATAAAAGTTAAATTTTCTAAAAACTTCTACAAGCATATTCCATAATTCACAAAAAAAAATATCGTTGATGAGAGTAAATTCATTTTTTTTGCAGCGAATAAAATGATTCAAGCCGCACCCCTTACATTAGCATAATTTGTCCCAGAGCTGTTGTGTAACAATCATGATATTCTGACACCCTGCATTTAAAATCCTCAACACAGCAGTTTAAAATACAACTGAATGCACATCTCACGCTTAGTTTCAGGAACATCTGCCGACGGGATTTGTAGAACAAAAGCTTCTCAAGCTCATTGGGACTAGAGAAATGTCATTTTGAAAAACACTTTCATGACCGAAACTGGGCGCGTAGACTGACGCTGAGTGAGACAGAATCCTAGCGTCGTAGTTGGTACCTGGACAGCGCCGCATCCTCGAGCTGCCCCGACCGCAACAGTGGCATGATGCGCTCGCTGCAGCACAGCCAGGATTTAGTTTGACCAGCGTTACACCATCACATTCCTGCCCGTCTAAAAACGGAGGTCTTTGTTTTGCCGTTGTCGGAATGGCTTTAGATTTTTGAGTAAAATGAAAAATCTGACCCT
The DNA here is from genome assembly GCA_006783055.1 of Trinorchestia longiramus. NCBI lineage: Eukaryota > Metazoa > Arthropoda > Malacostraca > Amphipoda > Talitridae > Trinorchestia > Trinorchestia longiramus. Next base: position 89,132 of record VCRD01000395.1, on the reverse strand, counting down.
GTTAGAATTTTGTGCCGGAAAAGTAAGCAAGCTTCAACGGTGTTGACAGTAGAGACTGCGTATTTTGCTGTTGCACGAGAATGAAGCATTTGACCATTTCGCTCGAATTTTGAAACAACCGAACTTAGTTAGCAAAAAGTATTTCATATAAAGGCCTTTACGTCTGTTCTCTAAATTTTCTGGTATATCAGACTAAGTTACCTTGTTTCTATACTACCTACAGTACATCATTCTAGAAAACATTCGTTTGATATTGATTGAAGTTACTCAGTTAATCCATCCAGATTATACATGATGGACCACAAAAAAGTAAACCCAACTATAAATTTAATTACTTCACAGTGAATGAAGATATTTTACTTCTGTTATTTGCATTAAGTGCAGAGAAATGTTCTCCATAAAAATGTCAAATCACATCAAATTGATTGCACTTCTATCTCTCACCAATGAGATAAATAATTGCTGTAAAAATGTGAGTTGCACCTGAAATATATCAAAATTAGGATTGATAGCCAACTTTTAAACATTAGTAACTTTGATAAAAATACTTAGGTTTCATTTGCGGCATTATACGCAGAGATACGTATCGTGGATACAAAGCTTTAGGTTAGAGTATAAATAAAGTCCAAATCGTCTGAAAATTAGCACTTCAAGCTAAATCTTCAAATGACGAAGCCCATCGATATGCAACTCACGAATGAACACGCATTTTCATCAACAACGTCTACGCAGAAAGAGTTTAAAGGAAGTTCAAAATGAATTCGAACAGAAATTTCCTGAAAGAAGCTCTCCAACCAAGAAGACTGTCTGGAAGACTGTTAATAAATTTAGAACACATGGTACTGTTTTAACCTGTTAAGCGTTATTTACATCATATGATGTTTGTACGAGTTGCATTCTACCGGTAACTTACACCACATGATGTAGATGCGCGACGGTACCAAAGCGATGTTAACATCATATGATGTTATAATATTTATTAGTTCAATTAGCGTTGATATTACTGTCATATTACAATTGTGACATGACAATAATATCCTTATTTTCGAAAAAGCAGTGACCGTTAACAGGTTAAATCTAAACGAAGGGAATTCAGAACAATTGAAAACTGTAAGAACCAGCAAAAACATTGAACGTGTTCGACATATAATAACTGAAAATCCTAAGGTATCTAAAATAAGAAATGACACAGAATTATCATCATCCTCCTTCCAAAGAATTGTTCGTAATGATTTACAATATTATCCTTACAGAGCTAAAATTAAGCAACAACTTCTCGTAGGAGATTATTCTCGTCGCTTAAGATTTGCTCACTGGTTCGCTTAACGTCCAGAAATTGTTATTAAATGGTTAGTGGTGGGCGATGAATGCGCATTTCATATGAATGAAGCAGTAAATAAGCCGATCTGTAGGCATTATGCCCCGCTAAACCATTCTCCTGAAGAAAATACTTATGAAATCAGTACGAGTAGAGAAAAAGTGTCTCTTTGGTTGAGTTTGCGCGGCACCGGATCGATAATTGGACCATATTTTTATGCTACAACGCTGAATGGTGACAAGTATTTGGAAATGTTAAACACAGAAATTATTCCACAACTTCAGATTGCTTACGGAAGAAACTTTAATCGTATTTGGTGGATGGAAGATGGTGCTCGTGCACACAGAACACTAATCGTTAAGAATTATTTGCAAGACATGTTTGGAAGGAAAATAATAGCGCTTGGCCATGACATTGAATGGCCACCCAGGAGCCCCGATCTCACACCTTGTGATTTTTTTCTGTGGGGCTATTTGAAGAACAAAGTGTATTTTTCACCGCCCCAGGATTTGGAGGAATTGCAGAATCGAATTAGAAGTGAAATAGACATTTTGAAAAACAATCCTGATGTAATTAAACGTGCTATGAAATCAATGAAAGCAAGATGTGAAAAATGTTTCAACGCAGCTGGCCGCTATTTGAAATAAAAATATACATTTCAGTTGTGTATCTATTAATCTATTTCTATTATGCTTTATTAAGTGAATCGTTATAACTCGTTTTATAATAGTTTTAATTTAAAACTTCTTTAGAATTTTACAATGACATTTTAATTTTTTTCTCACATTTTTACAGCTATTTCTTATCTCATTGGTGAGAGATAGAAGTAGAACACTTTGATGTGACTTGACATTTTTATGGAGAACATTTCTCTGCACTTAATGTAAATAACTGACCTAAAATATTTTCATTCTCTGTGAAGTAATTAACATTTAAAGTTGGGTTTACTTTTTTGTGGTCCATACTGTATAGTCATTTCCAATACAATTTTAATGCATCATTTTACATCGCACAGATTTTCTCTGTAGTTCTACCTCCCTTTCGAGTGAAATATACTTCAGATACCTTTTTTCAAGTATTACGTTATATAAAAAATTCCAAGTCACTTATAAGCTAAAACACCGATCATTGCTATATTTCCTTCAGATATTTCACAAACATTCAATTTAAAGTAGTTAGTAGGTTTCATCTCAGTCTTAGATGAATCTTTAGTGAGATAAACTACTTAAGTAGAGAAGAGGGAATACACCATGTACCACATTTACATACTGCTCATACTTTCATGTAACTCTGTAGTTCACACCTATGTTACATCAAAATTATCGTTAATTCTCAACTCTGATGAATAATTCAACTCTGTCTTTTAACACTCATCAAGATCCTCTCTTTAACTTTTTGTTGAGGTCTAACATTAACGTTGCTGAACTCGCGTATAGAACAAAATGTTGATTTTATCTAAATACACATTTCGATTTGATTATGTGCTATTACCTGAGTAAAAGCAACATTAATGCACATCGCAAGTAGTCACCTCAATAATAATTACCTGCCCTGAAAATCCTACAAGATACGATCTCTCATTCCAGTCAAAAGGCTGCCTTTGCAGCTTCACTGTATACACTATGAACTTTCTGGAAAAAAATCTTATCTCACACATTATTTCTCTCGTCCACAGTGCACAAGGCTACTAATATTTTTTTTACGTACATAACAGCAATTTCTTTGCAGTCAAAATCGCTGTCATATCGATAAATTTTACGCGCATTCGTGCTACGCTGCGGGATGCATTTGCAGTTGCATTGCAATGAAGGGAGGCTCGTAAGTGACTGGGGCACAGATCTCCCTCATGTGCAATAAAATGGAAGTCTGAGCAACATGTTACGCCTCATGACTACCAACAGAAGTTTCTGCACTGCTTTTAACTCACTTCCTACATGGAACAATGAATTCTATTTTACGGGTGTGACGAATTATTGCGATAATTTCAAAATCAAATAGAATTTTATAATTGATTCCGTAGATAGCCATTCGAGGTCTTTTTCTACTTAAAAATGATCGTGAGTTATTCTCACGTTGTCAATTGCTAAAAACAAATAAGTAAAAAATTCATTGGGTTCGTTCAAGACTTATTAAAAATAGTTTTTTCTTACTATACAATGATAAAACAAAGTCTAACCCGTATCAAAATGGAGAGAAGAATAGGCTAATAAAAATTAAAAAAATTCGATATGATAAATATTGCACTAACTTGCAGTAACTTTGGTAGTCGAATTCCATCTCATTGAAAGTATTTCGCCTTCTAGCACCAAATATGGGCACGCGCCAAGGAAAAGGATCCTGTAATGCAGGAAAATTACCCATGAATATATTACTGACATTCCCTTAGAAAAACGACCTGGTCCTTTCAGGGTAATTCTCAATGCCAATCAACCGCACAGAACTTTTCTTAGAATAAAATGATAGTAGGTGAGTGGCATAATTAATGCGAAAGGCCTTGAAGCCCGAAGAAAAATATCCTTAATCATACCTTCGGTCAATGCGTTGTACAGGTAACTTTTGTTAAGAGCAGCAGTGTATCGTAATACGTCGAAAATATTCTCCATAACAAGGCAAAATAGCTGAAATCATATAATGCTAAGGGGAAATGGCAGGCCCCTCCATCTTGTCACTGCGGTCATCAGGTCGTTGCGACGAGGCATCACAGCGTCCGAGGGCTGAGCACGGGCCCTGAGCACGACATCTTCAGGAGTCTCTTGTCCGAAGCAGGCTTTCCTTCCGTAATCCATGGAGTAATTTGCCCCAACACCACCACGCCCTATTGAACAACGCCGCAAATCCAGGGAGATTACGCGGACACAGAGATGAACAAATTTTTAACTGAGTATTATTACCATACGAATGGAAGTTCTCAGCCACACAAAAAACAAGTTAACTGATTTCCTGGTAGGGTTGAAAATATCAAGTGATGTCGATTTGTAATGTATTAAAATAACTGGAGTTAAATTTTGAAAATGAGATGAGCGGACTCGTGAGCGAAAATTAAAACTCTTCAGTTTTATACGTCTAAATAAAGTTCTCGAGGACACTGTACCTCAATATTTCAAACCACACATGCCAAGCTTACTTTTTCTACATAATAGCTTTTTTACCGCACGAGTGTAAAATATCGACTTGAGAATTCCTTCAGCAAAAACAAAAATGATTGAACTAGGTATTCGTTTGAACCTCAAAAAATTACCTCAAAAATATCTTGCTTTTAAAACATTTTCATTACAGTAGTCGTCACATGGAGAGTTTGCGCATGTGAGTCCCAGGTTTTGTGTTACGGAATTGGTGTCCTCAGAACCAACTGTGAATCCAATAACGAGAAACCAAGAGAAATACTCCACCAAAATTCGATCGACACTGAATTTCTTTATAGCAAAAAAATATAGCTGTACAATAAGAACACAGTCTAATGGCAATTAAGTAAAAATACTATGATAATTCATCGATTAAGATATAATTTTATTCTATTTTTATCCAAAATTTAATTAGCAAATACTTCGAGAAATCTGTGAGTTTGTTCTCAAACTTGAGTGCATGTTACAGACATGCATTTCGTTTACAAAAGTATCACTGTCCATAAAAACGTCCTTTATCCGTGTTCCATATGGTAACCTAAATTTATTAATTGAACCATAAAGCAGGATACATTTCTAGTAAAAAAGTAAGTCGGGCCTAAAAATGGTAACCCACAGAATAAGTTCTCATTTTTCTAATCTTACTTTGACTTCAATGAAGAACATTCTTCGGGTATGAACAGATTTTAATAATTGAAATTCAACGTGATAATTATGTCTTCATTATCATATGAATACAATGATGAAATACCGAATATTCGACTACAAGATTAAAGTGCAAGTTCGGACGTATTTTAATATAGTTGATTCAATATAAGGAACGTTCAGAACCCTAGAAGAATTTTCAAATCATACTATTCTGCTTCAGTTCAGTTAACCTGAAGCTACTTGCCAGCCTTCGAACACTTCAATATTTAGGAGTTTATTTAACATGAAAATACCAGTTCAATTTTAAAAATCGACTATCGTTAATTAACACGTTTGTTGCGATTGCCTGATTGGTGTAAAACTTCACTTTGTACGCATAGTCACTAGAAGGATCTGAAAAAATTACAGAACCTAACCTAAGTGACCCACCGGTGGGTCGCATCGCAACAAACGTGTTAATAATCCTTAATCTCCATCGATTATACGGTAATTGATAAAATAATACCGTAAATCCAAAAATTAAATCTAACTTTTCAGGCATTCATCTGAATCGAAATGGATTCGGTGAACCACATGCTATTCCGATCCCACAAAACAACTATTCCCTAAGATAGCAGTGTCAAAGTCATTCAACATTTAATTCTCAGCGTACCGGTTGGGAACATGCAATCATAGCCTCAATAAAGGAACAATATCTCGTCGAGTTAATTTTCTTCGATCATTTTATCACGTTAATACGAGGTACAAAAAGACGGTCGTGATCTGCTCTATGACGACCAGAATAATTCCTACAGGAGTTGTTGATTGTCATCTGCAACAATTATTCATTTTCATTAGTCTACTGCTGACTCAGAGACACGTGTCTTCCAGTCAATATTGGTGAAGAAGAAAGTACATGTTCTTGAATTAGTTAATACATACTTTAGAAAAGTATAAAAATTACAATCCCTATGGTTTTTAGGGTGCAATAAAACAAAAAATAAAATTCATTTCACTTTACATAACTATATAAATAGGTACACGTGTTCAAGGAACAGAAAGCGTCTCAAAGGGATGAAAAGTTGAAGACTGATATATCGAAGACCTAGACTGATGATGCATCGAAGGAACTCGTGCAGGAGTTCGAAACACGATAGAGAAAGAGAAGCAAAAAAGAAATCGAAAAATGCCACGACAGCCTTTGTCAATAAGTGTCGCTGATTCTTCGGTGAATATCTTTGGTTGCGACGGAGGCTTATTCTCCAATGCGTACTGATGAGCACAGGCACAGCTATTTTGAATACCCTCGACCACCCTTCCAACCTCCTCCAGTGAAGCAATGGAATCCTACACATCTCGCACGGCGGAATCCTAATATAAGCAGAGTAACTTTAGTCGTCACGGTATGATGGAGGACAATCCCTTTCAGCACATTTCCTAGGCGCGGCTAAATTCTTCAGAAAAAATCATCCAAGTTAAAAACAGAACACAAAAGTGTTTTTCAAACCCACATTTAGTTTCACGTACTGCAAAAAAACTTGGAAAGTTTCTCAAATCTTCAAAACCTGTATCAAGACCGACACGAACTTCGCTCTGCTCGTCGCACTGACGGTCAGCTGAACTGCAGACAGTGAACATCAGCGCCTTCAAATTGACAGCATTCTGGCAAAAATGTTCACATCTTTGTATCTAAAAGGGACAATTGTGCTGCCATGCACGGAAGATCCTAAATGCTTTGTAACTACATCATTGTTCCTGTATCGCAAGTATTGCATTATTTGTTCGTGGAACTATACCTTCACATGCGATAACTGATTTAAAATACCTTACTTTGGTGAATTTTTTTTAAGAGTATCAATAGATACAACTTTCAAAATTTTACTGTATATTATGAGTTTTCAAATTCAAATCTCCAATGGAAAATCCATCTGATATTCTGATCATAAAACTATGTAAATTTCAAAAACTGATATTATATTCCTTCTTCCAGGAAAAAATCACTTACCCACCTCGATGCAGCTTGCAAACCAGCATGACATTTCTGTTACTGGTGTGGTATCAATTTTAAACACAAGCAACAGTTTCCATTACCATAAAATCACAATTCTCAAAAGCTCAAGCAAAACTAAACTAGTTTCTATGTTCAAGAAGCTATCTGCTGATAGTGGCGGTCAGTGTTCAGTAGCATCTCAGCTCGGTTAGATCGTAGCTCGTGGTTTAGGTCCAGCATGGCGTCCTATGTCTTTCCGGCACGCGATCTTACAGACTTTTTCCCTATTAGCACCCGAATTGAATACACTCTACTGATTTTATGACCACTAAAGGTGCTTCTCCCCCAAATGCTAACGAGCGGCGCTATTGCCACGCACTGAGGATTTTTTACTTCTAATGATAACAAAGTAACATTCAGTTTGCTGAACGTTACACAAGTCGTCGCTTGTTATATTTCATGTTTTGTTTCGTTATCGTTGATGGAAGCCTGAAAAATCTTAAACATTATTTTTTGAGTTATTATTAAGTGGCAATTAAACACGTCTGATCTTATCACGGCTTAGCGTGTACATTGTCCAACACATTATATCATAAATAAGAGCAAAAATGATAAAAAGTTTTGTAAAACTATGATACTAAGACATCCAAAATCGTTTCTCTGATGTACATGTCGACTGACTGAATTTTCAAAAAACACTTCGTATATTTCTGATATCTCGCTTCTAAATTAGGGGCCACTTTAATAGTGAACCTCAGCAGCAAGGATCAATATCCAGGCGAGGGTTACTTGCTCAAGGCTTGGCTCACAGTAAAATACTGCGGACGTAATTATTCCCAGGTTTAACTTAATATAATTAACGTGGCATCCACATTTGAAACCGTGTGAGGACCTCAGCTGAACAATCTGTTTTTGTGTTGCATGTTCACGTACAGGTTTCGGAAGAGAGGCAGGCTCGGAAATAATTCAAGGGTGTGTACAAATTTGGCGGTATATCAAGAAATGTATATTGAGCTAACTAAAAAATGTAGCATATGAAGTTCTCGAATGACATTGCTTTTATAATATGGCAGAGTCTAGTTCATATACAGAAAATAGCTCTCATAAAGAGTGCGATAACCGTTCGAGCGCTTAGATCATAAACGCTGGTGTGTCACCTATTAAACTGAAAAGATCTTTCATGTTTCGCCTAGTCTCATAGGCAACAAAGTATAGTTTCAATTTCGCATTGTAGCTTGCCGTTATTCTGTCCAAACAGTACGAACATCCTAACAATAGCTGCCTTATTGCTTACAGTATTGTGTTACTATACATACATAATGTTAATGCAAAATAATTCATTCTCACTACATGGTTCCCTAGCAGTTTGTGTGTGCCCAGCGTACACTAGCGTTTTCCCTTTAAAAATATCGGATAAAATCTGTAAGTCAATCAAAAGGAAAAGGACTTTTCTTATGCATTCAATACTTCGTTAATAACTTATGCTGAAGCTGACACTTGTCTGTGTAAGCGAAAAACAGCTTAATTCTTAACGCAGATCATCTAAGGTACTACTAATATTGTAAACATAAATGAAAGCTGCATGCGTTCACAGCACACCATATACTGAGTCTTGCTTACGTGGAGTACACGCATGTAGCGAGCCTGAAATACAGCTATGTCTCCAAGGACGCTCTGAACCGCAGATGCTATCACAGGCCATCGGAGCAATGCTCGGCGGTGCTGTTCCTCAACCTGCCGATGGATTGCCCTTATGGGAAAAATTGGGAAGAAAGATTTATGTAACCCTAGGCGCTTACTTTGATTTTGGCGTCAAATCTTAAAAGACTAAAAGTTTCATTACGTCTCTTGATCTATCGTTTATGCCTGTGCAGTACCATGTTTGGGAAATTTCTTCACAGGATTTGGGGGTTATCATGGAAACGCTTTTGGAATTCTTGAGGAACAAAAATAAATCTGCTAGAACAAGTCGTTGTTTGTATGGTTTGTTGAGTGAATTTTACGCATGCAATAATTAACTAAATAGTATGAAACAAATTTTTAAGTTTCCAAAAAGTTAAATAAATTCAACTCACTAGTGCAAATGCGATTCTTGTCGCTACGAAACGAAACGGAATTTATGTTTTATAGTTACTTTAAAAATTTTTGGCGACTTCGCCAGCCACCAAAATTTTATTTTTTGAGGTGCATAAAAAATTAAGTAGAGGCAATTATCACTCGAGGTGTTACGGTGCAGCCATGCAGACTGACCACATTCACCTGTTCCCGAAAACTTGAATTGAATAAAAGTAACAAACTTGAGCGAAATTAACACAGCAGCTAAAACTTAATGGCGAGTAGAAGATTTTACGTTAATACTTACCAAGTTTAATTTTGCCTGCTTTGCTCGTACAGAAAAATTGAGAAACAATTTTAAAAATTTACTTTGGTAGTTGACAACGCCCGTCACGTCGATCATATATCACATAAAAATTAGAGCAATTATAGGATCCAAAAATTGAAATCAATGAGTAATAAATTCAAACAAAAAGTCCCTTCAAATTGAAGAATTCGCCAACTAATTTTAATCTGAAGGTAATGTTCAACATTCGATTGAAGGCATTGCTGCGCTTATTGTCACATGACACGAAATTTACAATAAACTTAGCTAATCCTGAGCGATATTAGACGCTAGTGCTCATATTTTTAAGATTCAAACGATCAGTTCAGTTAAATTAACCACCCTGAGAAGCAATTTATTGATGCTTTTGTCGTGTCGTATAAAATTCTAATGAAAAGCTGGTGTGTCAGAATCAGATAGGATTACGTAGGCATTTTCCTCCATAAGCACCACAAAAATGCCGTAAAAGTACAAGAAGGATTATTATAACGGAGTAGAATTCTGCAGCACGAAATAAACAGAAATCAATCCCAACCGTCATTCCAGGTCATGCATGTCTTACTGAAATTTATGAAACAGAGGGAAATAAAAAATAGAATTATTTAGTTCACCAACTACAGTCTGTCGTCGAAGGCTGTAGAAGCTATAAGAGACACCAATTCCAAAACATGCAATGAGCAATCCACTGTGAGCAATCCAATTTATTTTCCACTGAAAATGAGACTATTATTAGCTTCCTTTACCTTCCTTCAACACAATTCATTTTACCACAACTTCCATAATTTACTTCCAATTCAACTCTTAAAATTTCTAACTTTCAATATAACTCCCAATTTACACCACTTTTAACTCTGTTAACACACGAATAAACCTAAGCTAGTACGTAAAGGCTAAACAAGAAGACTTCTTAAAGCTTCAGCCTTCATACGACAGTATTGACGACACACGGTTGAGAAAAACAAGAAGTTTCATGACAGAATGCAGAATGCCAAAGTTACCATAAACTTTGATGGATGTAGAGATTCAACACCACAAAATGAACTGAACAAACGAATAAATTAAGTTAATCATCTATTATAAATTAGAAAAACATGCTTCTGTCATGCAACAGCGATAAGAGCAAGAGAAATTGCCCACCTGAAAAATCAGCCAAGTACACCACCACACTTTTAAGCACGCAAACCTTAGTGACATGTCTGACATAGTGAGGCTATATCATCATAAATTCAAGTGTTGTAGACACACGTATCTGTCTCCCATTCAATGCCACATAACGTCACGCAAGACCAGTCTATGCAAGCAAATAATTTGGCTGTGCAGGACAAGGAGAGAGCTCTGATGACAGGTCCAGGCAAGCGGCCGAGACAGGCGGGGCAGTGTTGAGGAGTGTGAGGAATAGTCTGAGCTGCGCTGGCCTTCCATCACTTTTATTAGGAGCCATCAAGCTTGCCTCTCTCTGACATTATGGCCTTCATTAGCAGATATGGCGACTTCTGCACAAGTGCTGGCCAATATCGAGCATCTCTGTGTAGTTCGCGACGTACATTAAACGCGAGTACCACCTTTGGCGGGGGATTCTTGTACCACTGAGGCCAACAAGAGTTTCAATTAACAACCACTTGTCATGCACGCTAGCGAAGTTCTTATTCAGGAATACAGCAAACAATGGGAATTATCCCTTGTTTTTCACCAAGAACTTCGAACGCTTGAATTTTGCAATGCTTTCGAATAACTGCAGGTGGTCCGAGAATGAAGTTATAGCGCTAAATTTCAGCCGACACAAGTAACATTTTGCATCTTTACATCGTGCGTGTGGTATTGACTCGTGCCTCGAAGTCATACTTGTGTTACATGTGTGTTTAACTCGTTACGTCATAAAAATACAACAAGGAATGCCGTATTTCTTCAAAAGAGATTATTATTTTCTCCAGTTACTGCACTCACCCCAACTTCTTCGATTATTTAGACTTCAGCAATGATACCTAAAGTTGCTTAAACTTACGCTTGGTACAGACCTCTAAAATACGCTTTGTGTTCCGGTAAGCGAATTGTTTTATATACTGCATTTAGTGTCCAAAATCTTGATTATTAATCTTTAACTTCAAGAAGTTCGTTTCGAGTACAAAAAACTCCGAGTTAAATAAAGAATTCATGTATTACAGTATACATAGAACGCATCGTTATATGAGTTGAGGCGTGTTTTTCAATTAGTCACGTTGATGATATCAAACATTTCAACCCTCATAATTTGCAGAATTGCAAAGCCAACGTGAGAGCGAGTACAATTTTGAAAAAAACCTTCCTCTGCAGCGATCTTCCAGAGTAGATTTTTTCATCGCAATACAAATGAATGCCTCGACATAGTCCACTGAATAAAACTTTGGAAAAATAAATTTATAGATCAGCAGTAGTATTATTCAACGGGATGTTTATGACCAACAGTGGTACTGCGTAATAAGATGTAATGATCAACAGTTTTATCATGCAACGGTAAAATAGAAACCGAATTGAAAATGCAAAAAGAAGTGTTTTGAAATGCATGAATTATCGCTCAAAATGAAAAATAATTTTCACGAAATTTCTTAAACATCATCTAACATTCGTAAAATATGCTCCTTGAAATTGAGTTTATATTGAAGTGAAAAAAGAATGATTGAAGTAATATCATCACTGTGAAGGCTAAACTCTCAGAGTATAACGATTCTTTTACAGTTGTTATAACATCTACAGTTGTAATAATATCTCTTACACAAACATCACTCCTCATACGCTGATGCAGGTTGTTTTCTACTATGAATGCAGTCTCCCGCGCAGTCTCCCGCGCAGTCTCCCGCGCAGTCTCCCGCGCAGTCTCCCGCGCAGTCTCCCGCGCCGTCTCCCGCGCCGTCTCCCGCGCCGTCTCCCGCGCCGTCTCCCGCGCCGTCTCCCGCGCCGTCTCCCGCGCCGTCTCCCGCGCCGTC
>VCRD01000395.1:56292-76561 GCA_006783055.1 Trinorchestia longiramus | reverse complement strand
CAGCAGCGCAGTCTCCCGTGCAGCAGCGCAGTCTCCCGTGCAGCAGCGCAGTCTCCCGTGCAGCAGCGCAGTCCCCCGTGCAGCAGCGCAGTCTCCCGCTCAGCAGTGCAGTCCGTCACACAGAACAACTTCTCATTAGTAAGCCGCTCGTGGCATTCAACATATCAACATTGCCTGCAACACCCCAAAGCAGTGTTCTGTACAGCATTCAACATATCAACATCGTCTGCAACACCACAAAGCTGTTTTCTGCAGAGCGTTCAACGTATCAACATTTTCTATCACACCACAAAAACGTGTTTTGTACAGCGTTCAACATAACATTTCCTATGATACCACAAGACCGTGTTTTGTACAGCGTTTAGGCTTCATACAATCTGGTATCTTAACATCCAACAAGGTAACACAAAAATAACACCTGGAAATTAATGAATACCGATTGTCCAGGAGTGTCATTAGACTGTGTATTGTTTCCCTAGCATTTATTTTCCCCTTTGTGAAGCAAACATTTGAAAACATCCTTTTGAAAATTATTTTTTCGAATGTTGCCCTTCTTATACAGTTTCGAGTTTATATTGTACCGTTAATTTTGTTAATATTGAGAGCAAACGATCTTCAGTATGTTAGTTTCCAACTTGCACCTTGACCGGTCATTCATACTCGAAATGGTCACAAGAAGTGTATGTACTGGTTACAATTGATCACAAAACGTAGTTCATTTTGGCATCAGATATTTGTACTCCTGAGGCTCAAAAAAAATCCAAAGGACTTTTGTAAGAAAAAGATTGTCACAGATTCACCTGAGGCGACTAACAAAACTTTCTGTGTCAGCAAGAGGGCGGCGGAGGAGGATTATTTTTACCACAGATTACAAAAACTCACCACGACTTCAGACAGAGCAAAATTAACATGCAAATTAACGAACAGAAACTTATGTGTGTCTGCACAAGTTTTAATTTTATTTTTCATCTAATTTAACGTAATTTCATTTATTCAAGTTTACTCGATATAATTGAACCAATATCATAAGTTCATTTAATGTATTTAATTTACATTGTTCGACAAATGTTCTAAATGCTTTCCATGTTTGTCTTGAACTTAGAAAAAACTCATGAACAAAATTGTATCGATACTAAAAACCCAGGCTTACTTTCGTCAGATGTCACAATTTCAATGTAACTTTCTGATTTTATATTTATTTCTCGGTCACACAATTAAAGAAATTATTAAACTTCCTTGTTTAAGTTGAAGTTCAATAATGAAAACGAGGTCAGAACCTTCGATTTCTATAATACTTTTTTCAGTCCTCAATGAAAAGCGTCGAGTCACTCGGAGATATATATATATATATATATATATATATATATATATATATATATATATATATATATATATATATATATATATATATATATATATATATATAGCAAAGGTAGCGCCACAATTCAAATTTCAAGCTTCTGAGCCCAGAGCATATCCAAGATGACATTCTCAGTGAATTATTACTATTTGTGGCTGGATATTTACGAAATGATTGTGTGGAAACTACGTATTTTCAACTAACGAAGGTAAAATCATATTCATTGCGGCCGGGTTTGCTAGTCTGGTCCCAGATAATTGGCGACAACATACAATTTATTAACGTATAAATAGCGATTCTAACAGTACTTACATTTATTGACAGAGGGCATTGACGAGCAAATGCATATGTTCGCAATTTCATTCGAGTTCAGAGCATCAAGGAGAAAAGAATGATCCAGATTCTCCTAGCACAGTAAATTATTTGCCTGAAAAGACTACACTTTAAAACCCGCTTAACACATGTTCAAAGAACCAACACAGTAACAGATTAGCCAGGTTCGATTTAGTGCGGTTTCTGCTTTGTGTTTTTGGTTAATTTAGTGCGGTTTCTGCTTCGAGTTTTGAGCTGATTTAGTTTGGTTTCTACTTTGCGTTCTCAGCTGACATAGTGCGGTTACTACTTAGCGTTTTGAGCTGTTCTAGTACTGCTTTTGCTTTACGTTTTCAGACAAACAGGTATCTTAGCTACGCACATGACGACTGTACCTCAAATAAAATTAGCGAAGTTTTGAGCATTGTTTTTGGTACACTAGTAAAGAAGTATAATACTCCCCAACTGAAAAACATGCAATATTTAAAAAAAAATCAGCGTAAAAAAGAAACTAATAGTGCTGTAGTTTCGTCAGGAAAATTTATTCCGATTCCAAACATAAGAATACGAAACAGGAGATAAAAAGTAAAAAATTTTGCCGCGGGCATAGAACGCGCACCGACACACGTATACTTCACCAGCTTGGTCGACTGGTGAGCGGATCTGCTTGCGAGCGGAAAGACCCGGGTTCGAATCCCGCTGCCGGCATGGTTGACGCGGCTAGAAATATGGCATGGGACTTGGGTAACACAACGGAATAATTATCTAAGTAATTATCCGACCCAAGAATGGGCTCGAAGGTTTGTTCCTATAGCCTCATTCTATTCTATATTCTACTGGAGACGTTCAGTACGAAGCTCGTGTGATCTCGGAGGCCAGCAATAATATTGGGCAGCTTTATCATGACATGCCTGGGGTTAACCATCTCTACCTCTCTAAATACGGTGCCTGTACATTCTGACGTCATGCATAAAGCATGAGATTTAGGAACCAACAACATTTAAGTGCTACCAAATGTTAATTGTCTTATTACATTGACATTGAAATCGCAATTTGCAATACATTTGAACTATTAACTAACCTGTGTTTGTATTCTCATGTCAATACTATATAGCAATTAAAAATATTTATTTTCTATTTTGCACTAAAATGCCCTTTACTATTTGCGATAAAACAAATGAGATAAAAACATCCATTCAAAACTTCACAACATTGCTGGACTTTATTTTTCACTAAAATGTCTCGGACAATATTATTTCTTTGACTCGTTTTGACGCATTGATCTTCTGTCACCGTCACTTGCAGAAAAGACAGTACCATCTGAAACGACTTCTGACAGATCAAACAAAGCCAGACAAGTTACATCAGTAATTCTACCTGCGCCGTGTGTTCCTTGGCGGTGACTTGACATTCAACAGAACAAGTCCATGAGTTCAAGCAATCAATTAAAACTTCTTGTCCCGACTTTGCACGTAGCTCAATTTAAAAAATAAATTTGTTAGGCATGATGAACTTTTATCGAGTGTTTAGTTCTATTTTATTTTTATTTTTTTTAAATGAAATGAAAAAAAAAGACTGGAAGAAATACGGTTAACCAATTGCTTCACTAGCCTGATGTCAGCTGCCCTACTCGTTTTGTTGATGTTGTTAATAGAAATATAATTACTTTATTTGAATCATGCAGCCGCATTAAGTGAAATGTTTCTTCTCCAACAGCTTGGTAAAAGCCATTTAAAAACGCTTTCTGCATCAAGAATCGACCTGGGTTATTAAAAAAATTGTGTATAGTTATTAAATATTACCTACGTTTCTTGAACATCCATTTGAAACACCATTAATAATTTGAATCAATTAATTCAAGTGTATTTGTTGCTATGAATCAATTTCCTCTAATTAAAATCCTACGCAAAATCGATGCGCTCTAAAAACACTCCATTTTAAATTTACACACACTCGCCCCAATCTTCTACCAAGTTAAACACGCAGTCTTTTGGTTGCGACAAATCAATTTCCTCGAATTAAGTCCCATAATACAAGCAACATTCGCGATTGCAGGTGCGTGACTGCTGCAATCGCTGTGTCCTGCCAGAGGCCACCCCTGCAGGGGCAGCTTGTCTTGCTTTTATCATAAAAGAATAAAGCATTTTCAGCACCAGGGGTCTCTAAAACTACTCACCAGCGAGATAGGGCCTGCCTTTTTGTTTTATATCACATGCTCTGAAAAATACTTCATATCCCAGCCTACCTCTTTGTTTTATATCACATGCTCTGAAAAAGACTATACATCCCAGCCTACCTCTTTGTTTTATATCACATGCTCTGAAAAAGACTATACATCCCAGCCTACCTCTTTGCTTTATATCACATGCTCTGAAAAAAACTATACATCCCAGCCTACCTTTCCGCTTTATATCACATACTCTGAAAAAGACCCCACATCTAACCCTACCTTTTTGTTTTATATCACATGTTTTGAAAAATACTACACATCCCAGCCTACCTTTTCGCTTTAGATCACATGCTTCGAAAAATACTACACATCCCAGTAAACTCAATTTTTTCGAACTCACGATTACAGGAGTTCATTTTAAAAATGTCTTCTGCTTAATCTACGACACTCTCAAGCGACGAGTGTGAGTAGAAATAGCCTCACAACCATCAACATCAACCTCTTTATTCTTCATCGTCTCGTAACCACAAACAAATATTACGGGAACGTCGAGATTTATGTACTAGTTCAAGTTTTAGAAGAAATTAAAATTGTTTCTCTGTGTTCACTGTAATTGTTATATTCCACCGTAGCTCATAACAAAGAAAGAGGATGGAGGGATACATGTTTGAATGAACACTTGTACATGAGGTATGCAGACAAGATGCAGCGCGGTAATATAAAATAATGTTGTTCATGAGTAAAGTTACAGTGGTCAAGAAGAGAATACAACAATAATAATAATGACTTAATAAACTCATCAAACTTAGCAGTAGTGATCTTATTAAACACTGCTATTCTAGTAACTTGAAGTTGTGGCATTTCCTATTTTTGGGCATAAATTTGCACGAAAAAGTAGACGGAGTTTTTTACGCAATAGGCAAATATTTCTTAAAATCCGATATTGAGCCAAGACTTCGTCAAATTGAGATATTGAGCCAAATATTGCGTCCATAACACTCGAATAAGTGTACTGCAACTGAGCTCTCAGTGCAGGTGTACTGCAACTGAGCTCTCAGTGCAAATGTAATGTAACTGAGCTCTCAGCACAAGTGCAATGTACCCTCTGTTTCCACGCTTCAACTAGACAATACATGTACGTCACTCTGCGAAAATTGATGATAAAAACGAACACAGAAAAAAATTCATGGGTAGATTATAAAAGCCCTGCCACTGAAAGCCCTTCACAATGTTATAGAATTTTTTTTTTATTTTATTAGATTTTTTCTCGTAACCCAGGATTTTAAATAAAAAGTTATGCGATATGCTATTGAATATGTACGATAAATTTTTGACCCGTGATGTTCATCCCGACCATCAAACTTACACCAAAATACCTTTTTTTAGCTCAAATAAAGCCTTGTGTCATAACAACGACAACTGAAATAATCTTGAAACATGGACCGGCTGCAGCACTGTCAACTCGAGCCAAAAAAATTAGTCATCAGTTCTGAGGTATAACCAACGCTATGAAATTGTGGGTATATGATGGCCCTTGCATGATTCCTACGAATTATATGAAGCTAATTTCTCAATTCAGTCATACAATTTTTAATGCAATCGCATTTAAAAAAACCAAGCAGATGCAAATTTCTGACTACTACACCAATCAGGTAAGGTAATACACTGCCGTGATGGTCCATCCACTGCAGCTGTTCAATAGAGAAGAAAGTTGAAGCAGTACTTCGTATCCACAAGTGCTTCCCATTATTCAACAGCACTGCTGAAATAAGTCTTGCGAGAAATTTATTATGTATTTTTAGAAAGATGCGATGAACATTACGAACTTGTATTGCACTTCCCAAATTGTTTAAATGAACAAAACAACAACAAAATTACTGGCTATTACTGACTCAGGAAATTAATTTGGTACTACGACAAGCTGCTCGATTAATATTTATTGTTAATCAAGGAAAACAACACTTCACAGTTTATCATTTCTTCTATTCCAATGGAAAAAGACTTGGGGTATCACTTGTCGAAATTGAAGAGGCTGCCTTGGTTTTTCCCGAGTTCCTGTTGAACGTAAAAGCTTGTACAAAGTTCTTCGGGTTTTAAAAAAGATTACAGTAAACAGCTTCGTTAAATCACCTATGGTATTCAGTGACTTACCCAGCTGTATGCGTTTTTTGATTGAATACGCACAGCAAGGCAAAGGCAATACCTCCATGTACGTAGATATTCCTGCGCTGCATCTTTTTATAGATTTCACAGCGCTGTAGCTCTCTCTAGATTTCTCTACACTGTAGCTCCCTCTAGACATCCCTACACTGTAGCTCTCTCTAGACATCCTTACGCTGAAGTTCTCTCTAGATATACCCACGCTGAAGTTCTCTTTAGATATACCTACACTGAAGTTCTCTCTAGATATATCTACGCTGAAGTTCTCTCGATTTCGCTTTTTATTCGCAGAAAACAAAACTGACACGAGATGACAATCACGAGGCAAGTCCCAGGACTCTCGTGAAGGCGCACGCAGCACAGCTGGTAATAGCATCATGACTTTAATTCGGATCCAAACGTAAAAGGGACGCCAATTCTACAGAAAGCCCGTAAAGCAAATTGCCAGTCTTGAAATGTCCCTTGTGTTTCGCAGAGAACACGAGGTAGCTTTTTCACCCTTTGACGAAAGCGTCTTGGGTTTTTGTATCTGTAGCTTTGGCTAGAAAATTCAGCGTCGAATTTTTTGTAAAGCCTACGCCAGCTGTTGCTCTTGCTGCTGACATTCTTTTGCGGCAACTGCCGCGCATTTTTTGGCCCTCAGGAGAGGCTCTCAAACGAACAGATGCGCTTTGGATGCGCTGCTGATGAAGATTTAAGTTGACCAAGATTCTACTCATTTTCCACGGAAATGTTGAGCACGTT
Source organism: Trinorchestia longiramus (assembly GCA_006783055.1). Taxonomy (NCBI): domain Eukaryota; kingdom Metazoa; phylum Arthropoda; class Malacostraca; order Amphipoda; family Talitridae; genus Trinorchestia; species Trinorchestia longiramus. The sequence goes on along the minus strand of VCRD01000395.1, from coordinate 69,815 downwards.
TAACCGAAGGAAATCATGCATCGCGTTGTTTCTTTAATTTTTGTGTAGGAGTACGACAGTAGTGAACTGATGTGAAATATAACCTCAAAAAATAAAATAAAATAAAAATTTAAATAAAATACACTTCGTTTGCATAACATGAAAAAACTGAAATTTTTTATTGCTTATTTTAAAACTTTGATCGCCTTGTAAAACTGTAAATCAATACACGTTGAGAATTTGGTCTAAATACAGGGTGTCCTAAAAAAGTGTTTACATATGAAAAGGTTGCAGTTTGAAAACTACTGGTATTTATTTAGGTATACATAGGGAAGGTAAAAACGTATTCTTGATACAAAATATAACTTTAGATTTTGCTTTTTCGAATGAGACCTGTCCCAGCCTCCTAGCGCCAGTAGTATTCAAACTATAGTTTTTTAAAAATGTATACATTTTTGGGGGGACACAAATCAAAAATCCCTGTACCATATATTCCTTTGGTTCGTGAGATATGGGTTCACTGACCATTCTATTCGAGTTCTCTAGCATTCTAATAAACTAAATAACGGAATAACAGTATCATTAACAAACGACAACAGTTTTAAATAAACCATTCGTTTTTCAAATCAAATTTGATTACATTTACTACTATAATAAATATCCGAATGTCTTTCAACCCACACTCGTTGTTCAACATCTAACGACAATTGAATAACCATTTCTATGGCTCAAAAATCGTTTGTTGCTTTGAGTAAGGACGATTATCAGTTTCATCCGGTGATGTATCACTTGCACTCCGCACTCACAGATGTCATAACTGTCGGACAAATCGACGGCGGCCGCACCCGCTTACACTCAACAATGAGACTCTCAATCACAGCAGTTTTAGGTCGAGCTCAGAATCATCCAGAGATATGGGCTTCGGTTATGATTTCAAAATTCCGCGTCGGTGGCTGTTCATCCTCGGCTCATTTTCTTTGCAGAATCCGCCCGAGTTCCTCAGAACGGCTCGATGCGTCCGGAATTTGAAGGAATCGAACTCCTCTGATACGCCTCAAATTACACTTCTTGAATAAATATAAGAATCCATACAGAAAGATGATTTTATCAGTGTTTGATATGGCAAGTATCAAATGTTATATTGTTTTAAAGATTTTTTTGTCTTCAACAAGTTTTGGCTTTCACATGGTACACCCATTCGATGCCAAGAAATGTAATTAATAATGTAATTAAACCTAAAAAAAAAGAAAAAATACAATTGAAAACAAATCGAATGCAAAAAGTTGTACTAGTCAGATTTTAAAGAACAAAGTAAAACAAATGAAAACATGAAAAGTCATAGGCCGAAAGTCATGCATACGAGTTTCATTTACTATATCGTGAATCGCTGAAACCAAGTCAATTTTGAATTTATGAGATAAAGTTAATAACCTGATTTTTTATGATACACTCTACTGGAATGGACTCTATGCAGAATTGCAGTAATTGTTTCGATCACACTTGGATTAATTTATATACTTCATTTCCAGAGCATTAAGTTACAAGAGGGCTCCACGAAGCAGTCACTAAATTGCAAATTTCAGAAATTTGTTATCCACAGTATCGATTTTTTACCGTAACTAACGCGCATTAAAAAGTAGTGAAGTGTACCGATTCCGTTAAAAATGTAAGTATCGACCAGATTCTGTCATTATTCAACATTGTTAGGATGATCCAATTTTGCATTGTAGAATCAGTAACCCGTCATGATGTATTGCAACAATATTTTTATTCAAGTTGGTTTGTTTTGCCCTTTCTGTCTCTGTAAAATACCTACTGAATCATCGAAATTTTTAGAATTTAGAAGCTTAAGAAATAACTCTTTGATTATTTTTTTTCAACTTAGGAACATTGTCACTTGTGCTTACATGATCGCATACCAGTTTACGTTTGTTTTCTCCCAGTACCAGAGATTTCTTTGTTTGTGGTCGCCTTATTAGTGTAAAATATTCTTGAAACAATAAGATTGTTTAAGATTTTACCATCTTTAAAAAAGATGCAAAGCTTAATTCGTCACAGACCTCAAACTCGCCACTTATTAGGCCCATGACGTTTGTTCTGCCGGTGCTATCTTTCATTTTGTTCGGTATCTACCTGCACTAGTAAATACTAGAGTCAAATCCTATAGAAATTCGTGCTTGCTTTCGTTCATGGCTCGACTTGACGCAAATGGCCTCTAAAAGAATCTGCACGATAAAAAGTCTCATTAGGGCGGCCTTTGCAAACTTAATGGGCCTTATATAAGGTGCGGCAAATTGCAATATTACCAAAGTTAGCAATCGTATAAGGAAACAAATCGAGCAATTTTGCGAGGAGCTCTTCCTCGCCTCCCAGGCATTTGCCTTTAATAGAAAACCTGAACGCCATTTGTTACCACGCCAAAATTACGACAATGTCGATCGTAAATGAAATTGATTTGCTTAATAAAACAATAAGTTCAACTGGGAGAAACGGATTACAGGCCACTTGGTCAGAGCTCGCAGCGGTAATCGCCCCACAATCTCCAATGGAAACTAATTCTTGTGCTAAGGTAACTATTTTGTGATGCTAGATTTGAGGCTACTTTCTAGAACCTCCTCTTGATGTAATGTTGAATATATTGAAAAAAATCTATAGACTTTTTTTAGATTTTCAAATTAGAGTGCTATTTTGGATTTATTGAATGAACTAAATAGACCAGTGGTTCCCAATCTTTTTTCTGTCATTTTCCCCTGCACCGAGTTCAGCCACCGAGATTTCCCCTTCATATGTATGAAGGAAAGAGTAGTCAAATCACCCTCTAACTATTTACTAATTCATTTTTAAAATGCACCAATAAACTGATAAGGATATACTTACATAGTAAAGCAGATAGATAGCGGTTAGTAACAATTAACCTCATAGCCTCAGACATGAAAAAATACATCAGAGATTTTTTTATTGCTAGTAGGCAGTGTACTTATTGCCCCCCTCTGATAGCTTCAAATTTCCCCCCAGAGGGAAATGTCCCCCAGTTTGAGACTCACTGAATTAGACCATGCAATATCGTTTTGTTATAATATAAATTCAGGAGTTTTTTTGGTAGAGTGCTTTCGATCAAATAATTTTTTTAATGAAAACTGCGAGCGGCTTTTACCATGTGATGGTCACTAGCGCGTGGAAAATAAAGTATATGTAAGTTGCATTAATGTAACTTTAAAATTTACTCAGATGGGTAAGTGTACGAAAGAATTCATTAGCTGGACGAGTTAATTTCATTACTTTGACTGTATAATTTGTACTAACAACATCAATAATATCAAATTACACTGATCATAAAAAATCAGATACGTAGATTTTCAGTTGAAAACAATTCTTGGCATTTTCTCTACCCGACAAAAAGTTTTTGAAATATTTTCAACAATATTGTGAAAAAGTTGACTCTGCAAACTGGATTTATCAGCGACCGTGTTTGGTAATGCTTGTAAATCATTGAATTATGGAATAAAGGACACATATATGCGAGTTAAACTCGTAATTTCTATTTCAGACAATGTGTTTGTAAACTGGATCTAGTTTTCATAACACGCCTAAGAATTTACTCGAAATAATTCATAGGTTTGCCTCGATCAAGGCAAATGCTTGATCTCATCAAAGTAAATGATAGTTTTGTAGATAAAAATTCATAATTTCTTCGTACAGCAGCCATTTCTGTCATTTTCAAACAATGGGGTATTATTTATACTCCTTTACTGAATAAAAATGACAATCTATCATCCAATTTCTTCAATCATTTATTCTAGACAATACACTTTGTATTACGTCAGGGAGCTGAAAGAGTTTTATAGAGTAGAGCAAAAGCCAGAAAACGATGAATTCAATTATTTACTGCGAAAACTAAAAATTCCTGCAGACATGAATTCTTCGTTACAAATGTACTTCATGATTATGGATTACATCATGAAACTCGTTATCTTTTAAAACTAAGCTAGCTTACCAAATTCTGTGCAATTTCCATCACTAAATATCTATGGAAAATTCACTTTCTACGACGGCTCTTCTACAATGAAGAAAAATTTTTGAGAAAAAAATGCAGCGGTTCCAGCACACCGCATAATACTTCAGGGGGTTCATCAGCAGAATTCTCATCGGACACAAATTCTACAAACTAAAAGAACCAATGGCGATAAATTGACGCTTCTTCTATTCCAGAGGGTGCGGAGACGTTCGACTAACTTCTTAGCAAATTACTTGCCACCAAAGACAGCCAAACTTTCGAGAGCGACAAAAACTGTGTGCATCTGCCGCAGTGTAGCAGTGACCAGTATATATCTGTTGCCTGTTTGCTGTTGAACATTGCATGTTCATTTTACTCCTCGGTTGTCACAGCTAGTGAATTTACTTTCGTGGAAATCGGTGAATTTTCAGCTTTTTACCCTTTTTTAAACCTTTAGAAAATACTAAATGGTTAAAAACACAAAAAGAAAATGTTACAGACAAAGAGAGAGAGACATTACAGTGAGCATTGCCAAAACATGTCAGAAAATCGCATATCGTAACATTGTAGCTAGTATACATTGTCTTAAGAAACCTTTAATAGCGTTTTCCTACAATTTATCTGGTTTAAAATAATCACACAAACTTACGCACGTTCGTAACTTTAGCCCTGTACGAACACCCCGATTCCATATGTACTTTCGTTACATTTCAAAAAGACTTTTAATACTGGTGCATGAAATAAAATTTTGGTAAAAGATAATAGAAACGACAGGCTGCTAGTCCGCTGGTCAGTCAAAACTCTGATGACACCACACAAAGAGAGATTATTGAAGTAATGCTGAAATAAGTCATCGGCTATGCATCATTCAACGAATACTTCATCGACGCAAGCATTAAATCCTTTCACGATCCTTCTCTAGATTGTCAGTGGCAACCGTGATGCAAATTGTTGGAAAGTTATTCCTGATACTAAATAAAAGTAGGCAAGAATATACTGCACATGCATGCTGAACAATAAACCTAAACCTTCATAAAATGTGAATGTTCATATCAAGTCAATTATCTTTTGCACTGAAATTCTTTGAACGGATTGAACATCAGAAGCCCCCTTGCTGCTATTTAATAAAACTGTCTGATTACATTAGTTCGCTTTCATGCCTTCCCTCAAAGATGCCAAGAAAATCATCGAAGTTATAATACAAATACTGCAGAAATTACGAGTCTGTACATTAACAGCGCCTGTACATATGCATTGCCTGTACATATGCAGTGCCACTACATATACAGTGCCACTACATATACAGTACCAGTACATATACAGTGTCAGTACATATACAGTGCGAATACATATTCAGTGCCTGTACATATACAGTGCCAATACATATTCAGTGTCTGTACATATACAGTGCCTGTACATATTCAGCGCTTCGATATCCATATTGCTAAAATATGCATGTAACTTTCCCTCATTCGTTAAAAAGTTATTCTTGCACGTGAAATCAAAAACTCATGAATGATGTGGACAGGTTTGGATGTCAAGGATTTTTCTTCCAGTATTGTCATAGATTATCTGAATTACATAAATATCCATAGTTCTGAAAACAGCGTTAGTTGGATAACCGACACGCTCTCAGGCTTATCCCTTTAATGACTTATGATCTTCAGTGACCCATTTGAAACTCAGAACCTTCAAAAGACGTACGACCTTTTCATTTGCAAAGCAGACCTTCGTGGAGTAACTTGACGCATTTTGCACTGAAGTTCTGTACGACAATAAACTTGAACACGTCCTCGGAATAAACAAGGCGTGAATTATACTGGGGAGAGCAGGCGCTTGAGTAGCAGAGTGGCATATTAAAGAGCGCCTCAGAGGAGCGTTTAGTGAAACAATACGAACTTAATTCCTTCTGATGTTCTTAATTAAAACTTTAGACCACTAGCAGCTCTTTGATCCTGAACGTAACGGCAGTTAGGATGAAATAAGTGCCTTAGAGAGACCACGGCCATACTCGGGATTGACCCCAGTGACCAAGCTTCAAATCCAAGGTTAAAAATGTTGGTTTACGATGAGGAAGTCGTACGTCTACGTTTTAATTTAAGCACTAATTTAAATCAACTACAAGGATTTGTTTCGCTGTATATATGATATTATTTATTCTCAAGTTTTTCTGTATGAACAACATTGGTAGAGTGAGAAAAAATGAGCGAGTATGTGAGGTACACTTAAAGAAATAGAGAGAAAAAAACAAGTAAGACACATTTGTAAACAAACTGTTTAGCATGAAATCGTCAGCTATCGAACCACTAGATCAGTAGTTTCCAACCTTTACCCGGTCTAGTGACCTACGACGACCCATTTTCGAACAAATAATCGATCCATGCTCCCATTCCTTCAAATAACTATTCGTTCCTTTGTACTTCGAAAACTCTTTTAGAATGGAACGCTATTCCGTAAAACACAAACACATAAATGTATGCATCAGGTGAAATCATAAATAATTGAAAATGGTGTCGCAACTCCGTTTGGGGTCGCAACCCACTGGTTGGAAAACACTGCACAAGATTATTAAGACTACATGAAAACTTATGTAAGTGAATTCGAATTGCTCATCACATTAAGCTGAGTCGTCACGCTAAATACCTCATTAAGTTGAGTATCCACTGTAAATACTTCACATTAAGCCGAGTATCCACTGTAAATACTTCACATTAAGCCGAGTATCCACTGTAAATACTTCACATTAATCCGAGTATCCACGCTAAATACTTCACATTAAGCCGAGTATCCACGCTAAATACTTCACATTAGAGCGAGTATCCACGCTAAATACTTCACATTAAGCCGAGTATCCACGCTAAATACTTCACATTAGAGCGAGTATCCACGCTAAATACTTCACATTAGAGCGAGTATCCACGCTAAATACTTCATATAGACCTACACAAAATGTGGTCTCTCAGTTCATTTTAAATGTATAAAATATGCAGCCAACTAAACAAGCCGAGACCTACCAGGGACGTGGAATTAAGAGTGAATTACACTGAAAATAAATGAGTGCAGATGCTCCGGTAGCCGAAGGAACACTTCAACAGCCTCTTTCATCATTTTTGCGTAGTGATCTCGCAATCAAATCTTTGAATGGATTGATAGTAAATAATAATTTTCCTTCAAGGAGCCGAGTTTTCTGATTGTAAGGAAAATAATGGGCTGGTTCTGAAATTAAATATTAGAATGAAAGAAGGAACGAGAGCTGAAGCGAGCGCTAACTTAGGCTTCAAAATAATAAATTTCAACATTACATTTCTAGCGCAAAAATAAATTTTTCACCGTTTGGTGGCAATTGTCCTCTTGAAGCTTGGAGGAGGAACGTGAAAGAAAAATGCACAATATATGAAAATAATCCTAATTATTATGAAATATTTCAACATCTTTGTTTCACACGCACTGAAGGAAATATGAAGGAACGAAAGGAAAAATAATTCCCGCATTAAAGGTCATTTCGTCTTAACTGTTTTGTATTACTTTTCAATTTACATTTTTATATCTTAGTAATAAAATTATAGATATTCTGGGAAAACGATATCATCCGACGAATCATTATTACTGCTAAAGTAACGAAAATTAACAATAAAACCCTGGTCAAATCCGTTATGTACTACTTTCATCGTTCCTGACCAGTTTGCTCGTACGAATTTTACTCCCACCATGAAACTATTTCAAGACGCAATGGAAGTGACTGTACAACAGTCGTGTAGAGGCCCCAGCCGAACTCGGCGAGTTATAAACAGTAGCGGATTTTCTAGCGCCAGTTTTACGAGAGTTTCAACGGTGCCATTAGCGTGGACCAGCTAAATTAAGCGGTGCAGTTTGTCAATGCAGAACTACGCAGGGTTTTGGTATAATCTACGGCAGTTTGAATGTCATTGTTTGGAAAGTAATATCGCGTAATTAACGGCAAATGCAGCGCACATTTGATCCAAACTCGTTGGCCGACCCATTGCATTCTCAAATCACGCAGCTCAAAGTTAGCCATTGTCGGTGTTGTTTCAACAGCCGCGATAAGTATGAACTAACGTCGAAATTCGGACGTAATTATTAAACAGTTTAGAGCTAGGGCCGTCCTTATAGTCCATTAAACGCTTCGTGCTGGCATGAAATGTTCACATTATATACCCCCCATACTAGCCTGCTCACTGCTAAAGAGCTAAAGCTGATCTACTCACTACTCAAGGAAAATAATACGACTTTAAACTTATATCGTTTACTAGATATCGTTCAGTTACAAATGTGATGCATCTGCACCATAACTCGTCTCTATATAGCACAGGGCTAATGACTAGCCAAATCATTCAGTGAAACCTACCACGGCCCACAATAAAATTAGCTTTTTTGAGTCAGAGCGTCGTACGAGACTCCCGGCATTTCTTTGCTGCAAGTGGACCATGATAGAGATTCTATTCCGTGTGTAGGTGGCTCCAGAAATGCCAAGTTCGAAACCAAACGTCTTCATGGTTGCTTCTAAAATATGTCCCGCCACTCACATTCTCCATTCATTCCAGTTTTTGGAGCAGCTTCTTACCACTGCTTCATGTGTTTTATACCTCTTTCACTGTACGCACTATTTTAATCTTATTCTTCTTTAATAAGTATTGGTTTTCCCATAAATTATTTCAATTCATTCAGATTTTGGTACGATGAAAAGTAGCTATCACCTCACTGTACTTATTACAGCATCAGACACTCGCAAACAGTTTGGTTTGCATCTCAGTCAAAATTGTTCAATTCATACCGGAATAAAATAAGCATGCAATATTGCACACGAGATAGGAATCCGACAATAGTTATTTTATTCCGATACCCACAAAGTTCACTGAGCTTTAGCAGCGTAAACGCGCTCAGGTGAGCATCTCATTCTATCCTCTACCTCATTCCTATCCAGTACGATAACAATAATAATGTAGTGTTTCATGCACCATTCGCGGACACGATGGGCGCAATGTGCTGAGAATCAATGTATTAAGCTAATTTTCTAAATTGAGAGAAGCCACTCCTTTTGATTGCGTCAATAAAAGTTCCATTGAGAAGAAAAGAAGGCAGAGACGCTTCAATAAAGTCTTGGACGGCACCTCAGACACTGTGATACGTTCAGTAAAGAGGCCTAATCAGTCTTCCAAACCAAGACAGACAAGGCACCATCGTACAATTCCTGAACTCAGGGTGCAGGTTAGAAAGTTCCGTGTCGCTCAAAACAGAGCGTCGAAGACTACAAGTTTGGATTTCGTAACGATATGGATTTCGAAGATGTTATGAAATGCATGTGAGTTCAGTAAAATCGTTGTAGGAGTTCAAGCCCTAATTCCGTGTGTTTTTATCATCAGAATGATTTTCCTTTGCCACTAATAGGATGTTACTACATGTAATGGCTATTGTTTTCAAAGCACAATAAAAATCATATGACAAAAAACAACTGCAGTGATAAACATTTGGAGAATATAACTTTTAAGACATCATCTTCCTTGAATTTCAACGGTAGCTGATTTAATGACGTATGCTTTTGAGTTGCGGGGTCAAAAATTCAGGAAGCATGAAGCGAGCTGAAAACTAATTCGCTTATTAATGATGAATAAATGCAAAGCTGAACAAGTACAGCGATAAACAAATGTAGAACTGAAAAAATGCAAAATATATGAACAAATGCAAAGCTGAAAAAATGCAAAATATATTAACAAATTCAAAGTTAAGTAAGTGCAAAGTTAAACAAATGCAAAGCTCTAAAAATTCAAAGCTTAACAAATGCAGAGCTTAACAGAGGACATGAATACGAGTTATGCTATCACCGTCCGGCTAGATTGTGGAGCACGCATCTCGCCAGATTGTGGAGCACGCATCTCGCCAGATTGTGGAGCACGCATCTCGCTAGATTGTGGAGCACGCATCTTGCCAGATTGTGGAGCACGCATCTCGCCAGATTGTGGAGCACGCATCTTGCCAGATTGTGGAGCACGTATCTCTCCAGATTGTGGAGCACGTATCTTGCCAGATTGTGGAGCACTTCTGTTTAAAATGTTGCTCCAAGCGTAGGTTACATCATTTAACGTTGGTTTACATTTACATCACGACACAGTGACTGAAACGCTCCAAAGTGTTTGCAATTCAGCACATCTGGTGGACTTTGCACTTCTTGAGAAATATGTAAGATTCAAGCACTCACCTAACGTATGCTGAGGAGAAAATATTGTGAGCTTACTTGTTATGCATTACAGTATTTTACCTTTCCCTTAATCTCTGTTTTATTTATAAAGAAAGACCGGCGAACTGTGCAAGCGATCTCTTCCATGTATATCCATTTCGTTTTTTTTTGCTTCCTCTCGCTTCGCCTTTACGTCTCTTTGATTACGTAAACAAACATTTTTTGTCGTCTGTAATTGACTGTTTCAACAAAGACACTGCAATTTTTCAGTTATTTCTTACCACTTCAATTAAATGTTCAATGAGTTTCATGCTGATGATCACTTACGTTGGGTGGAAATTTTATCATAGTTACACGCTGAACATTATTCTAATGATAATAATACAAATGAAATTGCACAGAGAGGAAATAATACCATAAACCATAATCATAAAATACAATGTCTTCCTATGACAATCCTGTTTTAGGTCATTGTCAGTCATAATTTAATTAATATCTTTGTAAAGTTTATTGAAATTGTTTCGGAATTTTATAAGATTTTACCGATTTTTACGTTTTAAAGGGATACCTGAAAACCGTAGTAGTTACAATATTGGTCTTCTTTGAAGGCATTATTCGACAACATGACCAACGTCTGAGTGAAAATTGTTGTATGTAAAAAAATTCCTTCATTATGCCTGAGAAATAGATTCGAAGGTTTCTCTCTAAGCGAGATTAACACGGCCAAAATTACCGATCACAATTGCAAAAGAGTCAATAAAATACAGAAAAGGCAACTATTCTGGTGTACTAGAAACTTACTTGGATTTGTGTCGTACATTTTTCATTTATACTTGTATTTCATTAATAGATTACATCGTATAATATAAAAAATTGTAAAGACCAATCACACATTTTCTTATGAATGTCAGTAAAGAGATTATTCCGTTACATGGAAAGAATTTAGAGATGACATTGTGGATCATTTATTTATCATGGTATAAAGGATCCAAATGTTTAGTCAAGTAGAGTCCGACTAAATAAAGCACAAAAAGAAACAAACATACAGTTCCGTTGTATCAATATTGTGATCAACATTTGCATATATAATACATGTATTTATGATACTTCAGCATTATCAGTTACCTGATTCATATGTTCCAGATAATTTTAAAACGTATACTTTACACTTAAACTCATTCCTGTTTGATGTAGAGCAAACGAAGGTTTCCGTATCTGCGTAAGCCAGTTGCATCTCATCAAAGCAATTGTCTGTCATCAAAGAATGACATGAGTGGTCGCGACGGTACTAAGTCATTTGTATTCCATCAAAAAATGATGACGTACGTGGTCGTACCAGTTCGTACTACAGTGACCTCGTCACAAAATACAAACCAAGTTCCATGCCTAGAACCACATTAGCAATTCATTATAGAGTGAAAGTTCCAACAGGAGATTTCTTTCTCATACTCACTCAGATTGTTTGGCACTCTATGTCATCACCAGGACAAGAAACAAGTTTAACATCAAAGAAAACTGATTCCCTTAAAACGAAAAAAAATAACGGTGAACCAACAAAACAACACGAGTTGAGAAGGGCAAATATCAAAATTCAACTGAAAACTACAACCTTTGCCCTTGAATGAAGGAAGATCCTTGCGTGGTTAAAATGAGATACGAAACAAGCTCATAAGTAAACGAGCTTGAGGACAAAAGCGTAAGGTTGACAATAAACGGAAGCCTGTAGAGCACCACCGTCAGGTGCCTGCTTTGCTCGAGGGTTCGTAAAAGTTTAGTACGGGCGTCATCTCCATAATACAAAGTAAAGTCGTTCGTTTGATTCGAACGACGGCCGTAAACGGTGCTGCTTTAGAACAACAAAAATTAAGAAGGGTTATCAATTTAAAGGTTATGCTTCAAAGAGCTCCGCTTCTTTAGGTCTTGATGGAGCCAATTGAATTTTATTGTCGAAAGAAAAGGCGACTTCGTCACGGCAATGAGGCTGCTTCCTGAGCAGTAATTTTTTTAAGGCAAAGATGCTCTTTACAGCGGCAATAAAATTAAGTCAAAGCTGCAGTAAGACTTAGCATTTACATTTGTCGGAATGGCTGGACTTTCATAATAATTGGAAAGAAATATTTCGAGTTATACGTCTTACGCAACGTGTGTACGCGTAGAGCTTGCATATCCTAAACTTGTATATCAAATACACGGTGCAGCAACATAACTGCCTTTTTCAAAAAAGTTCCTTTCAAAAAAAGGAAGTTATGTTGCCGCAGCCTGTATGTCTCGATATGGCACAGAACAATAAAATTGTTTAAGAATTGCACAATTAGTAGCATCTATCGTCTATCATGTTATGAGCTACAGCTATGTGTCCTGAAGACTCACCATTATGACTTCAAAGAGCAATACTTTCTTACGAATATCGTTTTAAAGTTCCAGAAAAAAAAGTCTCGCGAATACAGCTGCAGCAACTCCGCCACACTGCGTCATACTCATCAAAACACTGAACTTTGAAAATGTGTTCCACAAACAATGTGATAATTCATGAAAGACTATTTTTCCAAACCAGACATCCTCACCACACACAAATGGTCTACCATCAACTGTGTGGAAGTTTTCTTCAAGTTCTTTGTGGTGTTTCTTGTGCTCGACTAGACTTCAAGAAAATCAGGACTTTTGTTCCTTCCCAAGCATATCCTGGGGAACAATTTAATTAATGATTTTTCTGTGCTATATGCATGTATGTATATTCGGTTAAAAAATACACATTGGTGTAACCCATAATTACACACGTCACCCTTCCATGTAACTAGACTGAAAATAGATTTTTCCAATTAAATGTAATAATTTTTACAGGGCTCATACAAGGGATCGAAGCTTGTATGAGCCCTGGGAGACACAGGACGGAAGAGGACAGCCATTAGTTCACTGCACTTTCTTGTGCATTCAATATACGATGATCTGTACAAGTTCACTGAGGACACTAGTTCAGGATAGCTAAAATTGTCTTTTACCAGCTGGACTTTGGTGTTCTGTATATTATATTCCCAAATCCTTGACTGTCAGTATTCTAATATAAATAGGTGATCATTCTCTTTCCTCAAAATGATTTCCATTCGACTATCCGCAGGTCCAGCTCTACTTCTACAACATGGATCTCTACAGAAATTTTTCAGAAGCATCAGACAGAGCAAACGGCGTCGCTGCAGTTGCGATTTTCTTGAAGGTGAGTGACAGCGGCACGTCATTTCATCGCCCTAATAATTTTTTTGATTTGTCATGGTCGTTTTGTAGGATGACTACACGAAGAAAATATTAGCACATAGGGTTCTTAAAGTAACGTTTCTGTCTCAAGATTTATTTCTCTGCAAG
>VCRD01000395.1:27869-48094 GCA_006783055.1 Trinorchestia longiramus | reverse complement strand
CACACACACACCCTGCAGCAACTGAACACACACACCCTGCAGCAACTGAACACACACACACACCCTGCAACAACTGAACACACACACCTTGCAGCAACTGAACACATAACCCTCGTTGCCAGCAGGAAACACTGGATGGGTGCGGGGAGTGGCCCTGAAGACGCTGTTTACCTCCCCTCACTACCTCACATACGAGGGATCTCTCACGGAACCGCCCTGTGAAGAGACTGTCACGTGGGTCCTGCTCAATAGACCTGCCTACATCTCCTCGCAACAGGTGGGTGGTGTTCCTACTGAACGCTTGTCGTAAGTAATGTTAGTGACATGCCTGTAAGTAATTTTATTCATATGCCAGCAGGTAAATTTATTAATACCCTAGCAATTAATTCGCTTCATATGCTGGCAAATAATTTGATCAACATGCCGGCAAATAATCTTATTAACATACCGGCCAGTAATTTTATTAATATTAGTGTGCATAATTTTATTAACATTCAGGCAAATATTTGACTTCATGAAGATCTTGCCGTGATAAAGCAGGAAACAAAGTAGAAGCAGCAAAACCATACGTAGGAAAATAATAAGGCTTGTCTAACTATGAGGGTAAATCACACATATGCTGCTCCGCAACACAGAAGAAACATTTCGCTAATATGTCTAAATTTTCAGTTTCAAATAAATTGTTACCCACCGTATCACATGCATTGCAATAAACCTGTTATGTGTTTTTGGAACTGAAATATGTTCAAAGTGATGACACAGAATGTTTTCCACGCATTTGAAAACTTTGTAATGAAGACAGTAAAATTTCATAGTGATATTACACTACTACCTCAGTAGACTGTGCAGAATATAGTATCATACAGCAAATTACATCTGGCAATGAATGTTTTGAGAAAGACAAAGTGTTTCAATTTTCTACGCACTTCAGTGTCATAAAATACAGGAAAAACTTGAGCCACTGCGTGAGTCACCACGTGATCTACTAGCAACTTTAAAACTGGAAGCAAAATTCTTTAGCCCAACAGATCAACGGAGTTTGCCAGCACTCGTTAAAACGGTTTTTTAGTGTAGCCTATGGGTCTTCAAATTTTTTTTTCACATTCTAGAAATCAGAACATTGTATCATAGTTTTTGCTTTCCGAAAAATTTTAGTTTTTGCCTTCGAGAAAAAATGTTTGCCCTCTATTATAGCCAGTTTAACAAAAAAATATCGAGAATAGTTAGCTTTCCTCCTCAGAGGTTTCATCTTCCCTACAATAAACTACCGCAGGGGATTTCTAGGGTGTTTGAGCCCACGGAAGTGCGTGAGTATACATGCATATACCAAGGAAGTAGTCAGACGTTCCGAAAGTAAAATTTTTCATCTTTTACGCAGCACTACCATACGTGTAAGAGCATAACTCGAGCCTTTAAAGTGTCTGAAGACATTGAGGTTCGTGCAGACCTCTGACATCCACACGAGGTTCGTGGAAGGATACTGTCAGGTAGACCCTGAGCTCCCGCAAAATAAAGGGCGCGGCAACGTAACTTCCTGTTTTCAAAGGAAGTTCCTTTCAAAAAAAGGAAGTTATGTTGCTTCACCATGTATGAAACGTTATCACACACATAGGCTTCCACATAGAAGTGAGATCAGAGTATTATAGAACACAGATGCCTGGTGCAGCATGGGGGTGGAAGCTACGACTAGGGTTGCCGCTGAGCCGTAAACTCTTATCAGGAGGTTGCAGTGTTTATCCCAGCGTTGATATGCTTCAGATTGTATATTTTCATATCTCTGAGATGATGTAATTGTTATTACACATCAAAACCATTCGAACTCCGGTTTTCGTGAGCACATTAAAGTAAGGTACTGCCTGTCTGTGTCAGTGATGTGTTCAGTCGTTAGAGCTTTACTTTAATTGTTCAAGGTAAGAAGCCAATAAATTCCCTTCTAGCAATTTAAAAACCCTTAACAAATTACAATCGAATTATAACGTAGATATAAGCAAATATTGTTCACATAGCAGCATATAATTTCACTGCATACTATACTGAGAAGTCAAAAAGGATATATTTAGATGATTTTTTTTGAAAACTAACCAGTACGGTCTCTACTAACCTGAAAGTCGATTCCAAACTTACTGCTTTCTTAAATAATACATGCCACTATAATACATTGGTCAAAAATTCTTCAGCATGTAGAACAGAACAAATCTGCTGTAGAAAATAGTGAAAATAAAATAGTCGTTTGCAGCAACCCTCCATGGTTTATTAGAAACAATAGTGCCATACTTCGACAAATGTCTTCAGTAACTCACACGATTCCTTGGAATCTGTGACCACCCTTCAGCTAATTTTCCCTCTAATCAGCATTGATTCGAAACTGAAAATGTGGCATGGAACCGAAGGCTATTGAGAGGAGAGCTCAATTGAGAGTAGAGCGCACTGGCACAGTCTGTAGGGCTACTGAACTCAAGGCTCGATACATTGGGGGCACCCACGCTGGTCCCTGCGCACGCAGCCAATCAGAGATAATCTTATAAAGCGGCCTACAAATTACCTCAGTGGCACCTCAGCGTGCGGAGCCAGCAATTCTGCGTTGGCCCTCCTTACAGTACGTAATCACATCGCACGCCTTCCCGATCTCTTCGACCAGGTCTACACAATTGAAGGTGTAGGAGAGCGAATAAGCCTCGCGTTCATTGGCTCATTCTTTTCTTCTGAAAAGCGATTTTCATATGAAAATCCACGATGAAATTAGCTGTGATTTGAAGACACACGTAATTTTTCTTAACTGCAATGATTCCTGTACAGTTTCCATAAACACTCATATCAAACTATTAGAAATATGGACCATTTACTTCTTTTTTACTTTCTATCACAATATTTTTAATTTCAACATCAGGGAACAACAGCCCCCATACTTTTCATAAATTATCTCACACGTTCAAAGAATTTCCGCCGAGTTGAATCTTCACAAGATAATCACCGTCAAGGCAGCGGACATTTCACACGTGTGAGAACAGCATAAGCCTCGTTCAGAAGTTACTGTATTTTTTATTTGCCTATATTACCGCACTAAGAAACGACTACTGAACATAACGCGATCTCAGAAGGCCGTGTTTATCTTTTCACAGTTGGTAATTCCGAAAGCTTGTTTCCCTTTTACGTCCCTTGAATATTTTGAGGAAATTCATTGGACATAACGACCAGGTGCGCTTGGTAATATCCATAAAAGGGCTTACAAGAGCAGCTAACAACTCCCTTGTGTTTTTAGAACAAAATTCCTGCAGCATGGCTGCCGCATCCGGACTAACAAACGTCTTGTACAGCCATTCACAGGATATATTCTATGTATACAATTCAATACATGAGTTTTGGTATCACTTATCACTTTGCTGCAGCTGCTATACAGCGATACACATCAAAATCTTGCAAACTCCTTCAGGGTTCCATCAACCAAAACTCAAAGTGACTAAGTTGAAACCCCTTTTAGCCCTGCATTTTCAAGCCTTGTCATGCCTCACTCCAAGAAAATTCATTTTCTTCCCGTACATTTTTGAAGCCCTTGTATATACATAGTTTGGAGCCCACTTTATAGAAATAATCTGCATGTAACTTTATTAAAAGGTAATATTTACTAACTATTTGACATCAATCAATTTCAGAGCTCAAGCTAATCACACGGAAAATCCTTCATCACTAATTATGCTAAGAAAATAAATTAGTACGTGTGCATTCAATCCAGGAGCTCCTAAATTTCAGTATTTCGTAAAGGAGCAACAGCAAAAAATTTCCTAAATAGAAGTGAATACTAGCGAAAAATGTACTAAATAGTGCGTACTACTAAACTTGTGAATATTTAATGAAGAAAATACTAGATAACACTTTGAGCCTAAAAGTTTAATGCTGTTGTAAGGTCGTAACTTCATAGACCATATAAGTAAAATACCTTCAATCCCTAAATTTACTTTACACTATCTCCTCAGATCTAAGGAACGACCGGAGGCTAGTGAAATCGTCGGCATAGGCATTCCCGAGTGTGGTCTCAGTCATTGTATCGAGATCCTCGGAATTATGCTTCTTGAGTATTGTTTGCCTCTCTTTATCGTACAGGATACCAAGTGTTAATACACAACTCTCCACCTCACTAATACTGAAGACAAGAACCACTCGTTAAAAATCGC
Source organism: Trinorchestia longiramus (assembly GCA_006783055.1). NCBI lineage: Eukaryota > Metazoa > Arthropoda > Malacostraca > Amphipoda > Talitridae > Trinorchestia > Trinorchestia longiramus. The sequence continues at coordinate 43,925 of VCRD01000395.1, read as the reverse complement.
ACTAAACTTATTGTTAGCATTTTTTCTGGAAAAAAATTCAACTTTATGCAGGGTTTAACCATCGTTTCTGTTTGAAGAGTGTTTTAATTGTCGTATAATAAACTTAGCAAGACATAATATTTGAAAATTAAGTAGGGATATAAAAATCGTTATACATTGAAAGAGGTCGGTTACATGACACCGTTGTCTCGACTGCGAGTGAGAAATAAAGTTAAAAAAGGGAAGACAAGTGTTGCCTAATTTTACACCTAAACTCTCAACAGCCTCCTGCAATAAAAGTTACTGATTGTACTGAGTTGGGGTGAGTAGGTCCTTACTCTCGTACCTCAAGGTGCACTGACAAGAATAGGCACCATTAGTGTATTTCCTCAGGTGAAGCCTAGGAACCTCACATACATGCATGACGATTGCCAGATCCACAGTATGCGTACAGGCGCAGTCCCACTCCTGGAGGTGTGACAGAAAGAAAAAGAATAATGGAAGATGCTGTAATTGTGATGCCGCTGCTGGGAAAGATGTTGCGACTATGATGGAGCTGGTGAGGAGGTCGATACTGTAATTATAAAGGTATCTGAAATATTTTTTGTACTAATTCAATGGGCATAAATGACATCACGTGCCACTACTGTTACTGATCGAAAGGTGTTTAATATTGAATTGAAGGAGCACTGAATATTTCAACGCAACTAAACATTTAAAAAGAAAGCAGAAACATTTGGAACATGATCTTCGTGCATAAGATGCACTACCAGCCTCTCCCTCGAGAGACCATTAAGAAAAGGAAATTTCAAACCTTGAAATTTCAACAGTTCACAGTGTGACAGACAGTGATATTTGCCGCTACACTTCGCGGAAAAACGAGAGAAAGTTTCTTTACGTCAGAATCAACCGGTAAAATGTGGAATTTGTAATGAATCTTCCTGTTTGCAGCAAAACCCGAGTGTTTCACGAAAATGTTATGTTAAGTCCAACGAGTCCCTTAATAAACTTAATTCTCTTGATCAAAAAAGAAATGGACATGCCTTAGATTATATATTTCAAGTTTGGATATTTTGCAAAATTTAAATGGTCTAATTATTAAGCTTCCAACCAAAACACTCGCTTTAACTAATTTAAAAATTAACTTAACCACTTTTATTTTATGTATCGTAAGACATACGAGTACTCATCGAGTGTCGTGAACTGCAGCTATTACACACGATAAATATAACGTGTTATGGAATGGAGCAAACCGTTATGATGATTTTCTGGGACTATACATCTGCCAAAGTATTTCATTTGTATTACCGGAGCAGAAAATGAAACGTTCTGAAATACGGTAACAAATCTACAAAAAATGCCAGGCACATTTTGAAACAACGCGAGTCACAAAGCGAACTAAACAGTATTGAAGTACCAGGTACTAATCTAAAATTACTTTATTATTATCTCTTCATGCACGGTCGAAAGCTTTCTCAAAAGGGTGAAAGCTAAGAAGAAAATAAATGTAACACTGCCGTCAGTTTCCTGTCTCCACGATGTTCCATTAATGAACACGAACAAACACTCTGACCAATTATTAGTAAACACGCATACAAAATGAATTCGTGCGAAACAAAGGAGCCATTGAATTAATGCTGCAGCAGTATGTCTAGTAGAGCTGCCTGGGTCCAGTTCAGAACAACAATTGTAACAAATAATGAAGACGAGTTTCTATCCTTTTGATACACAATGCTGGCTTGCAGATATTGCCAGAGAGCTCTGTTCAACCCGTATTATTTCTCTAGACCTATGCTTATATTTCAGATTAGCTATTATCTCCTTTTGTACATCAGTTGTTTGTGAGGTAAATTATGTAGAATATTATATACACATCTATAGTAAAAATAGGAATGAACGTTTTAAACACACATGAATTCTGTAAGTCGTTATATGCCCACAGCTCCATCAATTATAAAGCATATGAAGTCTTATCTTAGTATGAACAAAGATAGTCATATACATAAAAGCATAAGTTCATGATGTTCATGACTTCATAATGAACATGCCTTTGTGATGTACAGCGTCGTCCAAAATTAAGGAACAAACACTAGAAGTTTCAAATCTTCAAAAAATGTGAACCAACTTTTTTGAAATTTTCACCAAGGTGAAAATTTTTTCGTCCTGCCAAAATAATACTACCATAGTTATTTTACATTCATTACTTTATCAGAATCCAAAATTACGGAAACACTTCTCAAAATGCATGAAAATTTTGAAATTGCCGGTTCTCTCATAAAAGCAGGTATAGCTAAGAGAATATAGGCTGCTTGTCATCCCTGTAACATTTGTTACTATGCCTAAATGAATCAAAGTTTGATGCAGATGTTGAAGAACAAATTGTGAAATTACTGAAGAAAAATCATACAACTGAACAAACTGCTAAATAGGAATCGTTCTCACAGTGTTATGGCCGAATTCTTAAACTTTATAATGAAACTGGTAGGCTAACTAATATGATACAAAGGAGATGAGTAAACCAACAACTACAGTAATAGAGAAGAGGGTTATGCAACGCCTTGTACTGAAAGACCGTTTTCTAACTGCAGGTAAAATTTCTATAGTCAAATTAAGAGTGATAAAAACATTTCACAACAACTGTGTCCAGGCGATTGCATAAAATAAGTTTTTATACAAGATCTCATTGGAAAAGCCGCTGATAAGTAGAAAGAACCAGGCAGCAAGATTGACATTAACAACGAAACATGTCAGTTGGTCAAAAGACGATTGAAACAAAGCATTTTTCAGTGATGAATCTAAATATAATGCACTTGGTAGCGGTGGTAAACAGTTTGTAAGAAGAAGATTTGGTGAAAGGTAAAAATCAAACTGTATAGAAAAAACTGTAAAGTTTGGTGGGGTAACGAGATAGTTTTAGGTATGATATCAGGCCAGAGTACATCACCTCTTGTACATTTAAACACTAGAACTAATGTCGCTGCTTACAAGATTGTGTTAGAACAACATGTTGTGACAGTTTTGCAGAATTCTGGAATTGATACTCCTGTTTTTATACACGATAATGCTCCATGCCACGAGGCAAAGCTCGTTATGGGCTATTTTAAGGATCAAGAAGTAGAGGTTATGAACTGGCCTCCTCAGAGTTCCTATATGAATCAAATAGAAAACCCATGGAAGACTCTAGAACAAATTGTAGTGGTGAGAAATGCAACAACAGTTGAAGATTTGTGGCTAAAATCACAACAGGAATGGGCCAAGATTACAGTTGCTCAATATCAAGATTTGCTAAAGTCCTGCGTTCATAGATGCGCTGCAGTGGTTGAAAACAAAGGTTGCAGTACTAAATATTAAGAACCTTCTAATCCTGTATAGGTAAAAAAGTCATTTTTCCTTTAATTTTGGACACTAAAAAGGTAATGAAATGTTAAATATGGGTGTATTATTTAAGTAAACTGAAAATTTTTGAAATGGTTCAAGTATTGTGTTTCCACTCAGTGAAAATCTAAAAAAAATGTGTTCTCATTATTTGAAAATTTGGAAGTTTTAATATCCGTTTCTTAATTATAGAAGGCATTGTATATTACCTTATGATGTACATGATATGACCATGGAAATAATTTCATGTGCTTATACATGAAAAAGAAGAACAGCCACATGGAACTGATGCTTCGTTGTCATTTGTCTGCCCATGGTTACAGCTGCTACACCTGCAGAATTTGCGTCGCGGGGGACAGGGCCAGAGCACCCCCACGGTGGGCAACGTTCGCCCCACCCAACCCCTCAACTCCCGACCTGTCCGGACCAATATACCTCCCCACCTGCTGGTGAGTAACCTGTTCAGCCCACCACACCTCCCCACCTGCTGGTGAGTAACCTGTTCAGCCCACCACACCTCCCCACCTGCTGGTGAGTAACCTGTTCAGCCCACCACACCTCCCCACCTGCTGGTGAGTAACCTGTTCAGCCCACCACACCTCCCACCTGCTGGTGAGTAACCTGTTCAGCCCACCACACCTCCCCACCTGCTTGTGAGTAACCTATTTAGACCTAAGCCCTCTAACCTGCTGGTGAGTAACTATCACCCAAGAATGAATACTCAGCTTACAGTGGAACTTTTGTCCATATTATGAACAACATTAACTAATTGCACAGTCAACTACTCCTTTAACGTTTGTTAACACGTTTGTTGCGATGTGACCCACCAGTGGGTCACTTAGGTTAGGTTCTGTAATTTTTTCAGATCCTTCTAGTGACTATGCGTACAAAGTGAAGTTTTACACCAATCAGGCAATCGCAACAAACGTGTTAATGAATCTTATTTATTCCACACTAACTATTCTCAGCAGAACGGGATAGCGACAGGAAACACCTGAAATTTGTAGGTTTTTAATGCCATTGTTCGTATGTCAAGACAAACGAGACTAAATTTTGGAAGTGATCATGCCCAATATATTATGGTCTCTCAAGGTAACACAAAGGAGAAGAAAAGTAACAAAGTTATAAGGAATGAAACAAATCTACGCACGGTCTATCACATGTAATTACAAGCTTAACGAAATAACAAATGAAGCCACAGCAGATTCTTTGCACTAACGCCACTAAAGAATAACAGTAGATCACTTGAGAAACTTTTAACTTAACTAAGAAAGACTTGAGCTGGATGCTTCCATATATGTAATTTTGACAGAAGGTAACTTCACGTTCTACCATGTCTCAAAATGGCTAAATTCTTCAATTCTTGCTTCTGAAGATGTAAGGTCCAGTAAAAATTTATTTTACTAAGCACCTCCTGGAACTAATACAAACATAGAAATGTATTCCATCACTTGCAAAGAACCGAAATATCATCGGCATTTCATACATCGAAGCGCCCACCAATCAACAAGAATATCGCGGCTGAATTTGTTTGTATATTATTCTAAGATGAATCTGACCCTTCCACAAAATATCGAGAAGATTAAACGAAATAGAAAAGTTTTAATCTGAGTCAAACTACAATGCACTCCTTTACAACAAATAAATAATACTTAATTTTCAAAGTTCGTTTCCTAGAAAGGGCAAATTGGTTAAATTTTTATTGCGCACAGACAAACAAATTCAGCCGCGATATTCTAGACCTGTTGCATTTTTGCGTCTGAGCGAATGAAATTACGCCTCTATCGTACCATTATTCCACGATTCATTTATTTATTCATCCGGTTTTCTTTACAGAGGATGAGCTGCCGATAATTTCATATGATATCATTTCTCGCCGATCATTTTCCTGCAAGACAGGCAGGAGTTTTTCAGGTCTTCCGAGCGCCCGATGCCATTGTAGATGGTAGCGGGAATATGTTATCATATTTCTGTTGATATCGTCTAATATTTCGAGCTATTCTGGGCGCCAGCTATCGCACCGTTCTCGGCTCGCTTTGGTCTCATCTTCAGATCACCATATTTTCCGCACCGCCTGCTCCTGCAGTCTTTAGCATCCGTCAAAAATTGCAAAATTGCCCTAAAAATATGGCTAGGGCTCAGTCAAAGTCCGCACGGCCGTCGTAATGTGTTATCTAAATTACCCCAAATCATACCCCAAAGTCCTTGTACATCCGACAAAAGTTCCCTATTTATGAGCAAGAAAGGAACACAAATTTTTGTACTTAGTTCGGTCTCCTAGGAAACGAGGATGCAGGTTTGTCGCGGTGTTGTTTAACTGACGTAAAAACTTGGAAATTCTCCTGATAACCAGTTCCCTTACGCCCTGGAACTGCTAAGCAAAGTACGTCATGCTCAACTACGTGGCCGATGCGGTAAACACGTTCCAACCCAAGAAATGCTCATAGAAACAGCTGGTGAAATAAGGGTTATGGCCTCACTAACTAGGGTGGAGAATCATTTCATGAGCTCGTGGATGCATTTTACCATCTCACGTAGCAAAGCTTAACAAGGTGCTCGTGATAACCGAATGTTAAGAACTTGTGTTCTGTATTGTGTCTCGTGATAGACTAAATATATCAACAGCAGGTTAGATGTTTACACGTCTCTATTGAATTACGATACTGACGAGAAGCATGTTGATATGTGTACATAACAGGCAGAAACATGTTTTGAGTAAAAATTAGCTTCTGAGTAATAAAAGAAAAGTTAAATAGTGTCGCTCAAGAAATAATTTTGTGTGTCATCGTGAGGATAATTTAAGCAAGAATGAACGTCTTTTAACACGTTTCCTGCGGTTGCCTAGCCGGTACAAATCTTTACTTTGTACACATAGTCCCTAGAAAGCTTTGAAAAATTACAAAACCTAACCTGAGTGACCCACCGGTGGGTTACTTCGGAGGAAATGTGTTAAAGAGTAAAGCAAGGAGAATTAATTGCAACTTCCATGTAACCGAACATAATTGCGTCAAAAATCCGTAGATAGTAAACACGAAATCATGGATTTTGAGCACCACTTCGGGACTCAGGTTTGATGCAATGGAAGTACGTATGTATACTTCTTGTTGTGAGCATAGCACGAAAGCTTCCGACAAATTTAACACTAATGAATTTCTGTAAATGGGAAAGGGCTTCTCGTCATTTCTCTTCAATGGGGCAACTCCTCGTGATGGGAGCAACTTCATAACATGAAAGAGGTATGACCCAAGCAGGGTTTAAAACACCAGGTGAACTGGCCCATCAAGTGTGGGGAACAAAACGTCAAGTAAAACTACTACTGCGGAAAGTGACGACTGAATAAGAGAACGGTGCTAGTTAAGTCTTACATTGAGTTAGAATACAAATAATTTCTGGGCAGAAATTAAAAGATGTTGAACTCGTGGACCCGCACGTCCAGAAATTCAACTATTTTTATAATGAATTTCTTTCATTTGCGATTGAATGCCACCATTCTGAAAGTTTCCATGTTCAAGAAGACTAATAACGTAAAAAATACGTATTTTCTAGCAATCCGGTACCTTTGGTATCCACAATACAATGCTCACAGTACATGCACGCCTGTTCCATTGAGAAGTTAATACCTGACGTAAGATGAAAAATTTATTTCGTCATTGGAAATGGATTACTTAAGGAGTGAGGAGTAACGGAAATGCACTTATTTGAAAAATACACGATGGCTCTTATTATCTTGCATAGAGAGACGAGTATAGTTTACTCATTGTTGAAGAAACACAACGGTACTGAAATAGTTCCATCCTATAAACAACTGCTTATTATAAGAAATATATATTTTCTGTTAAAGCGTTGACCAATATTCCACTATACATATAATAATACAGTTTGTTGCTTACTTGCTTGCTTGGTCCGTCTCTCTGTCACGCTCTTAAGGATTTAGATAGGAGGAAATTCGATCGGTTATATATACAGTAGAATTCCTTTAAACCGGCACTCGCTGGCCAAGCTTTATATATATATTCATTGTTTTTTCTCCTCTAACTGCTTTAGGCAATTGATATTGTTTTCCTTTTATGTCTAGCGTGTCTATGAATTATTTGTGATACTTGGGTGATATTAACCGATAACTGCAAACTCCCATGGGTGCCGGTTAATACTGTACATGTATTGTGGTTTGTATTGTGGACACCAAAGGCACATCCCTTTAATGCGGAAACTCCTTTGCAAAGCCCGCGTCCACTGGCAAATCAAACGAAAACATTCAGTAAAAAAACACGTGCATTTTCATTTGTGGGTCTACTAGTTTAACACATTCATTGCGGTATGACCCACCGGTGGGTCACTCAGGTTAGGTTCTGTAATTTTTTCAAAGCTTTCTAGTGACTGTATGTACAAAGCAAAGATTTGCACCGACTAGGCAACCGCAGTGAACGTGTTAAAATACAGCCGCAAATGAATACCAAACAACTTCCTCGAAGTGTTCCAGCGATGCGGACGGTAACGTGATGTTGAGTTATATACGCACTTTATGATAATACAGCACACTGATAAATCACATAAAAAACTTAAATTTTATGTGTGTAATCCCTCGTTAATAAATAAAGTATCATGTGGAGATTAGACGGACAGAAGCACAGATGCTTACGCTTCCTATACACTGGCAGATCAATTCTTCAGCAATTCAAGCCAGAAAAAAGGAACACATGAAAATTAAGAAATGACTAGCCAAAAAAAATATTCAAAAAACAGACACCTGCAAGTTTTTGTAAGGAGATATGGTGATGAGTTTTATTTCTGGAATGGAATAATTATTTCAACTACTTGTATGCACATTTTTCAATGCCCCTCCAAAAAAAATGCTTAGCACGTTATTTCTGGCAACGCAAACATACAGAGTATCCAAGCGTTACGGGACCCGAAAACTAATTGATGCAACTCAAAAATCGGGTTTTGAGTTTTTATAGTGGTATCTACAATGCAATGCATGTATTACTTGTATTTCAAACTTTGTATTGTGGATACCACAATAAAAACTCAAACCCCAATTTTTGAGTTGCGTCAGTTGGTTCACGGGTCCCGTAACGCTTGGACACCATGTAAATATTAGCTTTAACCTTGACTGAGAAAATTTGCCATCACAAACTGAAAAAGTTTAGTCAAAATGCGATATCTTCACCTGAACAAACGAATATTTTTCATTTTAATGAACAAGCCTCAAACTTTACAGTAGAATCATGACCAGAGGCTACCAGGTGTTGGTGTGTTTAAAAATAAAGCTTATGATCTGACCTCAGGGCTCAACAACTTGTGCTAAATAACGAGACAACTGCTACAACTCGCACAAAATAACCAGACAACTGCTACAACTCGCACAAAATAACCAGACAACTGCTACAACTCGCACTAAATAACGAGACAACTGCTACAACTCGCACAAAATAACGAGACAACTGCTACAACTCGCACAAAATAACGAGACAACTGCTACAACTCCCGCTAAATAAGGAAACAACTGTTATAACTCACACAAAAAAACGAAAAAACTTAAAACTCACGCAAAATAATGAAGCAACCGCTATAATTGAAGAAAGGATAGCACATCTGCTACAACAAACGTAACAACAAAACCACTGATACAAATGACGAAGAATAACAAACAACTGATATATGTAATTGACGCTAAATTACATGCATCTCCAAGAACTGACGAAGAATGATAAAAAATTAACGAAGGATAACCAACCAACTGATGAAAGAAAATAAAACAACTGCTACAACTAACGAAGGAAGCATAATAAAGCAAGTGATGCAAGTTAACAAAACAATTGGTACAACTGACGTGTCATTCAATCAAGTCAATTGCGAGTCATTTAACCATTGTGTACTAATAGCTATTATTATATTATATATGTTATTATTATATTATATAATGTAAGCCCGGTAATTATTTAAGAAAAACTAATGTCAGAGAGTATGACTGTCACCCGCCACCCTCCTCCTCACATCTTTCTCTACTCCTGGGGCCTGTGTGTGATTGAGGTGTGTATACGTGACTGTAGTGCATGTGCACAATTAAGGAATCTGTACACCATTGGTGCTTCAACTTTAGACGGTATGGGATTTGATTAGCTGGCCAAGAATGAACCGAACGACTCTTTTCTGTTGTCATATTCTATTCTAATCTACATGTTGCACAAAACAAAACTTATAACTGGTGGAGCATAAGAAAATGACTGCTACAACTGACGCAAGATAACAAAACAGCTGACAAAGAATAATAATCAACTACTACATCTGACGAAACATATAATAATTGCTACAACCTACACAGGATAAACATCTACTACAAGTGACACAAGACAACAAACATCTGCTACAAGTGTCAGAAGATAAACATCTGTTGCGTAGAGTGAGCATGATTCTCAATCCACTAAATTGACGATGCAGCTCAATGTAGCAGCTGGCAGACTGTCGCTGAACAGCACCACAGTAGAACTAGAAACTATCTTAATAAAGCTATGCGTATATTTCAACACATATGCACTCACAATAACAGATTTATACATGAAGCACAAGCCAGAGTTATGTCAAAGTTACTATAGTAGAGGTAAACAGTTATAGGACCGAAGCTGAATGTCAGCCTCACAGAGCTACAAAAAAAATGCTTCTACACAGCGAAACAGCAAACATTACAGAGCCAAAAAACCCAATGCAACCAAACACCAAGCACAGCGCAGCTAAACACCAAGCACAGCCAAACACCAAACAACGCACACGACTACCTCTTATATCGCTGTGTACCACGTAGTCTGTCAAGTAGAGATGCAAACGAAAAGAAAATTAACGAGTTATTTCTGCGAGCTTAAGATAATCAAGACATTTATTTATAACACAATCACACTCTTTTATTTCCTACTGTAACAGTTTATTAACAAGTAAAAGTAAATCCCACTAGAGCGAGTGTAAAAATAATACCTCGAACGTAGCATGTAGTGCTATTCAAGTGCGAAATCTAAACGCAAATGGGTTTTGTCATCAGACTGCGACAAACTTTTTAGGGACAATTAATGACTACATAGCTAAAGCGGTAAAATAACATTGAATGTTCTGCGTACTTTAAAAGAGGTACACTACGGGCATGAAGTGTGAACTAATCCCTGTAAAAAAATGCAATGAGAGCAGGAACATCAGCAGGTCAAGCCTGCCGACACAATTGAAGATGCCCACACAGGGAGCAACGGAGTTAATATAGGCTGTAGGCTGTGCCATTTGTTTCACTTATTCACCTGACCTTACTGCGTGCTACGACTCTTCACGCTGCTTCATTAGCATCTAATTTGCAGGCTTCCCAGCAGTGCAAGCCAAATTATCTTGGTTGCTTTTCTCAAAAGTGAAGTGCAACCCAAATGCTAAGAAGGAATCAAGCTTGCGAAGTGAAGGCTCCTGATGTTCTTAGGTCGGGACACTGAAGAAAGCCTGAAGTAAGCTATTGTAATCAAGGAAGCATGAAAAACAATTTACTTTGTCGACCAAGAGCACACAAATTTACTATGAGGTACCCAAAGTGAGCGACCCAAAGACTAGAATGGAATAAAGCAACAGGAACAAACTGTTTGGTCTATTCTAGGGCTACTACCCAAGTTCCGTACAATCTAAAATAAAGACATCAATCACGCACATACACCTCAGTCATTTCAGGTCATTTCAGTCATGTACACTATTTTACTCACGCTTGATCATTCCAGTCAAGTACATACACCGCAGTCACACTCAGATCCCAGGAGTTAGGGAGACAGAATCATTACGTTACGATACAGAACGGTTTCTTATCTAATGTTTGTCGAAACAATTTTTGAATGTGTTCACAGTGCAAGCAGAAACGTTTTCAGGCAGCTGGTTCCACGTTTCGATCACTTTAGCTAGAAAAAAGTTTATAGCTTGAGATATCTTGAAGTTTCTAATGAATTTTTGACCATTATCTCTGGTTCGCACGTTATCGTCTCTGTCGAAAATCCGTTCCAGGGTAACATCGTTAGCAACAAGCAAAACTGAGCAAACAAAGCTAACCTACCTAAACCAAATTACTTTATTTGACTGACTCACAATTTCTTTGGCCTATTGACAATCCAATTAACATTATAACTTGCAGGTCATCAATCATTTCCAGTTTGTAAGCTTCAGGAAAAAATAATGGAATGTAAATTCAACGGATAATCACGATAAATTCAGTAAAATATTCGAGAATATTTCCCAGTACTCACAAAATTGAAGAGTTAAAATCAATGTTAGAATAGTATCAGTAAATATTGCTTCGATACTTCAGGAATCTGAACGAAATTGCGATTAAAGGGTAGAATTGGCCTCAACTTGGACTCAACTACATCACAAATTATAAAAAAAGACGGAAATTACTACATCAGATTATGTCTAGTTTACAAAACGTGTTACTTCTGAAGTACATACAATGCTCAGCTAATACGAGTTCGGGTTCTATATTATGCCAGCAGTGATCACAAGAGAGCCTCGTTATAATAATCGTTGCATTCTCGGACACCCGTAATACATACCGAGTGAGCCGAAAAAAAAACTGAACTAACCCTAAATTTAAATTCTGCCATTGGTACCTCATAAACTCTTTGACCAAAGTGAGCAAAAATTTCAGGCAATAAAAATACCGGTCTAATCTTCAATTTTATTTAATAAAACCGCTATTCGCAGCGATAATGGCCTCGTGAAAGGTTTTGCAGGTTTGGGTGGCGAACGCAACAGGCCTTGGCTTCAATGTGAGGGCTTCAATGTTTCTCACCGGGTCGACTGTACAAGTCTTCTCATCTGAGAGGATGATACCTCGACCAGGTGGAGCAGACTTGAGATCATTCATGAGCCTCTGGCAACATCCAAAACGCTTGGCGCGGATGGTTGGCGTGAGCAGCGGCCTCTCAACTATAACAAGGAACTTGCCTCCCAGCTTTTCGACTGCTCGTCCAACTGTGGCCACTCCAACCCCAAGCCTCCTAGCATGTTGGCGCATGGACGTCAAGGGACTGCTTTGAATGCCATCTTGCAAGCTGTCTCGATCCACAACAGTCTTTCGACCACTGCCAGTACGTCTGATCGCGTCGACGGTTGTACGGGACACCCCGACCAGATTTGTGACCTCACTCACTTTGATTCCAGCACCAAGAAGTGCAGATACCTACACTCGTTTATCTCGCTGGGAAGCCATTTTACAGTAAACAAGTATAACAGAACTTTATCTTAGGGGTCAAATTAACAGGCTTCCGGATGATATGTGGCAAGGCAAAGTAAGAGTTGCCAAACCACCAAGATTTTTTAAAGGTGTGTTCAGTCTTTTCGGCCCACCCGGGATTGTCCAGTCTACTCTAGAAATTCAATCGAGGAGTATCGAAGCCGTAGATTTTCTTTAGATTTCAAATCTGCCTCTTGATGAATATTCTTTTGTGATGTTCTTTTGAGGCCGACTTTATTCTTCCAGACTGAATATTTCTTCTTGAATTGTATCTCCCCTAAACCATATGGCAAGAAAAAGGAGACATCGATCTCATCCACGTATTTCGGCTAGGAAGACATGTAAGAATTTCTTCTCAGACACATAAGCGGAAATATTTTGTAAATTTTTTACAAAGCTAAAGATATTCAATTAATTATTAAATCTATTGTATGTAGTGTTTATACAGCCATGCTAGGCACAATGTGATCGCAGAAGTATATGTCTCAGATATTGTATTTGATTATAAACTGAGGATAGAATTATACAGGGTGTTCATAAAGTCTCTTTGAGATTTTAAAAATTTATTACAAATGCAATTAATAACATATTTCATTCAGATTTGTTCTATTGCATTCAGCGTTTATTAAAGTTTTTAATCACATTTTGAATTTTTATGTTCCAGGGATTCTGTTTGTTGAGACTTGATGAGAAACTTTTATAAGACACTTTATGGATACCATTTATCCACTTGAACAACAATTATCACTTGACGATATCGACTCGACGATAAACGATATCACTTGAATGACAATATACACCCACAGAAGTAGCTGCATTCCAGTGCGTAGACGCAGAGCGATGTGATGAATACAATAGAATAACAAAATAGAATAATACACCAGGATTGCTAAGAATTGATGCAAGTTTCCTAGATTGACTGAAATCATAGCCAGATTAATATAAATTCTAGTAGATTTTTGTATTTTTTGTACTTTGTCATTATAGATGAATATCATGGTTCGTTCGATGAATAGTCATGTTGTTGTTGATCAAAAAGGTAAACAAGAGGACATAGTGATGGGTGAACTGGGATCAGAGAAGGAATTAGGAAAATATGCTGGAAGAAAACAGTGAGAAAAAGGAAAAAGAAATAGATATACATAAATAAGTAACGACCAATAGTAGAATGAGAGTAGACTGAACAACAGAAAAATGATATTGATGAGAAAATGCGAGAAACAAACACCGATATAATATATGTAGATCGTATTGCATGTTAGGAAGCTTAAAAGGCAAGTCAGGCACTACTGCACAATAATTATTATCCAGATATAACTGAAAATTATTATCAAGTTTCGATAGGTAAATTAACTGTGAAACAGTGTTACAGATAAGCGGGTCAAACACGAACTCTGAAATCACTTATGCTTAAATCTGTGCACTACAAGAGACCAGCAGTTGCTCTTTCTAGTTGCCAGTTTTGTGTAGATTTTGACGTCAATCGTGCGTTAAACGCTCTTAAAAATTAGCACAAAACAAGACATTGGCGGCCCCAAAGTCAAAAAATAGCGCACCAATAGCGCGCATGTCGAATGAGAACGCATGAACAGAACCTTCTGATTATCGTAGACTTTCAGCGAACTCATCAGCAGAAGCGTCAAGACCGAGTAAAAGAACTCAAACACGGCCGTCAGTCTTCTAATGACCTGCACACACCTGTCGCGACCTGCACACAACACATGCAAGGACCTGCATACACATGTTGAGACCTGCACACAACACATGCAAGGACCTGCGTACACATGTTGCGACCTGCACACAACACATGCAAGGACCTGCGTACACCTGTTGTGACCTGCACACAACACATGCAAGGACCTGTGTACACCTGTTGCAACATGCACACAACACATACAATGACCTGCGTACACCTGTTGTGACCTGCACACAACACATACAATGACCGGCGTACACCTGTTGCGACCTGCACACATCACATGGAAAGACACCTGTTACGATCTGCATACAGCACACGGCCGTATGAACATGTATGATACATCCCTTCCATGAGCTTTTGCAAAGGAAGATTGATGGTAGAGTGAGAATTAAGTATCTACAGCATAAATTCATTAGAAATTCTTTCAAATTTCCCCACACACTTCAATGCTACCGATGAAACAACTTCAGATGTGATCCCTTCGATTCGGGAAAAAACAGTTTATTGTTCATTTTTGTCTGTAAATTCAATTTGGTTTCCACTATAAAAACACGGAAGAAACAACAGACAGAACAGCAAAACCGTTAAGCTTTGTGCGCATTTGAGAATTTCTTGAGCAAATCCCCGCATAGTACTACAGACTTGCCCTGCTTCGCATTCAAACGCTCAGCCCATCCCAAAACCAGCATATACCAGCAGCTCGTGTGCCTCGAATTTCCAGGGTTTCTTTTTCAAGGCAGAATGCATACTCTGCCTCAGCTGGCTGTGAATAGAGCACTCGGAACATCCAAGAACAGCGTCCAACATCTCTGTCACCTTCTTCGGCACTCGATGGAACTCGGCAGTCCGCGTTTCTTCAACTAACCCTCGAAACACCATCGGACCCACAAGGCTAGTTTTCAATACATATATTGTTTATTAAAATCATCGTTTAAATTAGGCTTGTTTTCAATGCATATATTCTTTATTGAAATCATCGTTTAAATTAGGCTATTTTTCAACGCATATATTCTTTATTGAAATCATCGTTTGAATTAGGCTTGTTTTCAATGTATGTATTTTGTTTATTGAAATCATCGTTTAAATTAAGCTTATTTATTGCAGTACCATCAATAGCATCGATAAATACAAACTTTTGCATACATAATAGTTTCTATACAAAAAAAGTGACCTGGCCTGACAGACATACGCGGTATCCGATGCAATGCTTAGTCTTCCTAGGGTTAAAGCGCAGATATTTAGGATCATCAGTCATGGCTGCTGTCACAAGCTCAGGAAGGCTACACAAATGACTCAGTTCCACGTAGCAGTCACTCTAAAAAGTAGCATAAATAGTGCCTTTAGAAGTATAATTACCGCTTATTTTCTTCCAGAGAAAAGTCATGCTACGTCCCCGAAAAAACAAAACAGAAAAAGCTGGTCCAGAAACAGATGAACGGTCATTCAAAGAACAAAATTTTTTACATAAAGAATGGAAACACGTTTTTTGCACACGTCCATAGCTAAAACTGATGTCAAGCAACCGCGGTCAACTGCATAAGTGAAGGAAATCTACGACGCATGAAACCAAATCAATAACACATGAACTATGAAGGAGATCACACTCTCCTCAGCAGCATGGACCAGGCAGGCCGAGGAGCAGCTGTGATTCTAGCATCGATTCCCAGAGCCTTCATCCATATGCCAACAGAGCTATCGACTCCCTATGATCTGAGGGCATTGCGTCCAGGTTATCCTTTCAGAGAAGCTAGAGGAACCT
>VCRD01000395.1:0-27553 GCA_006783055.1 Trinorchestia longiramus | reverse complement strand
TCACCAAAGTCTTCTGAGCAGCACCAAAGTCTTCTGAGCAGCACCAAAGTCTTCTGAACATCACCAAAGTCTTCTGAGCAGCACCAAAGTCTTGTGTGGCACATCTCTGTGGTGACGATGGCGCCACGGCTGCCATTGACCTAGCCTAATGAAGCCGTCTCTTCTGATAAAGCCCACAGCGATGCCACGACAAAATTCTGTGGTTGGAAAGCAGTGCAGCCCTGCATTTCATTTAATGAATAAGTCTAATTCAAATTCACTACAGTTTGACGTACCTGAGAGCTAGAACAATTAGCTCATTTGAGCCAAGTCGGTTGATATTGTGTTTGTGAGCAGGAACAATTTTAGTTCTATTGTAGAATTAATTCAACAAAAACGATATTTGCCTGACAATAGACCTTGCATGAAAACGTAGGCGAAGCAATGATTCAAACAGGTTTCAGTTATGGATAGAGTCAAGGACACAGCGGCTGAATTTTGTTTTAGTAGTGCAAGCGATAGCATTTTAAAGATCAATACTGTGGAACTCATTCAGCATTTCTGTCCCAAGTGCACACTGTGATACACAAAATGCCCTGATATTGGAACTAGAAAGAAATGTAGCTCTTTATAGGAAGGTAATTACTACAGAGAAAAGAGCTTCCCTAGCCCCAACATTCCATCACTTGCAATTAATATTGCATCGACAAGCACTCAGAATACGATACCAAAGAAGACGATGTAGACTTAGGGATGCGTAAAAGAAACTAGAATAGAATTAAACCAACCAGGAATGAGCTGTTTGATCAATTCTTGGGCTGTTACTCAAGTACTATGCAGTCTTTAATCCGTACTTCATAATACAGGGAAGATTCTTACCCAATATTTGTCGAGACGATTTTTGAATGTGTTCACAATACAAGCAAAAAGAACATTATTGAGCTGCTGGTTCCTGATGACAATTTTAGTTAGAAAAAAGTTTAGAGCCTGGGATATACTGGAGTTTCTTGCTAGTTTTTGGCCGTTATTTCTGATTTGCACGTTACCACTTCTGTCGAAAAGAGCTTCCAGGGTAACATCGTATAAGCTGTTGATATATTGATAGGTCTCGAAGAGTTGTCCCTGTAGTTTTCTTTGTTCTAGGAAGATGAGTTCAGGCTTTTGAAGACGTCTTTTGTGGTTGAGATTGCAAAGCTCAGGAATTATTTTCGTAGGTTTTTGCTGCACTCTCTTCATTTTGTTAATGTCTTGTCGTAGGGTAGGAGACCAGAGTTGCACTGCATGGTGTAGATGTGGCAGCAATAACGCGATATGGAGCGCAAATATTATACCATTTGACTTGTATTAAAAGTTTCTTGCAATGAAACCAAAGATCTATCTTGCATTTCAGACGCTTTTTTCTATTATTTTTCATGCTTGAGATTTTCAGAAATAATGATATTTTTTTGTTACTACTATGGTGACTCCAAGTGAGGCTGTAAAATCTTTTGCTATTAAAGTAGTGTCTATGTCATGAACCTGTAAATATGCAACAAAACAGATCGCATGAGCAATATCGCAAACTTATCACGGATAAGCTTGCTTCATCGTTCATCTGCTCTTTCTAGCAACAAAAAATTACCGAGGGAAAATTTCCCAGACACGGGTGAACTACATACATGAAAGATTGTCACTAACCGTGGTCCTGCACTGCAGCGTTGAAAAGAACATGTGTATGAGAGATCCCATGGCAAAATGAGAGATCCCACCAGAAAATATTCACGAAGATGCATGCTAAGTCAGACTGAGCACTACTACCTGTAGAGAATGAAGTTTTTCGTACTCAAATTGAGATAAAAATATCAAGCGTTTTATGCATGTACAGATAATTTTTTCTTTATCCAAAGTCATTTCATTCAATGCATTCTTTTAACAGAAACAGAGTATAGCAGCTAAGCTGAACGAACAGAAATCCACCCTTAATAAAATCGATAGAAGTTTCTAATTTTAATGTAATCATACCAACGGTCACCAAGTTTTCGCTAGTGGGTTTCGACCAGGACATAACATGGACGGTATAGAGATGCTCCTGGCAGTATTATGACCCAAAAGATATGTAAGCGAAATATTACTGTTCTTACTATTAGTTGATATGTAGAATACCAATTGCATGCATAAGATAGATATTCTGTTTTTTATTGCGTACACGAATCAAACTCCTAATTACCAGTGCATGCAATTGGTGTTCTAAATACTTATAAATGCTATTTTAAATTTCAGTCGACTTTTTTTAGGTCATCTATCCTCTAATAGATCAATTATAACAGACAGCCACAACGACGACTCGAATGCACATGCTGTTAGTGGTCTACTTTTAATTGTCAGACAAACCAGATAGAGACAAATCAATCAACACTGACGCAAAACAAAGGTTGTCAACAAGAGATATTACAAGCAGGCCCAGCTCGCATTCAATTTACTGAAGGTTTTAAAGTTTATTCAAGAGTCAAAGCTGTCCTCTAATTCATTCATACATATTTCTCTTTCAGAACATCAGTAATAAAGCAATCGAAAAAAATAAAATTTTAAAACCGAGTCATTAGTAATCAAACTTTTTCTGGTCGCAGTGTTCGTCTGAAATATTTAAATGCGTTAATTGTTAGGTAAAGGCGCCCGCATAGGAGCGTCACACTCTCAACGTTGTGCACTGCCTTATTATTATTATACTAGTAGACTCATACGTGAAAATTCACTTGTTTTTACTGATTTTTTTCGTTTGATTTGCCAGTGGACGCGAGTTTTGCGAAAGTTTCCACATTCAAGGATGTACCTTTGGTATCTATAGTACAATGCTTAAAATACATGTATACCCTACGGAATTTCCTCGTATTTAAATCCTTAAGAGCGTGATAGAAAAACGGACCAAGCAAGCAACAAACTGCCTAGTTTAACTACTGCAGTCATGTACACTGCCTTAACCCTGTATTAATCCTGTATATCAAAGTGTCTTATCCCTGTACCACTGTCCTTCCCGAAGTACAATAGAGATTATTTTTATTAATCCTGTATCGAAAAGTTCTGATCAGAAGTTAGGGGGAAATTACAAAAAGCAGTAGAAATGAGATAATTCGAACAATATTTTGTTCAATAAAAATTAATTTGGTCGGGATAGGGTTAATTGTTGCACGTACTGCTACCCGTATTGTTTCTCTCACGTATTGTACGTGTTGTTGCATGCATTATACGTATTGCTACACGTACTATTTAGGTTTCTACAGGTATTGTTACACGTATTGCTTGCGACACGCATTACTTCATGTATTGTTTGTTACATGTATTGCTCGTATAGTTACACATATTATGCGTGTAGTCCGCATTATACGTGTAATTGCACGTATTAGAATAAAATAAAATAAGGCAAAAGAAACGAGCCGTTTGGCCCATTCTTGGGTTGCTACCCTAGTCCCATGCCGTCTAAAGTAAAGTCGACAATCACGCACGTACACCCCAATCACGAAACCAATTCAGTCACGTACATGAACTTTACTCACCAACAGGCATTTCAGTCACGTACATGCATCACAATCATACACTGGCCCCAGAAGTTAAAAACATAGAATTAACACATTATAATATTGAGGGATATAATATAAAGTATATAATTATAACCTTTTCGTTGCTTTGCGCAGAACTTTTTCCATTTTATTTATATCTCTCCGTAAGGTAGGAAACCCGAGTTGCATTGTATATTCCAAATATGGCCGGACTAGCACTTTATAGAGTGGTAATATTATGTTCTATGACTTGTATGCAAAGTTCCGTGAACTGAAACCAAGAATCCTGCACGCGTTTCTGAGACTGTTATCCATTTGTTTGTCATGTTTTTAAATTTTCAGTGACAATGATAACTAGATCTCTTTCTCGCTGTACTGCTTCAATGGGTATGCCATTCATCGTGTGTGAAACACCGGTTATTTGCACCAAAGTGCATTAATGAACATTTATCAATGTTGAAGCTCATTTACCAGGTTTCGATCCGTTGTATGATAGAAGACAGTTGAGGTCTGATTGGGTAGTTACTGTCTCAGTCAGTGAACGCTTTGTGACAGAGTTTTGTGTCATCGGTGAATTTGTTGATATTACTAATTCCGACATCAAGGTCGTTGATGTCGATGATAAAGAGGAGCAGGCCTAAAACGCTCCCTTGGGGAACTCATGTTACGTGCGTAGAATCACTGGCTAGATCGTAAATCATCATTCATTGGGTGCAACCAGTGAGCTAGTTTCGTATCCATCGAGAGTAGTTGCCTTGTACCAAGGACTACTATAACCAGGACGTGCACCGCCATGTAGCTGACTACGGTAGCGAAGGCCAGTTCACTGAGTTCAGTTAACCCCCATCTGTCATAGTGCTAACATTGTCGTAGTCTGTCGATCGGTTTGAATCGGACATTGTTGTTTGTTTTGAGGCACATTGCTGCATTTCTAAGTTGATATTGTTTGTTTACAAAGTTTATTACTAATTATATGTATTAAAAATGCCGAACAAGTGTGGGGTTGTGTGAACAAGTGAAATCCCTCCCAGTATCTTCAATGTGCCTGCTTCATGTCTGCCATCTCCAAAACCTGCATCTCCCCCGGCGAAAGTGGAAGACCAACAACTGAGGTATTTTCTTCAGAAGAATAAGATTAATTAATTTGATGCTTTCAAACCTGAACGTAACCTGCAGAAGCAGTACAAGAACTTGATTATTTCAAGATCGAAAGAAAGGATTGTGTGTTTGTTTATGACCGACAACTTCAGTGAGTGCAGCCTGTCTGTGATTGTCGAAAACAAGCCCACTTTGTGTTCCCCACTAACGCTCAGTGCGTTCAAGAACGGCATTAGTGTACCACTGTTTACGATACTTCATCCCAACAATGGTTTAAGATCGTATACGCAGTCCGACGAAACTGTGCACTTGGCAATGAACTATGTATGACATCCCGTTTGACAAAACAATCCAAAATGTTGTCACCCTTCAAGCTCACACGTCAGCCTATGTCGACACCGAGAAGGAGAAGAAGTTGGTATTTTTGACGTCTGTTGGCACTTTTATCAGAGCAGTTTTCCATGAATAATTATTGTTTTGTTTACTCGAAGTGTAATTATGAACAGCTCAGAGACTTTTTGGTGCTGCCATGCAAACGCAAGCTGCAGTACATCACTTCATCTATTGACAAGGACCAGCTGCTGAGGGAAACATTTGACAAAGTCCAGACACTGCAACAGAAGAATGTGTTTCTCTTGGTAGATGAAGTACAGATTCGCCCAACTGTTTCAATTTCTGGTGGGCTGCTGAGTGACATGGCCGAGAACAACCGAGACTGCAAGGCCACTTCTATTCTAATCACTAGGTAATTGCAGTGCCACAGCCAAGCATCCTCTTGACAATGAGCGTGTCTGGTTTCTCTTTTTTTACAGTACATCTGCTAAACAACTGGAGCTACATCTGCTAAACAACTGCATACGCAACAACTGGATCAGTGAGAAGGGCCAGGAGATCAGTCTTGACAATGAAACACGGCATCATTTGCAGACGTCAAGGAACTGTACGAGTCAAAGAAAGGCAGTATTCTGACGACTACTACACTCACTCTATTTACTTTCAACCCCTCAAATTTGCTGTCAACTCCTTAGAGAAACACCAGCAGAAGAATGCAGTCCTTCAGACCTCTGTTAAGAAGGCCCGGTTGGCTGACTAATCGCTGCAGTTTGGTAGGTTTTTGCTTCTATGTCTGTTTGTTTATATGCGTGAATGTTTGTATGTTTGGTTGTTTACATTGGAAAAGGTTTAACTATAATAAACTTGTAAAGTCTAAAACTGCAGCAACTCGGCTTTCTATAAAGTGGCCAGATAAGCTCATAAAAAATACATGTTGAATCCGGTTAAAATTGGTATTTTAAAGCATTACAGTACTTTAAACCATTTAAAATTCACTGTAAACCCTTATTATCCCTTTTATTGCTTGAAAGAAGCAATTTTTGATCAATTTTTCCGATAGAAAATGTTATGTTACTAAGAACGCAATGGCCTCCGCTACCGTAGTCAGCTACATGGCGATGCACGTCCTGGTTATAGTAGTCCTGGCCTTGTACATATTCCATGCGCTTTCACTTTGGCCACGAGCCTTTCGTGGGGAACTTTGCCGAAGACTTTTTGAAAGTCGTGATATACAAGGTCTACGGCTTTTGTACGGTTGTATATGCGGTTGACTTCTCCCAAGAGGTCAAGGAGGTTTGTGAGATCATACGTGTAGTTGCACGTACTGTTGTACCCACTTTTATCCTCGCTGAGGTGCAGGGTGCATCAGGCGTTAACAAGTCGTACGGACAACGCATGTATCACAGCTAGCAATAAATTTAAAAACAAACTTTACTTGTTATTTTAAGCATAACTGTAAATTTCATCATCCCCGAACTTGACAGGTGAGTGCTCCACGCACTTGACAAATTCCTAATCTACAGCTTAAAAGTTTGTTGCGAGTCTACATATAGCTAAACATGCATGACTTTAACACATTCACTGCGTATAATTATTTAAGCAGTATTCCCTGTTAACACTTTTGGTACACGGGTGTACCAATACGCAGGGAACGTGTTAAACTTGGACGTGGACTTCCGTTTTATAACTTGAAATTTACATCTATATTTTTCCAATCGTACCCTGTTCAAACCTCCTCCTTGATTTGAGAAGACAGATTAAAAGGACGAACTCAAAGCGAGAACTGGAGTGAAATACGCTAAGAGAATGGCAGATGGAGCATAATCTTGTTTTTAACTGAATCAAAAGAGCATCACCAAAGTTTCTTGAAAAATATTCATCAAAATTGTGTAACTTGTATTTGCTAAAAATAAGATTATTATCCACTAAAAAATTACTCATGGCCCGTAAATTATTTATAAATAGCAACAGAAGCTGTAAGATTTACCCTCAGAATTGTCAACTTCATGTTTACAATAATCAAGCATGGCAGTTCTGCTAACACAAAACAAATTAACGGCAAAACAAATCACATCGAGCCCTTCCATACGAACGAAAATACGGTGCATTCTTTGCTCGGCTGCTGTGTTGGCCCTCAGATGGTCAGCCGAAAGCAGCGCACGACTCTATGTGAAGTCAACCAATAGCAGTGCACGACTCTATGTGAAGTCAACCAATAGCAGCGCACGACTCTATGTGAAGTCAACCAATAGCAGCGCACGACTCTATGTGAAGTCAACCAATAGCAGCGCACGACTCTATGTGAAGTCAACCAATAGCAGCGCACAACTCTATGTGATATCAACCAATAGCAGCGCACAACTCTATGTGATATCAACCAATAGAAGCGCACAACTCTGTGAAGTCAACCAATAGCAGCGCACAACTCTGTGTGAAATTAACCAATAGCAGCACACGCCTCTATATGAAGATATATTTTCTGATGCATCTCTGTCGAATATACATGCTCGAGTCGCACTTGCAGTATCGGAACGTCAATTATTGGCAGGATGAATCAGGAGACGTTGAGCTTCTGCATTCAAAACGGATAATTAAATTAGTGAGATTCTGATTCCCAATTTTTATCAGAAGTCATTTCATTTCGGCTGCTTTAGGATTTGACTTTGCATATACCGTAAGGAGCAAAATAATACAACAAGTAGATTAAATCACCAGAGTGCACATTTGTAGACCACGTATAATTGCGAAAATTGAACAATATATAAACAATAGTATAAAAAGGTTAATAATATATCTAAAACTCACAAATATTTAACAGAAAAAATATATAGGAACATGTATAATAAATACGTGAACAAAAGTTTACAACACATTTCAAGATATACATACATTAATACTTCGTTGCATAGTCCGTATTATTAATTATGGCTTCGAGACTATAGTAGTTCACTACCAGCCTTTTACAAGTTTTGGGCCTAATCTTATTTCATTTCTCAATGCAAATTTCTTGGAGTTCAGTGATGTTATTAGAACCTATCTTCTGAATCTTCTATTTCAATTCCCTCCACACGTTTTCGATCGGATTATTTTGCTCCTTACAGTAGGTCATCATTAATATCAACGAAGAAAGTAAAAAATAATCAAGAAATACCTTCTCTACACCAAAACTTGAAAATGGTAGGCACAAGTAAATAGATACGCGCCTTGATGCTGCAATGGCCATGAGTTCAAGCATCATTAATGTTATCCAAAGAGTGAAATTAGATTACAGGGCAGAATGGGCTCACCGCAAGTACCGTTCAGCTATGTAGTGCTGGCCCAGTGTAGTTGCTCGCAGAGAAATACTAAGACTGTACCAGCATTTCGTGTGGTGCACGTAGCTCCTGTGGTGGACATAGTTAGCACGGTATGTCAACTAAATTTCGTACGTCAACCCCTTTTCACAGGTCAACTAAATTTCATCATCGCAAAAACAAACCAAAGAAGCTGCTAACACGCGCTAGGAGAGCAAAACTTAAAATTTCTGAGCGGATATTAGCAATAAACGTCACACCGTAAAACAATACAAGCATCAGAGTCCTGTTCCCGCTGTGCCCACACACCCTGCAACGCATCAGAAAGCACTCATCTGTGTAATCAGCCTTCATAGCGGTTAATGCACGGCATATCCTACTTGAGCAAATCAAGTATGGGGCTGATGTATTGTACAGGGTGTCCATAAAGTGCATTTGTAATTCAACAAATTGATTACAAATTATTAATATTATGTTCTTGGCTTAACCACCACAGCCGCAATCTCAGCAGTGGTGCACAGTACTAAGAGGCAGTCATCTAATTTTGAGGGTCATGCATCTCTGATGAAATTGAAGTAAATATCCGAGTCCCTCAGTATGGTACAGGTTAGGGCAAGTCGAATACCCGAGTTTTGAAAGGCTATTCAGAAAAGTAAAACAATACGTACGGAATTATTTGTTGTTTTATTCGAATCAGTATACAATGCAGTTTGTGTGGTCACTTTTTGAAGATGCATCAGGAAGATGGTGGGCATCTGTAGCGATGCACTGTTGAAGGCGATATCTGAAGTTTTCGGTGGCCCTTCGGCACATCTCAAGGAGCATTGCAGCGATTTCGTCCCGAATTCGCATCTTTAATTCTTCCAAATTGTGTGGCCGACTTCTGAACACTTTCACCTTCAGATAACCTCTCACAAAGAAGTCGCAAATGCTCAAATCAGGTGAGCGTGGGGGGCCAATCGACATCACTCCTTCGAGAGACGAGGCGTGCCGGGCACATCTGTTGCAATTTAACCATTGCAACTTGAGCAGTGTGGGCTGTTGCTCCATCTTGTTGGAACCAGATGTCTCCCAGATTCGTTTCCTTAATTCTTTCAATTTCGGTTCAATATCCGCCTTAAAGATCGGTTAGACATGGCTAATGGAAGTGAATGCTTCCGGGCAGAGCGTAGTGGTGACTGTTCGACAGCTGCTTGAACTAAGGCCACATTTTCCGGTGTTCTTACCGTTTTTGGTTCTCCACAACTCCTAGGTCTTCTTGTGGAACCAGTATCTTCCAATGCTTCTACCCAACGTCTGATTGCCTTGCCATCAGGGATGGGACCATGACGTGGAATGTTGAAGTGTAGGCGGAAGGCGCGCTGAATGGCGACGACAGAATGGCTATTTTCGAGATACGTGTGCAGTGCAAAGCCGCAATGTTTACTCGACGAAGGCATGACTACTACTAAAATCGGCGGAATTTGGTGGTCACAACGATACCACACACATCTTACTATCACCACCACAGGCGTTGCAAGCGCCTTTCAAAACTCGGACATTTGACTTGCCTCACCCTGTATTATCACTTGTAGCCACATTATACAAAGCCCTTGGAGTAGGTCACTAAAATTGATTACAAAAGCAATTTATGAGATATCTGAACTAAATTTGTTCAATTGTACTCAGTGGCTATCCAAGTTTTCAACGACATTGTCTTTGTGCGTTTCATGCATCATGTTAATGAAAAAGACACACACACTATTGAACGCACGGTTTTTCTTGGTCTATTTCTTAATTGATTATCCATTTTTTATCAACGAGACATGTACGTATCCTTCACCTTTTAACCGAATAAAGTGGTGGAAATAATTGTAAGACACTTTACATTTTTGCTCATAACTTCATAAATATTGATTGAAATACGATAAATATTTGACCATAGGTGAAGAATAAAACATGAAGTGTACATTCAAATTTTATACTGCGGTATAGTTTTTGTTCAGTTATTACAAAAATACTCTTCAGATGAATAAAATTTGATGGCAATAAAGATACGACACCCTACCCTTAATAATGTTTTCACAAAAACTATGAATGTTGTAAACAAAGAAATCAAAATGATTGGAATTGATAAGTATTTCCTTGCCCTTGCAAAACATCTAGACAACGATCATTCATTGATTTCACTAAATTCCTAAGAATTTATTAAGGAATTTTTCCCAAGCACTCCTAGACAACACACCAAAGCTCCTGCTTGTTTTCAAATCGTCTGCCATCGGGGTAAACTTTTCTAACCAGTACACCCCACAAGTTTCTATAGGATCTAGATCTGGTGACTTAGCTGGCCAACTCAAAGTGAGGATATTGTGACCCTTAGGCCACTCTTGTGTGTTTTGAAGTGTGGATGGCCGAATTACTTTTCTGAAACACGGCAGTATTCTGGTGAAAATTATCTAAAAATGGTATAAGATTTTTTGCAATACTTCAGTGTACTTCACTGAACTTTGTTTTCCCTCCATCTGTACCAGACTCGCCTTACCTTCTGCTGAAAAAGCTCCGAAGTCATCAGTGATCCTCCTCCGAATGGAATTCTGTTGAAGATCTGCTCATCCTTCCTCAAATGAGGCCAATAGTATTGAAAACAGTCAGGCCCGTCTAAATTTAACTTTTCGTCGGAGAAGACAATTCTTGCCCAATTGTCAGCATTCCATCGTACTTTTTCCCTCACCCACTCTTCTCTTCGTTTCTTGTGTATCTTCTTCAGCTCTGGTTTCGTTTTCCTCGTCCTAAATAAAAATTCTGAATTATTGAGGATCTGCTTAGTTCTTTTAGGAGTTAAATTCAACTTTAGACACGTTTGAAGATTTTGGACCTCTTTCCTGTAGATGAAGCCTCACGTTGCATTCGGCGCCGACTGGCTGGAGTAAGCTTGGGTGGACGTCCAGGGATTTATTCGATCCGTACGCTTCAGGATTTTACAAAAAATTGCGAATTACTGTTCTCGACCTCTTAACCTGCTTCGAAATTGAATTATATGAGCATACTTGACAATCTAGAGCTATTATTTGACCTTTTTCAAGTTCCGAGAGAGAACTTTTTCTGTCCATGCTGTAAAATTTAGATTTTTCACAATTTAAACCTGATAAGATATCACAATGTCTACTTGCAGTCTATAAGAACACCGGTGTGTTGTTTTGATTCTATTCTGAGCTCTGAAAGGTGAAGTATTTTGGATAGACGTAATTTTTTTACAAGGTGTCATCTTTCTTTTCATCAAATTTTGATCCTTTGAAGAGTATTTTTGTAATAACTGTACAAAAACTATACCGTAATATAAAATTTGAATGTACACTTCTTGTTTTATCCCTTACCAAGGATTTCAATCAATATTTATAAAGTAAGCAAAAATGTAGAGTGTCTTATCATTTCCACCACTTTTTGTGGCACCACAACTAGATGACCTTCTGACAGCTATTATTTTGCAGCAAGATGGTGCACCAACACATTCAGGACTGCCTGTTCGTGGTTTCCTCAATCAAGTATTTCCAGACTGGTGGATTGGATGGGATGGATTAATTCATTGGCCACTTGGTTTACCAGCTACTAACTACTCCCCTGAACTTCTTTCTATGGGGTTATGTTAAAGTTATTGTGTATCGAACAGAGATACGGGACATTACTGACCTGAATCAAAGGATTTCAATGAACATGGAGAGAAATCAAGTACCGTTTTGATGTGATTCGTGAATTTAATAGTGTCCATATAGAAGTACTGTATGTAAACGAATTAAAAAATTCGATGTTATTTACATTTTGCAATAGTTTTTACCCATATGTTTTTGTTTCTGTAATAAATTTGCTAAATTCGAAAAGGACTTTATGGACACCCTACACTTTTACTAATTTCCAATAGAAATTATACTCTATAACTTATGATCAGACTCTATTACGTGATATTACTTATCACGTACTTATGCTTCTATCATAGCTTATAATATGCATTAATTACAAATATCAGGGATTATTCAACTTTTTAATATATTCCTTACTACATTTTTATATAAATCCTCGCGTAATATAGACGAGAAAGTCGACTAGTGCACAACTGAAGACACAAGACATGAATGACTGTGCTTCCTCTTCAGTGGTTACGTACAAGCTATCTGGATTGCGTGCAGCAAGCGTGCTTTAAAATTAGAGATCTGCTTGCCTTTGTACACGAAGGCAAAAATGCATCTCAGACTGCCGAATCTGAACGTAAACTCATTGGAATGCGCAGTAAAAATAACTCCACGTTAAGTGTTTCATCAATGTAACTGAAGGAAAGCTTTCGCCATTCAGGCTCAGTCACTACAAAAATTCCGCATTACTGAAGAAGCAGATGCCACTGCGAGCAATACAAGCCGAACAGAACGTGTTCTTGCGGAGCAAATAAAGATTAAGTGCACTTAAGCTGCATATTTTAGCTCAATTGCAGCATTTGCTTGAAATTTGAAAACATTTCACTGAGCTGCATAACTCCGAAAAGCCTTAAAAGTAGCAACAATAATTGAGCAAAACGTCACGAAGCTCAAATAACAATTCAGGCGTTTACATTATCCTCATTGACATGCAAGTCAGTTCTATCTATGACACGCTTCGAGCCGTAAAATTATCAATATGAGGCTGTCACAAAGAGCGTGTACTGACTACAATATGTGAGAGATTGTGCACCTCACAGGAACAATCACACAAGCCTTGTAGGTGCAGTGAAACAATCCTCGGCAGACTGCTGCACTAGCAATGCAAAAAAAAATTAAAGGACTCCGCTGCACATTTCAGTGTCAGCAGTACAACTGCTGTGACGACCTCTGTAGCACATTCTAGCACCAGCAGTGCAGCAGCAATAAAGGCGTTTGCGGCACACCAGCACCAGTAATAAAAGGCGTTTACGGGACACCAGCACCAGCAATAAAGGCGTTTGCAGCACACTAGCACCAGCAATAAAGGCGTTTACGGCACACTAGCACCACCAATAAAGGCGTTTGCGGCACACTAGCACCACCAATAAAGGCGTTTGCGGCACACTAGCACCAGCTGTACTGGAGCAGTAAAGGCGTTTACAGCACACTAGCACCAGCTGTGCTGGAGCAGTAAAGGCGTTTGCGGCACACTAGCATGAGCAGTGCAGTAGCAGTAAAGGCGTTTGCGGCACACTAGCACCAGCTGTACTGGAGCAGTAAAGGCCTTCGGTAACTCAATGACGGTCGTGCCATCACTCAACTGTCATAATCTGCATAATCCTCCTCTGACTCTGAGCCTCCCTCGTAGCCCTAATATTCATGATCAATTTCCAGATGAAAAGCTGAGTGTGTAATGAAAATCGAAGATGCATTTCAAGTATATCACTGCTCAAGTTCTTTAATGGACTTAGAATTTAAAAGGAAAACTTTGTAGATGCAGACGTCTCATCAGCTCCAGGCCCGAATATTGTCAATAATTTGAGTCTAGGACGAGATAGAAGACTATCGAGATGAGAATTTTTTCGTTTGGTGTTGCGAAATGTCACTAAAAGGAGTAACTCACTAGCAACTACAGGTCTCATCACCACGACGGAGGACTTGCTCTTTTATTTCCAGTTATTGAAATTGCAGTGAGCAAAATGAGTGAAGCGTAAAAATAAGAATTTTCCAGTCATTCCAAAGTTCTGACCCAATTCTCAAATGAGATCCTTCAGCAAATAACAGTTTGCGTCGATAACTTTTTGTTCAAATATTTACCCTTAAAAAGTCATCACTAAATAACGAAAACATTGTTACTGCACGTTCCTTTTCTTTGCCGTAAGTAGGAAAGATACAAAACATTTCTGACAAACTTTTTAATATTTTCCCCTTAACTGTCATTCCGTATTATTGATAAGAAACGCACCATAGAATCATTTTCTGAATTCAATGATGGCCTTCCAAACGCATACGACTTTCTCTTGTTTATAGTTTGTGTTTTGCGCTGTGTGCATCAACGAACCTGGGTTACATCCATCAAACACTGGACGCTCGAGCTGCAGAGCATAGGTACCAGACTAAGCCATGGAACAAGTTTTGCGTTTGGATCTTTTCTACTCAATAGGCAATGTTGTGTTAATGAATTCGCTAAGCAAATGGCAAAGCTTTTGCTGTTTTTTTCTTCTGTTTCAAAGAATTCATAATTAAACTCCGTATTTCAATACGCACTGACGACATTTCTAGACGATGTGCCCAAGTTCAATATGTCAAGAAGATAACGCGTTCAAGACATTACTTCTCCTTGTTTACCACGATATAAACAGTAATACATCCACACATGAGTGTCTCACAGACGTGGTCATTTAACTGTTTATTTAATATTTTAAATTGGACTTCATCTGAGGACATAGTGTTATCCACACTTGAAGTACCGACGGAAGACGGACGGAAGGATAGACAGAGAATCATGGACTTTTTCATAACCTAGACGTCTCGCCAGCGATAAACCAGCAAGCAATTTGCTGGAGGTAAGACAATCAAAGTGTAATAAATTTCCACCCGCCCAGCAAATTTCGACCCGATGACTTGGATCCTGCTGGGCTCATACGGCACCAAGCTACTACTGAAGGCCACACTCATTAAATTTAACTGGTCATAAACTGAAGCCCAAACCCTAATATTTCTTCTGCTATGAATGTATATCCACAATAGTTTTTTTTGCTAAGTGTAACTTTAAAAACTCTATTGTAACTTTATTTATACATAAATATTCAAGCTCTCGTGGAACATTCATCTGATTTTTTTTGCCCGCCTAAAAACCTGTTACTGTTCGAACAAAGAGAATATGATGCATAATTTTAGCTACTTCTTGGTCATTTATAAAGTCATTTTTCTAAGAGATAGATCATCACTCATAAGCAATTGTACTAGGTTTTGTCATGTGTGCAAGATCCTCAAAGAACCGTTTGGAACATGCACGACATCCAGCAATTTATACCAATCACTAAATATAGTGAGGGCGATACTATAACAGACTCGAAAGCTAACGATTCTGTTCTCCATCACGAGTTGCGTAGACAGCAGCTTTGAAGTATTCGATCGATTTTTGAAGCTAGTGGTAACCATTCCAATTGCTCAAACGCTCAACAAACCACTAATGGCGTATGATAGCCTTCGAATAAATGCCTTTTCCGTGTTAAATATAACGGTCAATATGCTATACAATGCTCCTCACGCGGTACATGTAGTATTCAGGTCCAACCACTACGTCATCTTAAAATTAGACCTTGTATTCTCTATGAAGCTACAAATCAATTGACGCATGCACCTTGCTCCAATTGCGACGATTTACAATGGCTTAAACCAACACTGAGACGTGCCTCTCTCTGCGCCGCAAGACGCTTATATTAGCCTATGAGAAACAACGAATTTAGAGCAAGCATGTTGACTGGTGGAACTTGAAGGCCACTACCGATTGGAAAACTACGCAAAGGTAAGTTAAGTTAGGTACAAAGGCTGTTCGACATAACAACATGGGCCTTCAATACATCAAAGACAGTTTCAATGTTACAGCACCATTACTTCGTTTGATAATCAATACTTATATTGCTACAAACAAATTCCGGATCAGTGGAAATATTCTATAAACAAACCGTTGCATAGAGCATGTGACATCAATACTGCATCAAATTACAGGTCAATTAGCCTTTTACTAATCTTATCCAAAATACTAGAAAAAGGAATATCAAATCAACTCTCAACACATTTGAACAAATCTAACTTACTTCATCAAAACCAGTATGCTTACAGAACCAAGAACACGCGCTCCTTAACATCACCGAGAAAATATACAGTGACATTGACAGAAAGAACGTCACTCTCTTGCTTTTGCTTGACCTCTCCAAAGCTTTCGACAGTGTTGAACATACATGGCTTCTGCAGAAAATCTCTAACTTAGGAATTGCCACACAATGGTTTCAGAGCTATCTAGCAAACCGCTCTCACGCAGTCCGACTAGAAAACACAATTTCATCACCCATACAAAACGATTTCGGCGTTCCACAAGGTTCTATTCTCGGCCCACTTCTGTACTCTATTTTTATCAAATCCATTCCCATTTCCCAAAAAACTAGATTATTATCCATCCAATCTTTAGTGTCATCTCGCTTTGACTACTGTGACTTAGTCTGGAGAGATGTACCTAAAGGTCTTCAAAAAGAGCTACAGAAATGTATGAATTTTGCTGTTAAAGTAGTATGCAAAGAAAACTTCAGAAAAAACGATCATGCAACCGCTCTCATGAAAAAGCTTAACTGGGCCCAGATAGAACAAAGACTACTCATTCACAAGGTCAAATATGTATTCTCCTCTCTATATCATTCTCAAAGTTCTGCCAACGTTGTTAAATTCCATCCACCCACTAACATGGGTGTGAAACCTAATTGACGACACGATGTTAACATCAGTTTCTGCTTGTCCGATGCTGGACAAAGGGCTCTTTCAATTTCCGATGCATTGCTTTGGAATAAACTGCACACGCATGTGAAGGAAAACCAATAAATTAAGAATGAAAAAAACTGTGACATCATTTTCGAATCTCAAAGAACCAAACTAATAGAGAAAATTTAGTTCCTATGCATGATTAAACAAAATTAACTTAGTAACGAAACATACTACATATAAGTGTCTACCATGTGTTTGTGTCACACAACTTAAGCATAAACTGAAGTAGAGCTAACAATATTCAAACGAAATAAACGTAAATGTCAAACTCGTACTATACTTCAGCAGCTCTGAAATCAAATCGACTAATTTAAATTTATCAAAAACCGAGGCGTTTTTCACATTTTTTCCTTTTAAATTTCAAGCTTATTAATTGGTGCTTTTTCACCTGATAAATGTTCCGATGTTATTAATGTTCAGCTTTCATAATGCAAAACAAAAACGAATTTTTTGATAAGAAACAAATTGCATTTTGACTAAAAATAAATAGAATTGTATTTGAATTTCTACTTGCTCTTCAGTTTATTCCTCTTCTAAGGCTTTTAGATATTCTTTATTTATCTTTTATGTTATTTTATTTTACTTGCCAAAGGCATAATCAAAAAATTCATACGTTAATGTTAGTAATTGCTTTGTTAAAATAAATGAATGTGAAACAACAGAACTTTAGTGTACTACAGCTCTTCTTATCTATATCAACATCTAAATCTTGTTAATTTGAGACATTCGCTGTTTTATTTTAGTTTTTTAGTTTTTTTCTCCGATATATAACGTCTGTTCATATTAAATACGATGATATTTACAGATAAATGTAATAACGATTAAATTAAATCTATCATCAAGTCATACTAAATAGTCAACCAGTTATCAGAAATTACAATTTCAATTGAATAAGAATTACAACTTTATGTTTTAAATTTTCACTCATAATTTTTCTTTTTCGGTCTTTCTCGGATGTTAAACATCCGATTCAGTTAAAGGCAATGATGTTAATTCTAAGCTGTACCTAAAGAAAATATATCGCTTATCACCTAAAATACGTAGAATACCTATCACGTCAGAATTTACATGTATCACCAATGACTACCTCTTAAGTCATCATTGAAAAAGTGAAGTTTCATTAGCTTCACCATGTGTATTTTTTTATTTTGGATTTGTTTTGATTGTGTTTGTTTGTTTCGTTATTTCAAATGCTATAGCAGGCTAAGTGTCGGCATTGGTAACGTTCAAATTTAAACCACGCATTATCATCCTATGTGTAACGAGTGTAGAAAGATTACGCCTGTCATCCTTACAGTGTCTAAAAAATACAAGCAGTTCCTCATCACTCACGGTATTCCTAAATTTCTTTATTCTAAGTGTTTTCATTTTCTTTTCAAGTCCTTGCTTTGTATTAAACACAAGTGTATTGCCCAAATATGTGTGTGGCGTTCATATGACTGTGTAATTATTTATGTAGCTACTTTTTTAATACATGTTACTGAAGTCAATTATAATAACGTTGAGAACTAAATTTTGCCTGAAACCACAGGATAAACGATATGCCGTATTGAGAAAAATAAAGTTAAAGAAACATTGAACCTGAGTGGAAGTCCCATGCTCCTTCCACTGGAACAAAGCGCCTTTCTTATGCTCTCGCCCCCTAGAACAGAAATTAGACCATGACGTTTTAGGCACACTCTACGTACTAAGTGGTCGCAATGTATCCACCCATTAAAATGAAAGAAAAACAATAGCGGTATAGCCATTAGTTTTTGTCAGGCAGGCTGTTCTGCCCATAGGCCTGAATAGCGTAAGCTGATATTGTTTGCTGACTCCCACAGCTTGTACTAACGTATTTTGTTTCTTGTGTTGCAGAGTTGCTACAACACCAACAGAACGGGAATTTATCAAGGTAAGTTGATGAGTCTAACGAGGGCATGCGTTAAGATAGCGCACTAACTTATTTCTACAAAGAAACGAATAAATATCAATGGGTAGTATATCTTCGCCGTCAATTTTTATTCGATTTTTGCTGACAAAAATCAAAATTAAAAAACGATTAAAAGTTCCAACATTCACTAACTTAGAGGTACATAGAAAACTCTGGTCATATTCAACATCAACACGTATTTTGAAAGCGTAAGAAAATATACATGTATCTATAAAAACACTCTGGAAACTAAGAAATATCTCAATGCTACATGATACAACGTATTTTATTGAAACAAAGCCTACTCCTTTAGTACAACTTGGTTTTTGGGTTAGAACGCTGTTACCGAGTGTGAGATATTACATTAACGCAAAGTTAAAGCCCACCTTCAAGAGAATTACGCTGACGAATATCATGGCCAGATCTCCATAACTTAAACTCGCTACACTAGTTTTTCGTCTGAATTCACGAAGTAATGATTGCAAATCAAATAAATTGTTTCATTCGTCGCTGAAAGTTAAGATCTTTTATGCTAGTTGATCTTCAGTCTGAGAAAGACCTAATTTTCCCTTACTAGTATGCGTAAGAAAATAGGTTTTCCCCTGTAAAAAAGAAATATGATTTTCTACGAGCGTAAAAATACCTGGTTATTTTCCCCCTTGATCAGTTAAGTAGCTGTGGATTGAAATTATGCAGAAAAAGACACTTCTGAGTTATCGCACTTCTGAAGATTCTTCGTTTACCGAGAAAATAGCTTTACTATTCAAGATAAAGAGCAATGCAACGAGCGATGGAGATTCTAAGAGAAATATCTCTTCAATCATTTTACGAGCGTTCAAATTAATTCAAAAATTTGAGCTGTATTTTGTAAGATTTAAGGTTGCATGAAGTTCTTTAAGGAATGCAAGAAAAAAGGCAAAAAAGGTGCTGGCTGAGGCAGTAGGATGAGGTTTGTTAAGCGCAAATCTGGATGGTTTGTTGATATTCGATGACAAATTCGCCAAGCTACTACAGATACCCAAGTCAATTTTCTCAACTAACGGAACTGGTTAACTAGATGCCAGACAAACCCTCACGAGTTTGTCTGGAACTAAATACAGTAACTGTAATACCACACAGCTTGTACAACCATCTCTCCGGGTCTTGGAGTAGACAAATTCTGCTTTGGTACTTTCTACTGATGTAAATTATTTTATTTTAGAAAAAAATCACTGAAATGTAAGAACAGTAACCTCTTAGTTCATCATGGTGTCAATCTAGAAAAAGATCTCGGTAGCGAGTAACATGTTTAACTAGCTGGGGACAACTTGTTCAACACGTTTACTAGTGTTAAACTATTTCGTCTTCACCTCGAAAAAATAATTTGAAATTAACTTTGTAAAAGAACTATGTCAATTGTGTAACATAAATTTTAATCAGACAAACTGTGCGAGCCAACGACATTTCTAACGTCCCTTTTAAAAGGAGTATTGAAAATATGTTTGCTTCTACAGGGTGCGCCATCATAACTTACTTTTTTAAAGCAAAACGCATTAAAAAAAGTTATATTGCCGCACCCTCTATAATATAATACAAAGAGTACTACGGTAGGGATACTGAGTGCAATTTTTCGATATGTCAGTTAAAGAACGCATTGGATTCAGCAGTACCTAACCACACAGCGCCCAGTTTTGTTCAAATTTTCCGCACTGTAAACTTGTTCATAATTCAAACACCCAAACCCTTCAGTAACATTCGCCAAAAAATCAGACAGGTACTCAAACACAGTCATCGACTAATGACCGACCCTCGGTACAAGCATGCTGTTCGCGCAAGAGGGGCGGTGGAATAGCAAGATCTCATCCATCATCGAATAATGGATGTTGGTAATCGTGTTCGAATAAGGAATAGGAATAATGGGCCCGCTCGATATCGCTCATCTAGGTACGCTGCTGCATGCCATTATCATTCCAAGAGCGACCCTGCCGTTTTCTCCGCGGCCATGTAGAGTCTATCTTCGAGGCTATTGGTTCGGAAATTCTTTAAGCGAAAGCGCCTCTTGTAAGGTGATCCTTATTTTCCTGCTAAGGCAGTTCTCTAGTCTGCTGTTGCTACGGCCTTTGTTGAACAAATAAGACGCTGGCTTTCATTCTGAGCGCAGTAGAGCACTTAGGCGGTGCTCGCTTGTCAGGTGCACCTGTCAGGTATGCTTGAGCAAACACAAAACGCCTCACAGAATTACACAACTCACAAAACACCACACAAAACTCACAAAACACCACACAAAACTCCCAAAACACCACACAAAACTAACAAAACGCCACACAGAATTCACAGAACGTCACATAAAACTCACAGAACGTCACACAAAACCCACAGAACGCCCCACAGAACTCACAAAACGCCCCACAGAATTCACAAAACGCCCCACAGAATTCACAGAACGTCACATAAAACTCACAGAACGTCACACAAAACCCACAGAACGCCCCACAGAACTCACAATGCGCCACACAGAACTCACAATGCGCCACACAGAACTCACAAAACGCCACACAGAACTCACAAAACGCCACACAGAACTCACAAAACGCCACACAGAACTCACAAAACGCCACACAGAACTCACAAAACGCCACACAGAACTCACAAAACACCACACGTGTTCTGACGGCAGGATTTGATGTAGATGAGGCCGGTGTGTCAGGCAGGTTTGTCTGAGCAGATCCTGTTTACTTCAATAAAAGAAAGATCAGCAAGTCGCCCTCAGGAACTACATCATTTTAACTTCAATTTAAAACAAGTCTATTTCAATTTAAAATAAGTCAAGTTCAATTTAAAATAGGTTAAGCTTATTTTTGGGTAAATCAAGTTAAATTGAAATGAGCCAAGTTCTAAATAAATAGTGATCGTCATTACTTATTATTTAAATTTAACTTTATTCGTTTTAAATGAAAGTAAAAATGATGCAAAGCGCGAGAAAGCTATTTTCTATAAGGAATGGCTTTCAATTCTAATCTCTACTCTAACAACACAAAAAACAAATTGTCTTGGGTGCGTAGTTGCGTATCATTTTCTTATATTACACAAATATCAGAAGATTTTAAGGAAGTTAGCTAATATAACCGACACCTGAACAAGAAATTCAGAAAGTGTAGGGTATAAAAATTTTTTTTAAGGATGAACAACTTGCTATCGTCAGTTTTAATACTCCACAGCTGCTTGGTGTTGGCACTGAAGGAATAATTGAAAGGTTTGATCTCTTTTTACAGCGGCGGTGCTGGACCACTCGTGATGAGCAACAGCTACTGACGTCCACGATGCAGCAATACTCATTTAGTGTAGAAATGAATGAAAGGTAAGCCGCGACTTGTCATTGGCTGAAGTCAGGTATGGTTGAAGCGCATGAATTATTTTGCTCTGAACATCGTATGCAATGTGCATGAGGAAGCCAAATAGACACCACTGGTGTAGCAAATGGAAGCAGTTGAGGTAGACTAGTGGGAGGGTGAAAGAGGGATGAATGGTTTTGTTCATAATTGTGTTCGTGATCTAATACTTAAATGATCTATGTTGAATTAACGTGCTTAGTTTTTCTGTTCATAGTGAAAAAATACAAACAATACTACGAGTGTTAAATAAGTACACAAACCGCCAGAGAAGCCAATTTTTCTTTAATTATGACTAAAATGCATATTCTTTACATGCCGCTTGCCAAATGAAGTATTTGGTGTCATAGTAAGGCAAAATAGAAATCCTTTTATTTCACTAGTCATTTTCTTTAAAAAACAATTTCCCCCATTTTGGTTCCTCAAATTCATTCTCTAATAAGGTGACTTTTTGAGAAACTAACTCTGAAATTGGTATATACATTCCAAAGAAACTAACATACTGAAGTATAAAAAACTAAATAACACTTTATCTGAGGTATGATCATTTTGCAAAAACACTTTGCATGTAAATGCTCTCTTATTTACTACATGCATGAACCTCTATGCATCATTAAATAGAGACCATATCACAAAAACCAATGCCTACCGCGATCTTCGAGCATGGCGAACCCATACATCTGAAAAACTTTCAAAAGATTAATTAAGTTACTAATTAATTTTCAGATGATCTGTAGTTTTAAATTACAGTATGTATGTCCGAATGCACGCTTACTCCTGCCCTACAGAAGTAATGTACATGTAGTACAAATATCAGTTATTTTGTTCTTAAAATCTCGATCTGAAGGTTTAGATGGTGTTTAAAAATGGACAGAATTGACAATTAGTTCTTTAAAATAGAATTCTTATGAAGTTTACGAACTCACACTTGGACTAAATTGAATGAGCATTTCGAGTCGAAGCTCTGCCTTCTTTCATTCTGTTTCTCTTCTTACAAATTTGCTATCACCATTTGAATATTATTTATCGTACTCTAACTACAGGGCAATGATGTATTGACTCGATACCAATATTTTTAATCTATACACCTGCATCTCAGCATAAAACTTATAACGTATAAACTTATACCTCTCAGAATTTATGATCAATAAAACTATAAAACCTCTACGATCTATAAAACTAAAATTTAGTTCTCAGTCGTCACCCGTAACTTCACTTCAGGCTTTCCCTCGCGACTGACTGTATCAATGCTACCCTCTGAGCCAGGTCCTCATAACCCAGAGGACTCAGAGCTGAATATTTAGGTTAAGGAGCTGCTGTTTCGACCCGAGTACTGAACTCTGGCGATCGCATGCCGACGGCATCTTAGAGCGCGCACAGAAATTTATGACACTGCCATCTCAGGTCAGTTGAGAAGAAGGCTTGATGCAGCAGACCCGCCCTTTGATGCTATTTTTTAGAAAGACTTGATATACATATTAGGCTTGATGTTGAAGACCCGCTTTCGATGCAGCATTTTTTGAAGCTGTTTTATGCATTAAACGTGATGTAGCAAACACATAATTTAGCTTTCATGTCATTAATTTTTGACGGACGCGGAGCTTTACTTCAAAAAGGGGTTAAATAAAAACTCTCATGCTTTAGGTTTCCAATATTAGAAGTGATTTGTACTCTAGCATAGCGTCTATTTCTTTTAAAAAGGGCTTAATGTAAAGTTTCATGGGAAATTAATTACATAAGACGGCATATAGTAGTACTCCCATAGGTCCAACACCGCGGGCACATCCTTTGTTAACATTTTTTCCGAAGGCAAGCACTGATGATTTAGGAATTATTATTAACAATTATCAACCTGTTCCTAACAGTTTAACAGTTCAAGCAGTGTCGCTACCGACACTCTGCTGAGGACTGTAAAGGTTAAAGATATTTAGAAAAAACGCGCGTTGAAAGTGGTGGCGAGAAAATGGAAAGTGTGATGAGTGTTGAGTTACTGTGGCATGAATAAGGAGTTACTGTGGCATGAATAAGGAGTTACTGTGGCATGAATAAGGAGTTACTGTGGCATGAATGAGTTACTGTGGCATGAATCAGGAGTTACTGTGGCATGAATCAGGAGTTACTGTGGCATGGATCAGGAGTTACTGTGGCATGAATCAGGAGTTACTGTGGCATAAATCAGGAGTTACTGTGGCATAAATCAGGAGTTACTGTGGCATAAATCAGGAGTTACTGTGGCATGAATGAGGAGTTACTGTGGCATGAATGAGGAGTTACTGTGGCGGCTGTATCTACGACACGGAAGTGTGAAGGCATGAAACGGACTACCATGGCATGAATGACGTGACAGTGAGACGTGAGCAGGAGGAGGAAAAGCCAAGTCTTGGTGTACGGTAAATGAGTTTAAAGATGGTGGTGGCCTCAAAACTCGTGGCCATGATGAGTGATGAGTGCTTAGTTCAAACGGAACTAATACAAGTTCCATTTATTCATCCATCCTTGCCATCCTTTCTTTGAATCCTGTCACTTTACCCGTTTTTTGAATCTATGCTGTCGAATAAATTTATTGACGTCATTCATTTATTTAAGAGAAAGTACAAAAGAACCCTATTGAGGGGAAAATGACAAATTTCTAACCTTCAGCCTTTATTTGCGATTATTGGTGAAGGAAAAATCGGGAATTAGACATGAATCAGAATAAATTTATCTCTGCGATACAAGAGGCTTACCTAAAATAGGTAATTGTGATTACTTGCTGCATGGATGATGTAAATTATATGAATAACATTTCGTAGAATTTTACTGGGTGCATCAATACGAAACGAAAGTTTATTTCTTCCGTGTAAGTAAGTATAAAGATGATCCTCAATCGTAGATAATGTGTTTAGCCCTGTACGTGTTTTCAAAAATATCACTAACCCGCAACTAAAAGTGAAAAATCTATTTCGACTACACGAACTTTCCAATGATGATATACTGTGTTGTTTCTGTGATCACATTTTCCTACAATTTAATTTTAGAGTCATTTGCTAAATGAGAAGAAATAAACTTCATCCCACTTCGGATTGTATTGTTGCTGGTATTATGGCTTCCAAAGATAAAAGAACCTAAAACATAAGTTGGATTCTGCAAAATTTCTTATCGACGATTCATGCTCTCCATCCTCGAATTCCCTGAGAAAATAAATCATCAGCTTTGCTGAGACAATAGACAGTACTAGTTCGTCAACAACTGAAAGAGGAAAACTTGGATAGACATCATGCAATATTCTTATGCAAGTCTGACCCGGGTTCGAATCCCGCTGCCGACATGGTTGACGCGGCTAGAAATATGGCATGGGACTTGGGTAAAACAACCGAATAATTATCGAAGTAATTATCCGACCCAAGAATGGACCAGAAGGTTCGTTCCTAAAGCCTCATTCTATTCTATTCTATTCTAATGACAGCACTCGTTCGGTCGCTTGTATCTAGTGAAAATTGTCTGGTACTCTCGTACCAAAAAATAACACATACCCGTTAAAAAAGAATAAGTTTCTTCATTGAGATTTTAAAATAATTGCAAAAATTAATTATCCGGATAATTAGTAGGGTGTCATATTGGGAAAATTTATGTGCTCAACTTTAGGCTTTTTGAGTTTCAACTGACCTCCGTGATCTCTCCTACATGTCAGATCATCACACCAAATTTTATTAATTTTCTCAATTTTTTTATTTTTCATTTCGATCGTCAACGAAATCGAGCAACTTAACTTCAAGAGCACCAAATGCTCTAATCTAAATGGCAAACAAAATAAGAGTAATAAAAAATTTATTACTCAAGAAAAGTTTCTACTCAGACGATTCTACATGGCTTACATGATTTTCCCCGGCTTTCGACCCTATCCGTAGGTTTGAGGTACTAAGCTACTTTATCCATGAGTCCATTTCATCAGTTTCCTACATCCATCAGGATTCATGAATTTATTATTATCAGGTATCTTTTAGGGAGAAATATGCCCTTCACGGACTCGTCTCTATTTCTTAGTCGGCTTTGCTCGGCTTTTTTTCCACGTCCAAGTCTTTGATGCTTAAATTCTATGAGGGTCTGTTAACCTCAAGCTACTGCTTATGTATCTATGACAATGATTTAACGTCTACTGTTCACGCTGCTCGGTTACCACATTGTACTCCTTTACTAATGGAGAAAAATATTCCCAGATTTCCGACACAAAACCTTTCCCCTTTCTCTCCCCCCCCCCCCCCCCCCCACACCAGCAAGCTCCTGATTCTAGACCTTCTTGATGCAATATTTTGGACGGACCCCGTTGTGGAGCGGCCTGTATGGCCCCGCTGTCACGATTTAAAGCTTAGGTTTGAGGATGGACGTCTGGAGAGCCAGCTCCAAATAAGGTCCTCGTGAAAAAAGGCTTAAGGGCCTGAAACAAAGAGGGCGAATGGTGCGGTATTCGAGGACGAAAAGTTAGGACCGAGTAAAAGAAAGATATGGAGCCCTATAGGTAAGATTTCTTCTAAATAGATGAATGATTTGAATAAATTCATAAAACGAAATTGTTTCAAGAAAAGGTAAAAAAGAGGAATTCAAAGAACTGATGAAAAGGAGGGGCAAATGAGTGTATACATTGGAATGAATTAAATAGACGCCTAGGTGATCTTTCAGAGATTCATTATGGGCTTCCTCAATCACCTTATATAATACACACTGTATCCCCATCTTTGTCTCCATCAGTGTGTATTTGTCCTATTTCTTCCAATCTATTACTGGAGAACATTTATTGAACTGAAATTAGAACGGGTATACTTGTATTATATGCATTCTATTGTGGATACCAAAGGCGCCGGATTTCTGTAATATACACCATTATTTCCCGTTATTAGCCATAGTCTCCTACACGGCTATGTTATCGGTAGATAATATACGGAATGAAAGTTCTGTATACTCAAATATTCATGAAAAATATTCATTTGAAACAATAATACGCCATAAATCTTGAATACATTCGTCTCTATAATAATTTCTAATTCGTCAAATTTAAACCGAGAAATTTTCACGGGAACTATCTAGTGATTTTTTTGCAAATATTACCCAATGTAATTTCATAAAATTAATAAAGGTGAAGCTTGCTCTACTTTTTCCCCACCGTATCAAAGTTCCCAAGTCAAAATTGAATCAATGTTGGTATAAAATATCCTTAGACGTAGTTTGTGCAGCCATTAAACACTTTCCTAAAAAAAAAATCACACAATAATGAGGGCAGAAGTGAAGCATTTCAAATAATTCTTTCAGCAGTCGTAGATTAGTAAATTACTTACTCATTGTCGAAGTCCAGGATGAAAAAAATGTCTTTATTCAAGAAAAAATTAATTTTTTGTTTTTCAATAGTATTCATGCCCCACCCTGTACATAAGAGTTCAAATACTCTACACAGAGCACGCACACAGCAGCTGATTTGAGTAAACTTGGTGGTGTAGTACATTTTTGAGGGTATGAAGTATGAACGCTCGCGCATCCCACCCTCGCGCATCCCACCCTCGCGCATCCCACCCTCGCGCATCCCACCCTCGCGCATCCCACC